>JACDOX010000588.1:51111-72328 GCA_014549065.1 Cardinalis cardinalis
CACAGGGTGACGGTGGCTGTGGTGCCCGCAGGGTTCTCCATCGAGGGCCCGTCCCAGGCGCGCATCGAGTGCGATGACAAGGGCGATGGCTCGTGCGACGTGCGCTACTGGCCCACGGAGCCAGGGCTGTACGCCGTGCACGTGGTCTGCGACGACGAGGACATCAGGGACAGCCCCTTCATGGCTGATATCCGCCCCGCTCCCCCCGACTCCTGGCCCGACAAGGTGCTGCGACCCATGGCAACCCACGGATCCTGCTGTGCCCCGCTGCGCCCCGTTGCGCCTCGCCTGTGGGTGCTGGGGGTGCCAGCGCCCCATTGCATCCTTCTGACCCCCCCTCTCACAGGTGAAGGCCTTCGGGCCAGGGCTGGAGCCCACTGGCTGCATCGTGGATCGCCCGGCCGAGTTCACCATTGACGCYCGTGGTGCCGGCAAGGGGCCCCTCAAGCTCTATGCACAGGTGGGAGCTCTAGGGGCTGTTGGGTGGCATTGGGTGGTGTTGGACACCTTTGAGTACTATTCAACAACGCTGGGTTCCATTTAGTGTTGTTGGGCACCTCRAGCACTACTGGGTGCTGTTGGGCACCCTTGGGAGCCGTTGGCCAATGCTGAGAGCCACTGGGCACCTTTGGATGCCATTGGCCAATACTGAGCGCCTTTGGGTGCCCTTGGGTGCCATTGGCCAACGCTGACTGCCGTTGGGCACCCTTGGGAGCCATTGGCCAGTGCTTAGTGCCGTTGGGCACCCTTGGGAGCCATTGGCCAGTGCTTAGTGCTGTTGGGCACCCTTGGGTGCCACACTGAGTGCCCTTGGGCTCCCTCACCTCCCCACTGCTGCTCACAGGACGCCGAGGGCTTCCCCATTGACATCAAGGTGAAGGACAACGGTGACGGCACCTTCCACTGTGTCTACGTCCCCACCAAGGCCATGAAGCACACAGTCATCGTCGCCTGGGGGGGCGTCAACACCCCCAACAGCCCCTTCCGTGTGGGTGTCCTGGGGCCCATGGGTGCTGGGGTGGCCGTGGGGGTCCCTTGAGGTGTAGGGAGGGGGTGTTAGTCATGGAGGGTGTTGAGGTGTCAGATGTGGGGCATGGGAGTCCTGTGGGGATGGGGTTCAGGGTGGGGCTGGGGGCCCATGTGGTGATGTGGATGGAAATGGGGGTCCCATGAGGTGCTGGATGTGGGGATGGAGGTCCCAGACCTATGGGGGGCTGGGGGTCCCATGGAGTGCTGGGGATGGGAGTCTGGAGTGGTTGGATGGAGGCAGGGTGCCAGTGGTGGGGCTGGAGGTCCCAGTCCCACGAGATGCCAGGGAAAGAGTGGTCTGTGCCCCTGCCCCATGAGACACTGTGGACCTGCAGGTGAGCGTGGGTGAGGGGAGCCACCCCAGCAGGGTGAAGGTGCACGGCCCGGGTGTGGAGAAGACGGGGCTGAAGGCCAACGAACCCACCTATTTCACCGTGGACTGCAGTGAGGCTGGACAGGGTGGGTGCAATGCTGGGGGGCACCCTGGGAACTCCTCTGTGGGCATGAGGCGTGTGTCCCTGGGCCGGCATCCCTGGTCCTGGACCATTTCTGCCAGTCCTGCTCCATCATTCCTGGATCAAGGGTCCTTCATTCTGGGCCCATCAGTTCTGGTCCTGGYCCTGCATCCCTGGTCCTACATCCCTGATTCTGGCCCATTGTCCCTGCTCCTGGATTCCTGCACCTGCATCCCTGGTCCRTTATCTCTGATCCTGGTCCATCAGTCCTGGTCCTGTCCATCACCTCCAGTCTCAATCCAGCCCCCTGCCCCATCTGCCCGGTCCCACTCCTTGGTGTCCCCCTGGGAGTGGAGGCCACTGACCCGGCCACCCCCACAGGTGACGTCAGCATTGGCATCAAGTGTGCCCCGGGCGTGGTGGGGCCGCTGGAGGCCGACATCGACTTTGACATCATCAAGAACGACAACGACACCTTCACGGTCAAGTACACGGCGCCGGGCGCGGGGCTCTACACCATCATGGTGCTCTTTGCCAACCAGGTCAGGGCTCTGGCGCTGCCTCACATCCCCTGGGGTCCATCCCGCACTCTCTGGGTTGCCCCCAGCCCCCGGGGGCCGGGTGGGGCCGGGGCTTTGACGCCATGGTGCCCCCGTGTCACTGTGCCCTGGTCTTGGTCCCCAGGAGATCCCCTCCAGCCCCTTCCGCATCAAGGTGGACCCATCCCACGACGCCAGCAAGGTCAAAGCCGAGGGACCTGGGCTCAGCCGGACAGGTGAGAGTGGGGTGGGGGACAAGGGGTGGGGGCGATGGGTGCTGTGGGGCAGGTGCTGTGAGTGCCGTGGGTCCCACGGTGGCTGACACTGGGGGGGAGGGGTGGAGGTGGGGACCCCCACCCATTTCTGGGTGCCGTGGGGCAGGGACTGTGGGTGCTGTGGGTGCTGTGGGTGCTGTGGGTCCTGCAGTGACCTGAGCCGATGCTGTGGCGCAGGGGTGGAGGTGGGGACCCCCACCCATTTCCGGGTGCAGACGCGGGGCGCGGGGAAGGCCCCCCTGGACGTGCGGTTCGTGGGGTCGGGGCCGGGCCCGGCGGTCGCTGACTTCGAGGTCATCGACAATCACGACTATTCCTACACGGTCAAGTACACCCCGCTGCAGCAGGTGCGTGCCGGGGGCACCGGGACCCCGGGGAACATCCCATGGAGGCACCCAACCGCTCTGGGCACCCCAACCCACAGGGTCACCCCCCGGGGGAATGCCCAGCACACAGGGGCTCTCCGGCCCATGGGGTACCCAAGAGGGGCCCCCTCACCCACATCCCATTCCCTGGGCTCCCCCAAGGACATCCACCCACAGAGCCCAGAGTGTAGGGGCACCCCATGAGCACTCCCTCCCCACAGGCACCCCCAGCTCCTGGGCAACCCACCCCTATGAACCCCCCCATTGCCGTGGACACCCCGCCTCTGTGGGCACCCCCTTGGTGCTGCAGCCCCACATGTGTGCCTGTCAACCCAGGCACCCCCAGGCCCACGGATTCCCCCACCCCCGGGAATTCACCCTCCCCAGCAGCCATGGGTGACCCCCAGCCCCCCTCAGCCTTATGGCTATGTGGGYGCCCCTTGGAATCCCCCAGCAGCGTCCCCTGGGTGTCTGCCCTCTGCCCCATGGCTGGGTGCTGTGTGGGGGTCCCCAGGCAGCACCCTGAAGTGCAGATGTTCCTGCAGGGCCCCCTGTCCGTGGTGGTCACCTATGGGGGGGACCCCATCCCGAAGAGCCCCTTCCCTGTCACTGTGGCTCCCCCCCTGCAGCTGGGCAAGGTCAAGGTGCAGGGGCTCAACAGCAGTGAGTGCGGCACTGGGGGAACGGAGGGGGGACCCCGAGGGAAGGGAGCGCCCTGCATGTGGGGTGGAGTGGGGGGCAGGCCCTGGAAGGGACCCCTGAGCACTGGGGGCACCCTGGGGGAAGAGACCTTGGGGGGGCAGCTGGGGAACAGGATCAGCCTGGGGGGCACTCTGAGTGTGAGGGCACTCTTGAGTGTGGGGTTCGGCACGGGGTTCGGGCACAYGGGGGCATGGACACTGCATGTAGGTGTACCTGGGTGGGGATACACACCCTGGTTACGGGGTGCAGCTTGGGGGCCCCTAGGGTGGCTTGGGGGGCACCCGAGTAGGAGAGGTTTGGGAGTGCATGGGAGCAACCAGGATATGGGGGACAGATATGGGTGGGGGCGTGGGGGGGCACACACCCTGTGGGGAAACAATACACTGGATATGGGGGCCACCYTTGGGTGGAGGTGACACACCCTGGGACAGACACACACACCCTGCCCCGGAGCTGGGGGACACATCTGGGTACGGGGTTCTCCACAGGTCTGGGGGCACCCCAGGGTGTGGGGTGCCCCTCTGACCCCCGACTCCCCTGCAGAGGCAGAGGTGGGGCAGGTGCAGGAGTTCCAGGTGGAGGCCCAGGGTGCTGGAGGCCAGGGCCAGCTGGAGGTGAAGGTGACGGGCCCCTCRCGGCGCCCCGTGCCCTGCACCGTGGGGCCTGCCCCTCCTGGGGGCCCCCACCCCGTCACCTTCACGCCCTCCGAGGAGGGGCCCCACCGCGTCGAGGTCACCTACGATGGGCACCCGGTTCCAGGCAGCCCCTTCCCTGTGGAGGCTCTGCTGCCCCCTGACCCCTCCAAGGTGAGCCTGGCACGCGTGTGTGTCACAGGAGTGTGTGTCCCAGCCCCTGTGTGTCCCTCTGCCCTCCTGACCCCCGGGTGCCGCTCACAAGCCCCAAGTGTGCCTCTACCCCCACAACCCCTGCATGTCCCCCCTGACCCCCACGTGTCCCTGTGCCTGCAGGTGGTGGCCTCGGGGCTGGGGCTGCAGGGCGGTCACATGGAGATCCACTGAACCCACCTGTCCCTGTGTCCCCTTGCCCCCTAAATGTCCCCCTGTCCCCTTGACCTCCCCCTGTCCCTGTGTCCCCCTGACCTCCAYGTGTCCCTGTGCCTGCAGGTGGTGGCCTCGGGGCCGGGGCTGAAGGGCGGCCGTGTTGGGGTGCCAGCCCCGTTCTCCATTGCCACGCAGGGCGCGGGCAGTGGGGGGCTGGGGCTGACAGTGGAGGGGCCCTGCGAGGCCAAGATCGAGTGCCAGGACAACGGGGACGGCTCCTGCGCCGTGTCCTACCTGCCCACGGCGCCCGGGGAGTACCACATCAACATCCTCTTTGCCGGGCGCCACATCCCGGGCAGCCCCTTCACGGCCGCGGTCACGGCGCCCTTCGACCCGGCCAAGGTGACGGCCTCGGGGCCGGGGCTGGAGCGCGGCCGCGCCGGCGAGGCCGCCGTCTTCTCCGTGGACTGCTCCCAGGCCGGCGAGGCCGAGCTCACCATCGAGATCCGCTCCGAGGCCGGCGTCAAGGCCGAGGTGCTGGTGCAGAACAACCGCGACGGCACCTATGCCATCACCTACACCCCGGCCTGCGCCGGCGCCTACACCATCACCATCAACTACGGCGGCCTCCCGGTGCCCAACTGCCCCGTGCGCGTCACCGTGGACCCTGCCGTGGACACCAGCAGTGTCAAGGTCTACGGCAAGGGCGTGGAGCCACGAGGTGAGCGAGGGGCTGCTCACCATGGTGCCTCCTTCCTTGGGTGGGGGTCTCCTTCTCCCCTGGGGCATCCCATCCCTGTGGGCATCTCTTCCTCCTGGGTACCCCTGTGGACACCACCACAGGCATCTCCCCGCTATGAGCATCCCTCTGGGCACCCCATCCCTGTGGGCACCCCATCCCCGTGAGTGTCCTGTCTCTGTGGACATCCCCASTCACAGGCATTCCAGCCCCATGGGCACCCCAATCCCTGTGAGCACCCCATCCCTGTGGGTATCCCCTCTCTGTGGACATCCCCACTCACAGGCATCTCATCCCTGTGGGCACCCCATGGACAGCTCTTCTCATGTGGGGGTTTCTGGGCACCCTCTAGACATCCCTCCATGGGCACCTCCCCCTTGCATGGACAACCCCGTGGCTATGGACACTCCYGTGGTCACCAACATCTCCACCCCATGGGCATCCCCTCTAATGGGAGCTCTCCTGGGCACCCCACAGGCATCCCTCCTCCCCCTGTCCCCTTTGCCACCACCACTACTTAGGGTCCCTGTGGTTTTCCCCTCATTCCTGGGGATGCAGGGGGTGTGGGGTGGGACCCCAAGGGTGTGCCAGTTCCCCCCTGAAGCCCCTGTGTGTGCCGAGGGGGCCATGGGCTCTCAGAGGCTGCTGTAAGGGACCCTCAGGTGAGCTCTGGGCCCCCTTGACCGCCCTGAACCTCTCAGGAGTGCTGCGGGAGGTGGGCACTGAGTTCACGGTGGATGCGCGGGCACTGGCCCCCACCGGGGGACCCCACGTCCGGGCCCGGGTGCTGAACCCCTCAGGGACCCCCATCGACACCTTCGTCACTGACCTTGGCGATGGCACCTACCGCGTGGAGTACACACCCTTCGAGGAGGGTGAGGGACCCCCGCAACCCCCCCGGGAGCCCCAACACCCCCAGAGACCCCCAGACCCTCCTGCAGAACACAGACATCCCAGGGGACTCCCAAACCCCTCGGGACCCCCAGCCCCCTGGGAACCTCCAGGGACCATGAGCTCCCCCCGGGACTCTGCTCCCAGACTCCAACTTCCCCCCAGGACCCCAAATCCTGGCCAGGCATCCTCCATTCCTCATGAGGGACCTTCCAAGAGGGACCTTCCCATACCATGYCCAAGTGGGGACCCCCTTCAATTCCCACTGGATCCCCAGAACCAGGCACCCCCAAGACCCCTGAGACACCCCCAAACCCAACCGGGGACTCCCAGCCTCCCTGAAAAACCTCGTCCAGGGATCTCCAAAACCCTCAAGGCCTTTCAAACCCCACCGAGGGACCCCCAAACTCCCCTGAGAATCCCCTCCCCAGAGACCCCTTGTGCCCCCTCCATGGCAGTGTGTGATGTGTCCCTGTGGCAGGGCTGCACCTGGTGGAGGTGACATACGACGACGTGGCGGTCCCCAAGAGCCCGTTCCGTGTGGGGGTGGCCGAGGGCTGTGACCCCACCCGCGTTCGGGCACACGGCCCCGGCCTGGAGGGCGGCCTGGTGGGCACGGCCAACCACTTCACTGTGGAGACCAGGTGGGCACCGACCCCCAGCCTCAACCCAGCCCTGCTCCCCAAGGGCCCCAACCCCTGCCCTACAAAYGCCCTGCCCGAGCCGTGTTCCACACCCACGCACCCCTCAGGCTGTCCGTGTTGGGGGSTTCGGGGTGGGCCTGGCTCCCTGCTTCAGTGTGGAGGCCAGGTGGGCACCAGCCCTGCGTCCCTCCGTTCCCACACCCATGGACTCCTCCTCCAGAGATGTYACCTCCATCCCAAGCCACCATCTGCACTGCCTGTCATGGAAGTGCCACCACTATCCTCTTGCACCTGTGCCCTTCATGTGCATGTCCCAACTCTATCCCATGTCACCTGCCTGCCACCTCCACCCTATGCCACCACTCTGGCATCTTCGTGTTCTGTCATGGAGGTCCTTGCATCCTCTACCACCTGCGTCCTTTTCCATGGATGTGCCACCTCCATCCCGTGTCACCAAACGGGCATCTGCCCCCCCTGCTATGAAAGCGCCATCTCCATCCCATGTCACCAGGATATGATCTCTGTTCCCTTGCCATGGAGGTGCCACCTCTGCCAGGGAGGCGGCACCTCCCTCTCCCTGCCATGGAGGTGGCACCTCCATCTCCCCACCATGGCAGTTGTTCCCCCTGGCCCCACCGTGCCTGTGTCACCTCTCTGAGCGGTGGCTTGTCCCCAGGGGCGCGGGCACTGGGGGGCTGGGCCTGGCCATCGAGGGTCCCTCAGAGGCGAAGATGTCCTGCAAGGACAACAAGGACGGGAGCTGTGCAGTGGAGTATGTCCCCTTCACGCCTGGTGACTACGACGTCAACATCACSTTCGGCGGCCACCCCATCCCCGGTGCGGGCACACACAGGGACGGGGGTGGGGGGAGATGTCCTGACTGTCCTCTCTTGGTCACAGGGCTTCACTGTGGGAATGCCACCCACAGTGGCCCCACAGCCAGGTTGCCCTCTGCCTGTGCTGTCCCCATGGCCATGGCTTTGGTACCCTGTGGGCGCACTGTCCGATGGTCGTGTTGTCCTCATGGCTCCCATTGACCCCATGGCCACACTGACCTTATGACACGCTGGCCCCACAGAGTGTCCATGCACATGATGGACAYGCCAACTGTACGGCCACGCTGTCCCTGTGCCCCTGTTGACCTCATGGCCATGTTGACCTTGTCCTCACGCTTCCCCCATTCCCACACTACCCCCATTCCCACACTGCCCCCATCCCCACAGTGACCCCACACTCACATTGGCAGCAGCCACACTGCCCCCATCCCCAGCTGCCCCATGCTGCCTCCCTCATGCCCTGCCCCCTCTCTCCACACAGGGAGCCCGTTCCGGGTGCGAGTGCGGGATGCTGTGGACGCCTCCAAGGTGACGTGCTCAGGGCCAGGGCTGGGCCCCAGTGTCCGTGCCCGGCTGCCCCAGAGCTTCACCGTGGACGTCAGTGCCGCGGGGCGCGCAGCCCTCGAGGTGACGCTGCTGGGGCCCACTGGTACGTGGGGACATGGGGGCAGGGGGGCCTGTGTCTCGTGGGGTGTCCTGACCTCTGGGGTGTCCTGCCTCTCATCCTACTCTGTAGGATGTCCTGGCCCTTGGTCTATGGAGACCATGGTCTATGGAGAGTCCTGCCCCCTGGGGTGCCCGGGCTCCTGGGTTGTCTGGCACCATGGATGCCCTGTTCCAAAGGGTGTCCTGCCTCACGGTGTCCCCTGTTATACAGGGTGTCCTACCTGTGGACATCCTGATCCATAGAGTGTCCTACCCCATAGGACGTCCAGCCCCATGGATGCCCGTCTTCATAGGGCGTCCAACTCCATGGGGTGCCCCCCTCATGCATACTCAGATCCACCCAGGGAGGTTGTGCCCTACATGCTGCTCTATACCCCCAATGTCCTCCTGTCCCACACGTCTCCCTGCCTCACATGTCCCCACYCCACATGTCCCACTGCCCCACAGGGCTGCCGGAGCCAGTGGAGATCCGAGACAACGGTGATGGCACCCACAAGGTCACCTACACCCCAGCCACCGATGGGCCCTACACCGTGTCCGTCAAGTACGGGGGGCAGGAGGTGCCACGCAGGTGAGACCCCGCCCCGAGTGGGCACAGGGGGAGAGGATCCCCACACAGCCTGGAGATCCCGGCACCCTCCTGACTCCCTGCCTCCCCCAGCCCCTTCAAGGTGACGGCGCTGCCCACCCACGATGCCAGCAAGGTGCGGGCGAGCGGCCCCGGGCTGAGCGCAGGAGGGATCCCTGCCAGCCTCCCCGTGGAATTCACCATTGACGCCCGCGACGCCGGCGAGGGGCTGCTCACCGTGCAGATCCTGGTCAGTGTGTGAGGGGGAAACATGGGGCAGTGTGAGGGTTGTGGGGGGGCACACTGAGGATGGGCTGCTCACAGTGCAGATCCTGGTCAGTGCAGGGGGGAGTCATGGCTGCTGAGCCCCACAGGGTGCCCTTTCCCCACATCTCGGGGTGCTGAGCCCCACATGGTGCCCTTTCCCAACATCCCGGGGTGCTGAGCCCCACAGGGTGCCCTTTCCCCACATCTCGGGTGCTGAGCCCCACAGGGTGCCCTTTCCCCACATCTCGGGTGCTGAGCCCCACAGGGTGCCCTTTCCCAACATCCCGGGGTGCTGAGCCCCACAGGGTGCCCTTTCCCCACATCCCGGGGTGCTGAGCCCCACAGGATGCCCCCAGCACAGGGCACTGATGGGGGTTGCCTGCAGGACCCCGAGGGACAGCCCAAGAAGGCCTCAATCCGGGACAACGGGGACGGCACCTACACGGTGTCCTACGTGCCCGACGTGCCGGGGCGCTACACCAGCACTGTCAAGTACGGGGGCGACGAGATCCCTGCATCGCCCTTCCGGGTCCTGGCCGTGCCTTCTGGCGATGCCAGCAAGTGCCTCGTCACAGGTGGGGCTGCCCCTCAGTGTCCTTATGCTGACCTATGTCATCCCCTTGCTGGCCTCTGGCATCCCCTTACTGACCCACAGCATCCCCTCACTGCCCCACAATGTCCCCTCGCTGCCCCAGCGCACCCCTCCCTGCCCCACAGCATCTCTCCTGCCCCACAGCATCCCCTCCTGCCCCACAACATCCATATGCTGACCCACAGCATCCCCTCCTGCCCCACAACATCCATATGCTGACCCACAGTGTCCCCCTGCTGTCCCACAGCACCCACCCCAGACAGCCCTGCCTTACCCCTACCACCCCGTGGCTGCCCCCCAGCACATCCCCTGCCCCACTGCTGCCCCCCAGCACACTTCCTGCCCCACTGCTGCCCCCCAGCACCCCTGCCACCGCCCCCAGACCTGCCCCGCGGCGCAGTGGGGATGAATGGGTGCCCCCAGGACAGGATGTGCCGGCCCCCCCGGAGCCCCCCGGCCCCCTCGGCACCCCCGGCCCCCCAACCAGCCCCCCAACCCCTTCTCACCGCTCTCCCTGGTCTTTCTTGCAGTATCCATTGGGGGCCATGGACTGGGTAAGTGGTGCCAGGGGGCAGTTGGGGGGCTGGGAGGAGGCAGTTGGGGGATAGGTTTGGAGCCCCCCCATGGCCCTGACCCCACCCTCCCCCACAGGTGCCTGCCTGGGCCCCACGATCCAGATCGGGGAGGAGACGGTGATCACGGTGGATGCAAAGGCAGCAGGACAGGGCAAGGTCACCTGCAAGGTGTCAACGCCTGATGGTGCTGAGCTGGACGTGGATGTGGTGGAAAACCATGACGGCACTTTTGACATCTTCTACACTGCTCCTGAGCCCGGCAAATACGTCATTACCATCCGCTTTGGCGGGGAGCACGTCCCTAACAGCCCCTTCCATGTCATGGTGAGTGGGGCACGTCCCTAACAGCCCCTTCCATGTCATGGTGAGTGGGGCACTGTGGGGGGCACTATGAGTCTGGAGGGGTTGTGATGGGTCAGACTTTGGGAGACCACAGTGTGGGCAGCATGGAATTGAGAGACCATGGTGGGTGCCATGGGGCAGAGAGCTGGGACAGTGATGGGCACCGTGGGGTCGGATGATCATGGTGGCTRCTGTGGGGCAGACAGGTGGGGCTGTGGGGTTGGGAAGCAGTGGTGGATCCAAGGGGCAAAGAGTTGAGGGCACACCCATGATGCCAGCAAGGTGCTGGAAAAGATTTTGAACACCAGGGTGAAACCATGGTGGGGTTGGAACATCGTGGTAGGCATCAACAGACAGAGGACTGGGGCCATGGTGGACACCAAGGGACAGAGAGTTGAGTCAGTCAGCGTGGAGCTGCAAGAGCACAATGGACACTGCAGGGTTGGGTGACCATGATGRGAGTTATGGAATTGGGGGACCATAGAGGGGCACAGTGTTGGACAATGATGACCATTGTGGAGCTGAGAGCTGGGAGACCATGGTTGGTACTGTGGGGCTGGGGTTGTGCTGTTGGGAGTTAGGGTCATGGTGGACACCATGGGGTTTAGAGGTCATGAGGATCATCACGGGGCTGGGAGCCCACCTTCGGCATTCTCATGTCCCCTCTATGGYCCCCCTGGGGCTGGGAGCCCACCATGAGGTTCTCACCCTCCCTCTCTGCCCCACGATCAGGCCACGGAGGAGCCCCCAGCCACCACCGAGAACCTCCGGCCCTTCAACCTCGTCATCCCCTTCACAGTGCAGAAGGGTGAGATCACAGGTACAGCGCAGGGTTGTGGGGGTGGGGACCATCCCTTCAGGCACCAGCCCCCGTCTTGGTGCCCCTACTGACGAAATACCCCCAGGTGAGGTGCGGATGCCCTCGGGGAAGACAGCGCGGCCCAGCATCACCGACAACAAGGATGGGACGGTGACAGTGCACTATGCCCCCTCCGAGAAGGGGCTGCACGAGATGGACATTCGCTATGATGGCAACCACATCCCCGGTGAGCCACTGGGGGTACTGGGAGGTGGCTGAGGAAGGTTGATGCAACTATGCCCTGGCTGGGCTCCTGTGGGGCAGGCACGCACCATGGCGTGGAATGTCCCTGTGGAATGTCTCTCTGGGGTCCATGGTTGGTCACCCTTGTGTTGGGGTGTCCCCATGGATCTCTGACCATTGTCCCTTGTGTCCCCAGGGAGTCCCCTCCAGTTCTATGTGGATGCCATCAACCCACGCCACGTCAGTGCCTATGGGCCTGGGCTGAGCCATGGGATGGTCAACAAGCCGTGCACATTCACCATTGTCACCAAGGATGCTGGCGAGGGTGAGTGATGGCCGAGGGGGCTGGGGGGTCATGGGGACACCCCAGTGCCATCAGGAGGGACTGGAGACCCCTGTTGCCTCCTGACACRCCTTGTCCAGTGCCTTCTGACAACGCCTGTGCCTCCAGGTGGGCTGTCACTTGCGGTCGAAGGTCCCTCCAAGGCGGAGATTACCTGCCAGGACAACAAGGACGGGACATGCACCGTGTCCTACCTGCCCACAGCCCCTGGCGACTACAGCATCATCGTGCGCTTTGATGACAAACACATCCCGGGCAGCCCCTTCACTGCCAAGATCACTGGTGAGACAGGCTGGGGGCACAGTGAGGTCTGGGGGAGATCTGGGGGTTCCTGGGGGCTCCACGTGGCCATGGGGGCACCTGGTTGGCCATGGAGACATCTATGGASTCATGGCCATGAGGGCACCTGCAAGGCTGTGGGGGCACTTGTATGACCATGGGGGCACCTGTGGGTCACGAAGACCATCACATGGTCATGGGCACACCTGTGGGGTAATGGGCACGCTTGCCCCATGGCCATTGAGACAGCTGTGGTATCTCTTGTCCATCCCTGGCCACCAGGATCCCCCCTCCCATGGCCTTGGGGACACTGTGAAACCTTGGAGTCCCCAACCCATGGCCATGGGGGTATCATAGAGCTTTGAGGACCCCATCACAAGGCCATGTAGACCTTGTGGGGAMTCTATCCATGGCCTTGAGGATGCTATTCACACATCTTTGGGCGACCCCTGACTCTGAGGACCCTCTCCATATGTCCACTGGGACCTTGTGGGGCTTTGGGAACATCATTCCACCATCCCTGGGATCATATTCATCTTGTTGTCCACCTTGGGTTAATGTCCCTGCTGATGGCATCTCTGCAGGGGATGACTCCATGCGCACGTCCCAGCTCAATGTGGGCACCTCAACGGATGTGTCCCTGAAGATCGCAGAGACAGACCTGAGCCTGCTGGCGGCCACCATCCGTGCACCCTCAGGCAATGAGGAGCCGTGCCTGCTCAAGCGGCTGCCCAACCGCCACATCGGTGTGCAGGGACACGGGGACACCACGGGCACACAGGGACATGCAGATGTGGGCACAGGAGAACTGGCACATGGGCACATGAGAGGAGGATGTGGGACCTGGGAACTTGTCGGGACAGGGAACAGTGGGGCTATGAGGTCACAGGGATGGGTGGCCTTGTGGCATTGGGTCAGCAGGGGGTTGGTGGCCATAGTCAGGGGACTTGGATGGTGACCAGGGGCTGATGGAGGTGGCCAGGAGCTGGTGGCAGTGGCTAGGGGACGGGGATGGTACATGCGTGGTGGCCAAGTCTGGTCGTGGTGTCTGACCGCTGTGTCCTCCCCAGGCATCTCATTCACACCCAAGGAGGTGGGCGAGCACGTGGTGAGCGTGCGGAAGAGTGGGCAGCACGTCACCAACAGCCCCTTCAAGATCCTGGTGGGACAGTCAGAGATTGGTGATGCTGGCCGGGTCAAGGTGTGGGGCCAGGGGCTTCTGGAGGGCCACACCTTTGAGGTGGCTGAGTTCATCGTGGACACACGCAGYGCTGGTGAGGACATGGTGGGGGATACCATGGGGCAGGGGGTAGCCATGGCTAAGGGCAGGATGGGGTGATGGCCATGACCATGAGTAGGTTGTGGCCTCCCAAGGATGAGGTGGTGGCCATGGTTATTGCAGTGGTGTACTAAGGCCACGTGTGATGGTGGCCAAAGCTACATGTGGCCAGGAAGGAATGGTGGTGGTGGTCATGGCCAAGGCCGGATGGTCCCTGTGGCTGGGGTTGGATGTGGCTGTGGTGGCGATGTGGCCATAGCCAGGATGATTTGAGGACCATGGCCATGCTACAGCTGTGGCCAGCACAGGATCAGGTGGTGGCTATGCTGTGACCTTCATCTAAATGGGACGGTGACCATGGTGGTGGCATGGCCAATGCCCAGGTGAAAGGTGGCTAAGGCCATGCCATGGCTGTGGCCAACACAGGATGGGCTGGTGGCCATGATTATGGGCATGGTATGACCATGGCCMGGATAGAGTGGTGGCCATGTCCATGGTGCAGCCAAGAGGGTGATGCTGTGGTGACCATGGTATGGCTGTGGCCAGGACAGGGGCGATGACTGGGATTGGGTGGTGACCATGGACAGTTTGGGCTTGAAGCCTTGGTGTGACCACGACCAGGACAGGGACRGCCTCCATAGGACATCTCTGTTCATGTCCCTGTGTCCACCCAGGTTACGGCGGGCTGGGCCTGTCCATTGAGGGCCCCAGCAAGGTGGACATTAACTGTGAGGACATGGAGGATGGCACCTGCAAAGTCACCTACTGCCCCACCGAGCCCGGCAACTACATCATCAACATCAAGTTTGCTGACAAACATGTCCCAGGTGGGGCTGGGGGAGACATGGGGGACAGAGGGTTGTGGTGGGGAGGGGTGCTAGGACCCCCCGGGGGTGACTGAGGTAACTGTGTCCCACAGGGAGCCCCTTCACGGTGAAGGTGACAGGTGAGGGGCGGATGAAGGAGAGCATCACACGCCGGCGACAGGCGCCCTCCATCGCCACTGTTGGCAGCACCTGCGACCTCAACCTCAAGATCCCAGGTAGGGTTGGCCTTCCTCCTCCTTCTCCTCCTCCTACCCCCTCCTCTTCCCATCCTCCCTCCTTCTCCTCCTCTTTCTCCTCCTCTTTTTCTCCTCTTCCTTCTCCTCATCTTTCATCCTCCATTATCCTTCTCTTCATGCTCCATCATCCTCCTCTCTTCCTCYTCTTCTTCTCCCTTCTCCATCCTAATCTTCTTCCTCCTCCTGCTCTGTGGGCCATGGGGATGGAGACATCTCAGCCACTCCAGCTCTGATTTCTCCTTTCTTCCTCTTTCTCTCCCCTGCGTGCGTCTGTGTCCATGTCTGTGTCCCTCTGTGTGCCTGTGCCCGCGTCCTTGCATCCCACTGTGCGTGCCACCCCGCACTGATACCTCCATCCACATGTCTGTGTGTCCATTCACACCTATCCACGTGTCCATCTCTGGCTTCATCCACCCTTGGCTCCACCCTCCCTGCACCATTCTCTACTTCCAACCCTGTGACCACCCATGTCTCCACTCATGATGATTCCATCCTCCCTGTGTCCATCCTTGTCTCCATCCCTCCGTGTCACCACTAATCCACGTCTCCTCCCATCACTACATCCGTCCCTCTGCCCATTCATCCCCATGTCTCTCCATATCCTCCTGTGTCCCCATCACTGCTCTGTGCACCCTTCCGTTCCCCCTCCGTGCTCACACCCTGTGCTCCCCACGTGTCCCCACGTGTCCGCACTGTCCCTGCGTGTCCCGCGGGGCGTTCCCCAGGGAACTGGTTCCAGATGGTGTCGGCGCAGGAGCGGCTGACGCGCACGTTCACGCGCAGCAGCCACACGTACACACGCACGGAGCGCACCGAGATCAGCAAGACGCGCGGCGGCGAGACCACGCGCGAGGTGCACGTGGAGGAATCGACCCGCGTGGGCGGCGCCTTCCCCCGCGCGCCCCCGGAGCCCTTCGGGGCCTTCGGGGCCTTCGGGACCCGCGAGGGCATCGGCGCCTTCGCAGCCCCCGCGCGCGCCCACGAGGGTGCGTCCTGCCCCGGGCTCCTTCCTTTGGGGGGTGCAGCAAAGTGGGACTGCACGAGCGCTGCGTGTGCACGAGGGGCAAGGGCGCACCTGGGCTGGGTGTGCAGGGCACTGCGCTTGCACGAGGGGTGGGTGGGCACGAGGGGAGTGTGAGTGCAGGGAAGTGTGTTTGCACAAGGGCTGGGTGCATTGGAGCATCAGTGTGTGTTTGCACAGAGCTGTGCTTGCACAAGGGCTGGGTGTATGTGAGGCCCGGGGGTGTGTGCTTGCACWAGGGCTGCGTGTGCAGGGAAGTGGGCTTGCATAAGCGCTGGGCACACTTGCCACAGGAGTGCCCTWGCACATGGCTGTGTGTGCTCACACAAGGGCCCACCTGTGTGTGCCCAGGACACACCTGGGACAGTCTYCCTGGCACACGCGTGGGGGCTGCTGTGCTGACGGGGGTGCCCTTCACACGAGATGTGTGCAGAGGTGGGGGCAGCTCTGGCCCTTTGCACACGCAGATGCACACCTGCTTACGGGGTGTGTGCTCAGCCCAGAGGGCTGTGGGTCCCCTCGGCACGGGTGTGCAGTCCCTCAAGGGCATGTGCATGTGTGTGCACACGTGTGTGTGAATGTGTGTGTGCACACTGCCAAGTGCACGTGTCCTGTGCATGAGGGGTGCACTTGCAGGGTGGGGTGCACCCAGTGGGGGGTGTACGTGGGCTCTGGTGGGTGTTGTGATGTCGGGGCACCCTGGTGGCAGGGTGGTGGGATGGCAGTGACAAGGGTGCCCTGGCGGTGGGGGAGCAGGGTGTTAGTGTGCCAGGGAGCCCTTGGGATGACGGTGAGAAGGTGATGGGGCAATGGGGTGCCCCAGTGCCCTGGTATCAGAGTGACAGGATGTTGGGGTGACAGGATGCCACAGGACCCCTGTGACAGGATGCAGGGGTGCTGTGGTTCCARGGTGATGGCTTGATGGGGTGACAGGGTGCCATGGTGACATGATGACATGGTGCCCCAGTGACAGGTGCTGGGGTGCCATAGTGACATGGTGATTGGAAATGGGGTGCAGAGGGGCTGGGGTGCAGGGGTACCCGGGTTACAGGATGATGGAGTGATGTGGTGACAAGGTGCTCTGGTGACAGGATGACAGTGTGCCATGGAGTGCTGGGGTGCCATAGCGGGGCAGTGGTGGTGTGACAACAATGGGGTGATGCTGGGGTGCCCAGGTGCCTGCAGGGTGACATGGTGCAGGCGAGGCGGTGCTGCAGGAGCTGGGATGCCATAGTAGCAGGGTGTTGGGGTGCCGCTGGGATGGGGTGCCCAGGGTGACATGGTGCGTGCCCGCAGGCGAGGCGTCGGCGCAGGAGCTGGGATGCCATAGCGGTGGGGTGTTGGAGTGCCGCTGGGGTGCCGATGTGTTGGGGTGCCCAGGGTGACAGGATGTGTGCCTGCAGGCGAGGCGATGCTTCAGGAGCCGGGATGCCATAGCAGTGGGGTGTTGGGGTGCCGCTGGGATGGGGTGCCCAGGGTGACATGGCGCGTGCCCGCAGGCGAGGCGTCGGCGCAGGAGCTGGGATGCCATAGCAGTGGGGTGTTGGGGTGCCGCTGGGATGGGGTGCCCAGGGTGACATGGTGCGTGCCCGCAGGTGAGGCGTCGGCGCAGGAGCTGTCGGCGCAGGTGCTGAGCCCGTCGGGGCAGCGGCGCGAGGCCGAGGTGGTGCCGGGGGCCGCGGGGGTGTACAGCGTGCGCTTCGTGCCCCAGGAGACGGGCGCCCACACCGTCAGCGTCAAGTTCCGGGGGCAGCACGTGCCCGGGAGCCCCTTCCAGTTCACCGTGGGGCCGCTGGGCGAGGGCGGTGCCCACAAGGTGCGCGCAGGGGGCACCGGGCTGCAGCGCGCTGTGGCCGGCACGCCAGGTACGGGGGGCTGCCGGCTGTGGGGGTTGATGGGGGCCTGGGGGCTCTGGGGGCAGTGGGTGTGTGGGTGTGCTGGGGATGTGAGGGCAATGAGGGAGGGGTGCTCTTGGGAGATGTGTGTGGGGCCTGGGTGCTGTTGGGGGTGTGGGTGGCTATGGGGGGGTAGGTGCTATGTGTGTGTGGGGTGTTGGTGAAATTAGGGGGGCTCTGGGTGCGGTGATGGGGATTTTGGGTACAGCTGGGTGTGGGGGCAATGGGGGTGTGTCATAGGTGCTCTGTGTTCCATGGGTGGGATGTGGGTTCTTTGGGGGGGTCTGGGTGCCATGGGGAGGTGAGTGCAGGTCTGTGCTGGGTGTCACCATCCTGGGGTGCCACTGAGGGCCAGGGTGACCCCGGTGACCCCCCCAGCTGAGTTCAGCATCTGGACGCGTGAGGCGGGCGCGGGGGGACTCTCCATTGCTGTCGAGGGGCCCAGCAAGGCTGAGATCTCCTTTGAGGACCGCAAGGATGGCTCCTGTGGCGTCTCCTACCTGGTGCAGGAGCCAGGTGAGGGGGGGCTGCACCCCAACACCCCCAACCACCCTAACCACCCCTAACATCCCCCAGGGTGCTCAGCGTGGTGCTCCTGGGGGCCACAGGACCCTCATATGAGGAGGAACCCACATGCAAATGTATCCCCAATTAAGGGTGTCCCCCCAGGAGGATGTCCCCAAATAAAGGTGTCTCTCTGCACGGGTGTCCCCATGGGAGGATGTCTCAGTGCATGGGCGTCCCCACATAAGAGTGTTCCCAAGGGAAGGTGTCCCTGTGTGGGGGCTCTCTGCCTGACTGTCCTCTGTCCCCCAGGTGACTACGAGGTGTCCATCAAGTTCAACGAGGAGCACATCCCTGACAGCCCCTTCATTGTCCCTGTCGCCTCCCACTCCGATGATGCCCGACGCCTCACTGTCACCAGCCTGCAGGTACAGCAGGGGACAGCCCCTGTGAAACCCTGGGGCACCCTGGGCTCACATGCCACAGGATGCCCTCTGGATCCCCAGGTCACTCTTGGGCTGCTCTGAGCCCCTATTGCACTCTTGGAATGCCCACTGTGTGCCACCATTGGGTCTCCTGTGCCACCCTTGGACCCTCTGGGGCCACCTCTCCCTCCCTCATGTAATTCTTGGGGCCACCTCTCTCYCCCTCTTGTCACCCCTAGACCACCTTTATGTCCCCCTGTGCCAGCCTTGGGACCCTCTCTGGTGCCTGTCTCACGTCCCTTGTGTCACATTGCACCCCTGTGTCACCCTTGGGCCCTGTGGTGTTCCCCCTGCCCCACTGGCCCCCGCCATGTGCCCTCATTCCCTGGGGTGAACCAGCTGGCATCATTCACCATGTCCCCTGTCCCCCCCATCCCTGATGCCACGATGGTGTCCCCGCAGGAGACAGTGGCAGTGAACCAGCCAGCGTCCTTCGCGGTGCAGCTGAACGGAGCGCGCGGTGTCATCGACGCCAAGGTGCACACGCCTGCAGGGGTGGTGGAGGAGTGCTACGTGTCCGAGCTGGACAGCGGTGAGGGGACACCCTGGGGACACTGTGGGGACACCGCAGGGACAGGGGTCTTGAGAGCAGGCTGCAGATGTGGGGTTGTGGGCACAGGGTGCAGGACACGGGGACATGTGATGTGGGGACATGGGGCTTGAGCGCATGGGAACATGGGGGATGGGGACAGAGTGACACAGGGACGCGGGGACACAGGACATGTCGACATGATGGCATCCTCCAGACTAGTACACACTGGGGTTCTTGCGTGGGGTGTGGAGATACAGGGATGTGGGGACACAGGACACAGAGGTATGGGGACGTGTCTGTGTCCCCCTGATATGCACAGGGGTTTCTGCTGTGCAAGAACAGGGGTGTGGGAACATGGGGACACAGGGACACRGGGGTGTGGGGACATGGGGACACAGGGACACAGTGACATGTCTGTGTCCCCCAGACCGGTACGCCCTGGGGTTCCTGCCACGGGAGAACGGAGTGCACTCCATCGACCTGCGCTTCAATGGGCGCCACGTGCCCGGGAGCCCCTTCAACATCCGTGTGGGCGAGCAGAGCCAGGCCGGGGACCCTGGGCTCGTCACTGCCTTCGGGCCGGGCCTCGAGGGTGGCCGCACAGGTGACACTGCTGTGGAGACAGGGACGGGGCTGTGGGAGGGGGTGGGGACAGACACGGCCGTGAAATGGTGATGGGGACAGAGCCACGATGGAGATGTGGCCATGGCATTGCCATGATGGGAGTGTGGCCGTGGATGGTGACCACAATGGTGTCCTGGTGTCCCCCCCATGATGCCATCCCCATGTCTATCTCCCAGGGGTGCCCTCAGAGTTCCTGGTGCAGACAGCCAATGCAGGGGCAGGAGCACTGGCTGTCACCATTGATGGCCCCTCCAAAGTGGAGCTGGACTGTACTGAGGTCCCTGAGGGCCACCGCGTCACCTACACCCCGATGGCCCCTGGCAACTACCTCATCTCCATCAAGTATGGGGGCCCCCACCACATCGTGGGGAGCCCTTTCAAGGCCAAGGTCACTGGTATGAACAGGGGGGATATGGGGGTGGGAGGGGACATGGGTATTGGGAGGGACATGGGGACAGAGAGGAACATGGAACTAGTGGGGACACGGGAACTGAGGGGGACATGGGGACACCGGGGGCACATCATGGGCAGCCCCTTTAAGGCAAGGTCACTGGTACAGATGGGGTAGGGGCAGACATGGGGATGGGGGGCATGGAAAAGGGAGACTGGGGGAGGAGAACACGGGAGTCCCCCGTGTAGGGTGACAAGGGTCAATGATGGTCATGATGGAGAGCTGCAGGAGGGCCACCCTGCGGGACCCCCAGGGTGACATCAGTGGGAGGGTCCTGGGGGTGACGTGGTGTAGGAGCCCCAGGATGACATGATGGGGGTCCCAGGGGGAGGGGGGTTGTCCCCGAAAGGTGTCCCCCAGCACGGTGCGATGGGGGTGTCCCACGGTGGGGGCTGACTGTGTCCCCCTGGTGCTCCCCAGGCCCACGGCTGTCGGGCGGGCACAGTCTGCACGAGACCTCGACAGTGCTGGTGGAGCCGGTGGTGAGGGCGGGCTCGCGGGGCCCCCCTGCCTTTGGGGGGGTCACCAAGGCCCCGTCAGATGCTGGGCAGGTGGTGGCCCGGGGGCCAGGGCTGGCAGCCGCCCGCCTGGGCCACAAGAACCACTTCACCGTGGACTGCAGCAAGGCCGGTGAGGGCACTGGGGGCCCTGGGGCTGGGGCGGCTGGGAGGGGGCATGGGGCTGGAGGGGCAGATGGGGGCTCAGCAGGTGCTCCGGGGGCACCAGGGAGTCCTGTGAGGGCTTGGAGGGGAGGTGGTGGGTCTGTGGGTGTTCAGGGAATTCTGGAGAGTCTACAGAAAGGATGGGGTGGGTTAAAGGCGGGCCTGGGAGGGCATGGGGTGGGTGAGTGGGGGAGTCTGGTGGAGGGTCTGGGATGCAGGGGGAAGTTCGGGGCAACCCTGGGGTCTCGAGCTCAGGGTTCACCCTGCCCGTGTCTCCCCAGGCACAAACATGCTGCTGGTGGGGGTGCACGGCCCCAAGGCACCGTGCGAGGAGGTGCACGTGAAGCACGAGGGGAACCGCGTGTACACGGTGACCTACAGCGTGCGGGAGCGCGGCGAGTACGTGCTGCTGCTGCGCTGGGGCGACCGCGACGTCCCGGGGAGCCCCTTCCGCGTCACTGCGGCCTGAGAGCCCTGTGCAGGGGACACGGGCCTGGCAATAAAGCACTGGGAGAGGAACGGGGTCCGCGTGGTGACTGGGGACACGGCAC
>JACDOX010000588.1:89255-144723 GCA_014549065.1 Cardinalis cardinalis
GCCGGGCCGGGCCGGGCCGGGCACAGCACAGCAGCCCTCGCCACGACCTCCCCCAGCGCCGCCTCTTCCCGCAGGCCGTGCACGCCGCCATCCTCCGTCACCGGTTCCTCATCGTCCGCGCCAAGGAGGTGCGGTGCGGCGCGGAGCAGAGCCGCCGCTTCTACCGGGAGCACGCAGGTACGAGCGGGGCTCGGAGGGCCGGAGCGGGATGCTGTCCCGGGCCGGTGCCGACTCGGTCCGTGTCTGCCCGCAGGGCGGTTCTTCTACCAGCGGCTGGTGGAGTTCATGGCCAGGTACGTGCCGTGACCCGTGTGCGGAGGGGCTCGCCGGCATGTGCGGAGCTGGGAGGCTCTCGGCATCGTAGCCTGCTGTGACAGCAGCGATACCTGGCGKGTGGCACCCCCGGAGATGCTGGAGGTTATCATGTGCAGTAGGCCAGCAGTGCCAACGCCGTGGCCTCGGTGCCGCGCTGGGACCGTGCCCATCCCCACGGCGTGGCAGCCCCTGGCAGCTGTACTGTGCAGGTTTGTAAGGACGAATAACCTGTTTGTAATGAGCTCTTCATAATCTTTTCTCCTGCTGTTCCTGGGCCCTTGCTGCAGTGGCCCCATGTGGGCTTACATCCTGGCCCATGAGAACGCTGTCCCTCTCTGGAGATCCCTGATGGGACCCACTAAAGTGTTCCGAGCCCGACACAGCGACCCAGACTCCATCCGAGGTGCCTAYGGCCTTACGGACACCAGGAACACGACCCATGGCTCAGGTAGGCTTAGCCTTCCTGGATGGCTCTTGGGGAGGCAGGAACGATGGTGCTTTGTCTGCCTTTGCTTTAGTTCTGGGGCTCCAAGTGAGCTATTTATTCCCTTCTGCAGACCCCACGCACACCTGGCCAGGTGCAGCCTAGCCAGGCACCTTTGGAGTGCAGCCCATGTTTGTGGTGGCAGACTGGCATCTCACTGCCTTTCCCTCTCTTTTGACAGACTCACCTGCCTCAGCCAGCAGAGAAATTGCCTTTTTCTTCCCCGAGTTCGACGAGCAGCGCTGGTACGAGCAGGAGGAGCCGCGGCTGCGGYGCGGGCAGCTGTTCTGCAGCGCCCAGGAGCGCCTGCTCGAGGCTCAGCCCGCACAGGTGAGCCCAGGGACTGGGCAGGGGGTGCTGTGCTGGCCTGGCAGCCCTGTGGGCACTCTCCGGGGCAGCAGACACAGAGCTGTGCTGCGTGCCGGGGAGTGCGGGTGGTGGAAAGCAGCGTTGTGTTGGCCGGGATCAGATTATTGGTGTAACAGGCAGATGCTGGGGGCTGTAGGAAGAGTTCCCCCAGCAGTGCTCATGCTGACAGTCAGGCCATGCAGCTCACTGGCTCCCTGAGTTTTTTTGGATGTGAACAGGACAGGTGAGTTGGTCAAGGGCCAGGTGAAGGATGCGTTGCTTGTTCCAGGTGGGATTGGYCTGGGTTTCCTGATGGGAAGCCTCAGATTCTTCCAGCTGGCTGTTCCCACAATGCCTTAGGAAGAAAAGAAGGAAGAAGAACATGAAGAAAGACATCAGCAGGGCAAGATGAACTGTCCTGTCCTTGCTTACCTGCAGCTGGGCTGGGAAATGAGGAGCTTTGCCAATAGCTCTGCATGTGAGAGCACTTGGAGCCCTCAGTGTGCATGGCCCGACTGGGTGCTGGGGCAGCTCYGTGTCCTTGGGAAATGGGATGAACCTGGCCTGGAATTACCCAGATACGTGGTGGAACAATGACAGGGTGGTGCAGGAGGGCTTAGTTGGGAGGTACAGAGCCAGGTCCTGGCGGCTGATTTGCGTTTCTCTCTGGGATGCTGTGTGAGATGTGTTCCTCAACGGGGTTTCAGTCCATTTATGCTGTCTCCCTATGGGCTCCTTGCAGTGCTGCCGTTTTAGTTACAGTGCCCTGTTGGAATTTCCTTTGGGCAGTCCCAGATGCTGGGCTGGGGAAGGTGTGCTGTGCTGGGCTTGGGGCAGGAAAGCTGAGCTGAGATTCAGCAGAGCCCTGGCACATCACAGAGCCAGGGCAGGGGCTCTCCAGATGCTTCCAGAACCCCGTGAGCTGACTGACTCTGGTGGAAAGCACGGCCCAGACTCGCCCAGCTCATGTGTTTGTACTCCCTCCTCCTCCTGTCTGGGATCAAATGGTCGTTGTTCTGTTCCAGGTACAGATCCAGGGGTCTGCAGGACACCACTGCTGTCCCTGTCCTCAGCAGTGTCCAGAGTGGATTTGCTCAGGATCCTGTGTGTCTTCACACAGGTCTGAGAGCTGTCCCCAGTGCTGTTGATACTTTATTGATATTTTGTCAGTTTTTTTAATTGATTCCCAGAGGTTTTGCTCAGATCTGTGTGTTTTTCTTTTAACTATTAAAGTTTACTATTTTTCACCTTTCTTCTTTTATGTTGTGCTTTACTTTTGGGATATTCCTTGGTAATATCATTAACTGATAATTCCTGGCTCACACTTGCCACTTTGGAAGTTTTGGTCTTTTTTCCTACTCACTTGCAATGGTTGCACTGGGGAAAAGGGCCCTTTTGAACATTGCCAGTGCAGAGAACTCTGCCAGCAGGATTGTCACAGTGACACCACCTCACAGGCACCGTGATTCAGGTACCTGCTGGTGGCGCCTTGGCATTGGCCTGGCCCTGAGGCTGTACCTGAGCACAGGTGCTCAGACTGGGCAGCCCATTGCCCCAGACAGAGGATTTATTGTGTGAATCTAAAGCTGTCCAGCAGACGTTATCAGAGACCTGAGGCTGAAGCACGTGGTATTTGATGCAGGAGACAGTGTCAAAACTGACTTTTTCTCTCCAAGGAAGTCTTACAAAATATCACTGGTTACTGTGCTTGGAGGGCTCTTATCAAAGTGGGTTTGTTTGCTTTGGGGTTTTTTTTCCCACTTTATTTTTCTTTTCCTTGTAAATACSCAGTAAGTGATTTTTTGCTTTTCCAGTGGTGCTTGCCCCATCGCTGGCAGTTTCCTGGGCTGAGCTGGATGGGCCTGGAGCAGCCTGGTGTAGTGGGTGACATCCCTGCTCATGGCAGGGGCATGGAGCTGGAAGAGCTCTATGGTCCCTCCCAGCCCAAGCCATTCCGTGCTGATGGCTGTGTGTTACAGCTGCGAATCAGTCTCCCAGCTGGTCTCAAACCGAGACAATGTGGCACCTCAGTACAGGTTTGAAGGGTAGTTTGAGATCCCTGTTTTTTCCTGGAAGCTGCAGGTGCCTGGCCCAGCTGTGGGGTCTGTGCACAGGGCTGGTCACAGCCSTGTGTCTGCAGCAGCTGCTGCCCCAGGGGCTGCTGCAAAGCACTGCCTGGGGCACAAGGTCCAGCCCAGCCACCTGCAGGGACACCTCAGGTGTGGAGCGGGACAGGGCATCTCACAGGGACCTACGTGTGAGTTTGGGCTTACACTTGATCTGCTCTTGGAAGAATTGAGCAGGTTTGTGCCAGCACTGGAGGGGAAAACATGGTTTGGCCTGGGAAGAAGGGAAGGAAAGGCTTCAGAGGGAAATCAGTGCCGATCCCAGCCCAGGCCTGACCTCAGTCCCTGCCACCATGGGCAGAACCCTCTAAGCTTGAGGAATTTCATTTGATTTATTGCTGTAACACAAACTTTTAGTAACTGATTCAGGTACCGAGGAAAACCCAAGATAATGACTAAAGAAACACCTGGRGAAACACCTTTCCTCTACTTTCCCAGGTTCAGCTTCAGTCCAGCATCTTTTCTCCCCTCTTTTCTTGCAGGTTCTGCCTACTCTCTCCCAGTCCCTGGGGAGGTGACACAGCACAGAGGGCTGGGGCTGGGCTTTGCTTTTCTACTTGTTTCTTCCTCTTTCCTTCTTGTTTACTCACTCATGGCACACCCACAGGCTTCAGTCCCTCAGGTGAGTACCTGCTCCCTGGGCTGGTCTCTTCAGGGAGAAATGGGCCAGTGGGGATTCCATGAAGTTTCTAGAGGAAAACGCTGTGTCCTGCACCTGGGCAGGGATGTTTCCATTTGCCAACACTCACGTGAGGGACCAGAGAAGCATCTGGCTGTCCTGATGGCCATGAGCCCCCCCTGAGTCAGCAATGCACCTCCGTGGCCTGACAGCATCCTCAGGTGTGGGAGCCAGAGCACTTGGCCACAGGTCACCCCATCCCCTCCTGGGGCACAGGTAAGGCCACATCTGGAGCACTGGCATCAGTTTTGGWCTCCCCAGTGCAAGACAGCCTGGTCAGAACTGGAGTCCAGCGCGGGTTGATTAGGACATCTGAGAGTCTGACAGGTAAGGAGAGGCTGAGGGCTGGGGCTGCTCAGGCTTAGGAGCTCAGTGGGGTTTATCAATGGGTAGAAATCCCAGGTGTGAGCAGTGAAGGGAACCTCAGGTATCCCAGGTATGGACACAAGGCAGTGGAAACGACCTGAAAACTGACAATTTCACTGAGACATAAAAAGCCCTCTTTTATTATTTTTATACTCCAAGGGTGATAAAATAAGGTCAGGAGCCCCTATGCCAAGGCAGGGCTTTGGTCTCAACAGCCTCTGGAGTTCCTTTCTGTGCTGCTGGGCAGGTGTGGGCCCCGGGGTGTTGCTGCAGTGGCAGGGCATGCCCCGGGGCCACCTGGCACCTGGGCAGCAGGTCAGGCCTCTCCTTCCTCCAGCAAGGCCATAATTCCTACCAGCCCCACCTGGGGGCTCTGCTGCTGTTCAGTATTTCCCTCTCTGCAGCTGATCTGTGTTGGAASCCTGGATGCTGAGAATTCCAGACTTTCTGCGCTGACAGGCACTGATCCCCAAGAGAACACATTTGACCTGAGGCTGTGCAGAAGGCTTCAAAAATTGATAGATAGCGCTTGTATTGTGGGTGTGTAGTTGGTTAGAAGAGTGTGATAACAGGGTGGAAAACTTAGAGTTTAAGGTTTTAGAATATAGTAATATATGTAGAGCAAGATGGAGGTTTTAGCACGGCAGCTGGTCCTTCTTCACCTTCTWCCTTCTTTATGGGTTTGGGTGATTCTGTGTAATTGGACAGAAAAGTCTGCGTTGCGGACTTTGATTAGTTATTGGGTTAAAAGTGAAAATAATTTAGGTGTCATTTCTTAATTGGATAGTTTGRCCTTAAAAGACCATGTACAGAAGATTGTAAGCCATTTTGTAGCTTATTAGTAGAATGCTGTAGAACTCACCACTTGTAATAGAGATAAGAAATAATAAACACCCGAGTCTGGACACAAACACCGTCTTGAGTGCTTCAATCCCCACCTTGACAGAGGCAGAAAAGAAGCCAAGAACCAGCAGATCTGCTCTTCTCACAACAGCCTATGTCCTGCTTTTCCCAGGTCTGGGAACAAGGAAAAATGGATACAATGGAAATAAAGACAAATTTACTGCTTCAGTGCTGGCTGCACTTTTCTCTGCTAAAGCTGCATCTCACTGTGCAGAGCTACAGACAAGGATGCTGTAGGTGGCCAAAGATTTTGTGGATTTGATCTTGTATCAGGCTGTGGGTTCTCACATGGAAAAGAAAATGAGCCTGGGGAAGCAGCCGCAGAATCAAATCCCAGGCAAACAGATGTAATGGTGTTCAGGGAAGGCTGTGCCAGAGCAGTCCAATCCATCCCCACACTGAAAGTTCCAAGGGATTAGCAGTCATCTCAGATTTGGGGGGCACAACTCTGTTGGCCACAGCTTTCCCACAGAGCTGCTGTACAAAGCAGGARGAACAAGGAGTGAGAGAAACACCAAACTGCAGAAAAAAGTCCTCATAGATTGGGACTGGTTTTTTCCTAGTGCAGAAAATAAACACTCTCCGGTAGGAGCGACAGGGATAGGACGGTCGGTACGGATGGAGATGAGAGATACCTGAAGCCAGGGCTTGGAATTTGGGGTTTATTGCAGAGAGCCTGGGTGCAGGGCCCTGCTGGGATTTGGGGTTTATTACACAGGGCCTGGGGGCAGGGCCCTGCTGGGATTTGGGGTTCATTGCAAAGGGCCTGGGGGCAGGGCCCTGCTGGGATTTGGGGTTTATTGCAGAGAGCCTGGGTGCAGGGCCCTGCTGGGATTTGGGGTTTATTGCACAGGGCCTGGGTGCAGGGCCCTGCTGGGATTTGGGGTTCATTGCAGAGGGCCAAGTGCAGGGCCCTGCTGGGATTTGGGGTTTATTGCAGAGAGCCTGGGTGCAGGGCCCTGCTGGGATTTGGGGTTTATTGCACAGGGCCTGGGGGCAGGGCCCTGCTGGGATTTGGGGTTTATTGCACAGGGCCTGGGTGCAGGGCCCTGCTGGGATTTGGGGTTCATTGCACAGGGCCTGGGTGCAGGGCCCTGCTGGGATTTGGGGTTCATTGCAAAGGGCCTGGGTGCAGGGGCCTGCTGGGATTTGGGGTTTATTGCACAGGGCCTGGGTGCAGGGGCCTGCTTGAGCTGCCAGCCACAGCTCAGAGCAGGCCCCAGAGAGGAGCCCCAAAGAGAGAGAGAGAGAGAGCAAGAGGAAAAGAGAGGACAAAAGAGAGTGAAGTTCCCGTTACAATGCAGTAAATCTTCTGTGCTGAATGTTCTAATTTTCACTAACCAGTTTAGTACAAGATACAAATCTTCTAGCATTTACACACAGCCTATAAGGATCATTACATTACCATACTGTGTTACATTTTAAACTCTAAAAACTCCTCTTTGGGCCCCTTTTGCCAAGCTGGCAGGGTCTGCTCTGAGCCTTGGGCCTGTCTGCAAGCAGAGGGTGTTGTTCCATCAAAAGGGGATCACCTTCAGCCAGCCACACCATTGTTTTCCAGTTGTTCAGTAACTGAGGTATCTCAAAGCTTGCTTTCATTTCAATCTTGCTTATAGTTTCCATAGTCTCAAAATCTTTTGCCAGGCAATCATATTTATAAGGCTTTCCTGTTTCATCTTCCCCAACACTCTCCCA
Organism: Cardinalis cardinalis; assembly: GCA_014549065.1. Classification (NCBI taxonomy): domain Eukaryota; kingdom Metazoa; phylum Chordata; class Aves; order Passeriformes; family Cardinalidae; genus Cardinalis; species Cardinalis cardinalis. The sequence continues at coordinate 96,172 of JACDOX010000588.1, forward strand.
CCTCATGCCCCAGACAGGCCAAGCATGGGCTGGATCTGGACACTGACCAAATGTAACTTTGAGTTTGATGTGATGCCACAGACCAGGAAAACCCCACAACAGACCAGACTCCTGTCTACACAGCCAAGCCATCCACCTGGGCTCCTCCTCACCTGCGTGCAGACAGCCACACCTCTGTGATACACTGCCCAAAGCCCTGGCAGGCTCCAGGAAGAACCAGTTTTCATCTCTCCATSAGATCCCCATCCCAATTATCAACACGTCCAGGATCTGATTGGCCCCTCCATTCACACATGACTATTGAGTACTTGTATTAGCCAGATTTCCTTAATGAGGAATGCTCCTCTGCCTTCCAAAACATTCCAAACCCGGAGAAAATTAAAAGCCATCAGTTGTGCAAAGAGGGTGCTGCTGGAGCTGAATATTTAAATTTAACATGGGGCTGTGTTGATCCTTTCCAGAGAACAGATGTTCTATGGAAACACTTTAGAAATCCATCCCTCCCCTGAGTACAGGAGAGTTCTGGAAGCAGAACTCATCCCTGTGGGAGGGATGAGTTTTGGTGACAGCACTGTTGGAGTGTCTGTGCAGTCCTGGAGCAGCTCCTGCATGCAGCAGCAGCCATGGTTCAGCATTTCCCAGTCCCATCCCTGGGTACCTGCACAGGGACATCAGGCAGGAGAAGTTTAAACATTGGACAGAAGAAAAACACCAGAAAAACTATATATGTGAGATTGTGGCAGCACCATCCATCACAAAACTAAGCTGAACCAGAATTCAGGTTATTGTTTTTATTATTTTGTGACACAAAGTTTGGAGGTCAGATAAAGCAACCGAAAATCTTTGTGACAGAGAATAATAAGCCTGAGGCAAGGCCTAGGTCTCTGGTTTCAACTTGGTCTGTACCCGCAGATCAGGGATGGGAAAGGGGCAGCAAGGACAGAAAAATTAGATAAATTGTGTTAAATTAAACCCTTTGGAAGTTAAAAATCAGAGGTGACTCAGCATAGGACCAAGAGGCACCAGAATGACTTGAACAAGTAATGTATGAGGTATGCAATGCTGTAGCAATTGCTCCTACCTACTGTGGGATATACCTGCTGTGGCTGGAGCAGAGCAAGAATTTGGGCAGGAGGTACAATCAGGATTGCAAATAGCCCTGGAATCTTAACATCTTATTTTTTGTTGCAAAACCAGATGTTTACAAAATGCTTCCCAAAATGTCACCCAGATATTTCCCAGAGCCTGTCAAAGCACTGGCCAATTACTTACTGTTTTCTCTTTCTGTTTTACTTCAGCAGTTCCAGATGTGTGTCCTGTGCACAGACATTTCAAGGGTGGTAGGTCTGTCCCATCTGGGGCCTTCCAGCTCCAAGTGCCTCTGGGATGTGACTGATTCCAGCAGCTGTGGATTAAGTGGCTGCCTTGAACCTTTACCAGCCCAAAACTTTTAACAGTCCGCTGTGGGCCTCGTTTGCACATTGACAAACATKCAGGTGAGCAGGTGGAGTGCTCTGGGCTTTTGTAATTGGCTCTGGAGCTCCTGCTCCCACAGACAGGAGGCTGTGGGGAATGGGACCAAGCAGGCAGACTGSGAACACAGGAACTTCTCTCTCCAACTTCAGCCTCCTAGTAAAAGTGCACTGATTGGCCTCAGGGGCAGAGCTGGTGCCCACACTGGATGAGGAGCCTGGGGCTGGCCCTGTGCCGCCGGGGACAGAGCAGTGGGGAGAAGGGGACAGGCAGCAGGTGCCACCACGGCCCAGAAGGACCCTGAGCAACCAAAAGTGCTGGTCAGTGATGACAGAAGAGACTTTCCTTGGTGCTTTCTGAGCACAAGTCGGCCAGGAAGAGCCAGTGGCCCCAGGGTTCTGCTGTGACCACACTTTCCACGTGCAGGCCCCTGCAGGTGTTGGACCTCCCCAGGGTAAGAGGCACTCACTTTGTGTTTGTGAGTGCAGTGTTTGGGCTTCTGCAAACATCAGCACACTGCAAACACCTGCAGATCCGCTCAGCTTTGGCCAGTTTATGGCCAGACCATAAAACTGCAACCCTTCTTGCCCAGTCCTCTTAAACACAAGTGTAAATTACACTGGACAAGAGCTTGGAACAGTACAATTTTCTCCAGACAAAAATCTCCTTGTCAAGTGCTGGGAGAGGAGTCTGGCAGGAATCTACGACCTCTCCCACAAGATGTGGGGTGAGGCTGTTGTCCTGTCTTGGATAGGCCAAAGTGGAAATGCCAAATTTAGCTTATTCTTATTCCTTACCTGGTTCCAGTAACAGGTGGCCCTGACAATTTAGCTGAAATAATTTGAAAAATCCTAAAGGGAGTGCTTTTCCTGAGGAAATCATTGGGAGAAACCCCTGAAATATTATAATTGGAAAACCTGCTGAGAGTTTGATTCCAGCATCAGACTTGTGCTGGGCAGGGACTGCTGGTTCAAGCCATGCTTTGAGCTGGCCCTTGCAGCAGAGGTGGCTCATCTGTGGCCAGGTGAGTGCTGAGAATCTCCAAGGTCAGAGTCCAGGGCCTCTCAGGGCCTTAACTCAGTGTTCCAAGCTTTTTTTCCCTGAGATTCAGTGAGGATGTCTCCTGTTCCAGCTTGTCCAAGTTGCCTCTCTGGTCACCATGCAGCTGTGAGCAGAGTCTGTACCCATCACCTCTCCCAATGACATGAGGCAACTGCAGACTGTGGTCAGGGCCCTCTTTTCCTCACTCCAAAAACAGTGGGACACGAGAAAATCCTACAGAAGAGTGCCCATGGAGAGTTTTAAAAAGGGGTGCTAGAATCACAGACTCTCAGATTGATTTGGGTTGAGAGGGACCTTAAAGCTCAYCCAGTTCCACCCCCTGCCTGGGGCAGGGACATCTTCCACTAGACCAGGTCACTTCAAGCCATGTTCTGCCTGGTCTTGGACACTTCAGGGATGTGGAAGCTGAACTGGAGAAGAAAAGGGGAACACAAAAGCACAAGCTCTAGGKTGTATGAAATCTGCTGGAACTGCTGTCTGGGTGACTCCTGCAGGACAGGACAGCTTTAGTGCCCTCAGAACTGCATCTGACACAACCAAAACCACTGAGGGGGAAAACCTGAGCATGAAGCTCTTGCAGCCTCAGGGAGAATCGTGGCTATCAACACGAGCCAGGTGCGGCTGCAGGGATGCTGGGCAGAGGCTGCCTGGCAGCAGCAGCAGGGTGAGCAGGGATGAGGGCCAGGAGGGCTCTCAGTGGGCACATGTCAGAGCAGCAGCAATGTCAGGGAAAGCRCCTGCCCAGGCCACCGGGGTCAGAGGGTGTGAAGAGGTCATGTTCTATCTAGAGGGCAGGGACAAGTGGAATGTCACCAGGATCCCTCTTGGCACATGTCCTGTGGAACATCCTATTCAGTTGTAGGAAAGAGGTGACAGAGTGCTCTCCTGTCAGGGTTGTGGGTGACACAAGTCGGGGGGACCAGTGCTCCAGGGCAGGGCCAGAAGGACTTGGACAGGCTGAGAAATGGAGCCAGAAGGAGCTAGTAAAATTCAACAAAGGGAAATGCCAGGTCCTGCATCCAGCGCTCCTTGAAAAAAACCACACCACCATCTCAGGAGAGGTCAGTGAGAACCCTCAAACAGGCTGGGGATGAAGCCCCACGCTGAGAGCAGGGGCTGGAAGTGCTGAGGGGACTCTGCCCAGAGGAGGAATGGCTTTGGGGACACCAAGGAGCTGTTTGTCTGCCAGTCCCTATCCAGAGGTTATCCCAAATCCAGTGTCATGCTTACTGCAGGGAGACATGGAGGGAGGAGGAGGGGCAGCAGGCAAAATCCAGACAAAACCCACCACTTTCTTGTCCCCGTCCTCAACGGAAGCATTTGTGTCCATGTGGAGACCAGAACCAGCTGAGATACAAGCGATGGTGATTTCTGATGGAGAAAGAATTCTTGAGCAGAAGGTGCATCCCTCAAAACAGCCAAGGAAACAGGACTGGGAGAAGCTACTGGTGCTACAACAGTGCCCTTGGCTTTGGGAGATGTGACACATGCTTGGAGAAGGTAAGTTAGGAGTCTGATTTTCAGAAGTGACAAGTATTTACAGGATCTGGGCCCAATCCTGAAGGCTGCACCCCCAATTTGAGGCATTTGGTTTAGAAAAACATGTCCCTTAACATTCACAAGTTCATGGAGATTTGATTTACTGCTGGACACCACTGGCCAGGTTTGATATCCWTCAGGAGACCAGAGGGGACAAAAACATGATATTTATTATTCTAAAGGCTGTTCTGAAGACGTGGACTACCAGAACTGAAGTTTCTGGCATCCAGGGAGATTTCAGTATATTTTAATATTTGTGCCAAGTATTGGTGGTCTCAGAAAAGTCCCTTTTCAAATATCAAAGTGGGAGGGGGTTTCTGCAAGTGCTGCCAGCATGTGCCTTCCCTAAAACCTTGGGAAAGTGACCAGGCTGTATTGGAATGCCATGGCACCAAGTTTCTGTGTGAAACAAGGAAATGCTCATCAGTGCCACAAGCAAAAGGTGTACTTTTGTAAACTCAAAGCAAATGAGTGAAAAAGCCCCATTACCATGGCCTCTCTGCCCTGCCAGCTCAGCTGCCCTGCCTGAGAGCTGTAGGAAGGACTTGGCACCCAGGAGTTGCAGCTCCCAGCTCCTCCAGCACCCTCCTCCCGTGCCCAGGTGCCGAAGAGCTGCAAGGCTGGAGCAAGAGTCCGGCACTGCTCGGCACCTGGCACAGCCTGGGGCAAGGCTGGAGGTCAGCATGGGTGCTGTGTCCCGTGGGCTCAGATGCCACTGCTGCAGGCTGCTGGGTGCTGCTCCTCGCTCCCGTCCCTGAGCAGGAGCCGCCTCTGGAAGCCTCTCCCCAGGGCCCCCTCAGGGTTAAAAGCTTCTGCTGCGCTTACAGCACTGAAGACACACACACAGACTTCTCCTCATGCAGGTAAGACAAACCAGCCAGCACCTGGGGCATGGCTGCCACATGGAACACAGGACAGCACCTGGGAACAGCTTACTAAGGACTAGGTGCCAYCCAGTCTCTCCTCTTGGCTGTGGAGGTGAGGAGGGGTGAGAGGACAGGGCTTCACCAGGGGAAGAACCTGGTGGGGAACCTGGTGCTGGCCCCCAGGGCTCTGCGTGGTCTGKGCAGGCTGTGGCTGCTGCTGCTGCTGCCCCCAGTAGAGGCATCCAGGCCTTTCCAAGAGAAATGAATCCTGTGTTGTTATCTGCTCCCTCAGTTCAGCTGCGCTCTTGCACTGGGCCATGGCTGTGCTCAAGGCTCGGGACCCACCTCCCAGGGCTGAGTGCTCCAGGCTGCCTGCTCTGCTCACCTGAGTGGATACAGGTGCAGTGGYTTGGTGAGGAGAACCACATCCTCCTGCAGAGCAGCTTCCCTGCGTGGGTACGGAGCACAAATGTGCTCTGCACCAGCAGAGCTGGGTCTCTGGCTGGCTCACATGGCACTGTCACAAAGGTCTCTCCCATCTCCTGAGGGAAGGACAGGAACCTGCCTGGCACTGGTGGCATCCGTGTYCCCTCTCTGCTCCCCATCCCAACTTTCTGGCTTTGTCTTTTTTTGGTCTTTGCTCACTGCATTTGCCCACTGAAGCACCTTGGCCCCATCCATGGAGTCCATGGCAGGGGCAGGGTGGGCAGCAGCAGCCGTGGCTGGGTGTGCCCAGTGCACGCCACCCCCTTCAGCCCCTGGCTGAAGTTCTGAACCAGAAATGCTTCCTCATTCCTCCTGAACCAGGAATGCCTCCTCCATCTCTTGGRCATGGTGATCACAGCTCCATGTGACAGTGAGCAAACCTCTTGTGTCAGGGTGAAAATTGAAATAGGATGATGGAAAAAAGGTGGGGAGTTCCAGGCCAGGAGATCCCTGCTGGCCTAAATTTTCCTGTGGCTCAACAAACCCCATGTGATGAGTTGCTCTTTGTTGGAACCTGTACTTTTGTAAGTGGAACTCCTGCTTTGTGAGAGCTGGTTATTACAGAGCAGGAAACAGGATAAAGAAAAAAAAAAGTTAACTGGAGCAGGGTGATGCCATATCCCTGGCCCAGGGCTGGGGAAGAGCAAGCTCAGTGACAGCATCTAGGGGATGCTGTGACCTGACCAGGGGCAGGGAAACATTTACGCAGAATAAATACATCCAGGAGGGGAGAGACGCATGCTTGGAATCGTCAKCAGGATGAGGGGCTGAGTAGGCAAAGAACTCCAAGAGGTGTGGGTGGATGGCCCCTGCTCTTGGGTTTTTCTGTGTGCTTCTCCTGCAGTCAGGTACCCGACCCGGGGCGGCAGCTCTTTGGACTCCAGGATCCCAGCGTCTGTGAAATCTGAACTCAGGAAACTCTCACCCACCAGGGAGATGGGATCAGAGCTGTACCATTAGGGACCCCCTTGCCTCACGGCGGGCGATGCTCTAGTCCCCTGGCTCACAGTCGGGGAGAGAGTCTCCTCAGGGCTCACTTCTGCCCAAAGCCTGACCCAGCTTGCCCCATGGCAGGTATGAACCAGACACAGGTGACGGAGTTTGTGCTCCTGGGYTTTTCCCACGGCCGGCCCTTCCTCTTTGCTCTTTTCCTGGCCATTTACCTGGCCACGCTGCTGGGCAACTCTGCAATACTCTCCCTCGTGTCCCTGGATCCCCACCTTCACAGCCCCATGTACTTCTTCCTCGGTCACCTGTCCTGCCTGGACCTTTGCTACTCCTCAGTGACGGTGCCCAAGATCCTGGCGAACGCTTTGCGCGCACGGGCCACCATCTCCTACGGGGGGTGCCTGGTGCAGATGTTCCTGCTGATGTGGTGCGCGGGGGCCGAGTGCGCGCTGCTGGCCCTCATGGCCTACGACCGCTTTGCCGCCGTGTGCCAGCCCCTGCGCTACTGCCAGGCCCTGCGCCGCAGCACCTGCGCCGCCGCCGCCGCCAGCTGCTGGCTCTGGGGGCTGCTGGACTCGGCCGTGCACACGCTCCTGGCGGCCCGGCTCTCCTTCTGCGGGGCTGCCCGGCTCCAGCACATCTTCTGCGACGTGCCGCCGCTGCTGGGGGCCGCCTGCAGCGACACCCGCCCCAACCAGCTGGCTCTCCACGTCTCCAGCATCTTCGTGGGACTCAGTCCCTTCCTACTCGTCGTCATCTCCTACCTGTGCATCCTGGCCACTGTSCTTGGGATGCCACTGGCCACCAGCCGGCGCAAGGCCTTCTCCACCTGCTCCGCACACCTGATCGTGGTCACCCTGTACTTCGTGGCAGCCAACCTGAACTACAACCGGCCCAGCTCGGGCTACTCCCCGGCAGCCGACACGCTGGTCTCTGTGCTCTACTGCATCATCATCCCCATGCTGAACCCCCTCGTCTACAGCCTCCGCAACCGGGAGGTGTGGGGGGCCCTGCGGAAGGCCGTGCGGGTGGGTGCCACACCAGGCTCCCCAGGCAGCAAGGCCTGAGCAGTGCCAGGGCTGCCACAGGCTGCCAACACTGCAATGTCCATCCGTGGGACGTCTGTGACAGCACAGCGAGCCTGGGGCTCCCAGCCCAAGCATGTGGCACACTGCCATCACTCGTCTCACCCTCAGTGCACCACTGAGAGCACAATGGCAAAATAAAACCAGGAACAAGGCTACAGGTCCAGGATTCTGTCTTTATTTTCCAGATGCCATGTGCTGCAGCTGTGCTACTGCCAGGCAGCTCTGCAAAAAGCAAAYTCATGTGGAGCAAGACATGTGCTGGCCCTGAGCATAGCCACGAGCTCTGCCTCAGGACTGCCCCAGGGCTTGAGTCAGGCTCTGTGCAGAACAAGGGCAGTGCCTTGGACTGCAAAACCTGGCCTGGGCAAGACGGGCTGTCCCACCATCCACTGTCCCCATGTGCCTTGGCTTCAAATCTGATGTCTGCTGGGCTTCCCCAGGCTGCCAGGGAGGCTCTGCAGCACTCTGTACATAAGCACAGTGGTTTGCACAGGCCACCCACGGCCTCAGTGCCGCACTCAGACATGGAGGTGTTAGCACTGAGCTGAGAGCTGGTGGCACTGAAGTCCTTACCAGAAATGCTTTGCTTTATGGCCAGAAAAATTTCCCTGTGCAGCTGTGGCGTGTGCTGTGGCTCTGGGTGACAGTGGCTGAGGACTGGCTGGGGGTCTGCAGCTGGGCCCAAGCTCAAATGATTCTGTGGCTGTGGGGGCAGCAGCCAAAACTCCAGGTGTGCACACGAGGCACACGAGCACTGCAGCAGAGCCAGGAGCACGGGCTCACTGGGGCAAGGGAGATGACACAGGCAGGTGATACCTGCAGTCACACAACCCAAACACGCTCATCTGTAGCTCAGTTACCAAGAGATACCCAACAGTATCTAATCTGTTCCCAAAGAAACCCACTGGAGAGTCAGAACTGGGACTAGGAGGCACACAGCCTTGTTGAGAGCAGTTCATCATTTCTTAGTGCACAACACATGCTGATTTTACGCTTCAGGGAAAGAAATGTTTCTGTAACCCACCTGTTGGGTTGGGCTGTTGCTCGTATCCAGACAGAGCCCCTCAGCCCTCCTTGCTACACACCCTTCTGGATTCTAAAAAGTCCTTGAAGCACCCTCAGTCCAGTGTCATTGGACACAGCAGTCTGACCTTTCTAAGGAGCCCCTGGAAGGGGACAGCAGGAAACAGCAGAAACCACACAAGGAAAAACACTGGGGAAGTTGCCTAAGAGACACAAAAAACCCAAAGCACTCCAAACAAAAACCCCAAAGCCAACCAACCAGAAACCCAAACAAGAAACCTCCAGAAAAGTTACATTAAAATTGATAATTTTTAACCTGAATCCCAATGCACCTTTCCYGTGACAGACAGACAGCATCAGGTGTTCCCAGGATCAAACACTGCGCAGGAATGCCACACTCCTGCACAGGTAGTACAGGCTTGGTCAACTGCAGGGTGGTCCAGAACTCACCTGCAAACCACACTGAACTCTAAAGCTTTGGTGTCACAGAGGCACCCTCTGCACAGACTGCTGGCAGCGGCAGTGATGGGCTGTGCTCCCACAGCCCCTCAGGTGTTCCTGCAGCCTCTCAGGTTTGCTCCCACAGCCCCTCAGTCCCACAGCCCCTCAGGTGTGCTCCCACAGCCTCTCAGGTGTGCTCCCACAGCCCCTCAGGTGTTCCTGCAGCCTCTCAGGTGTGCTCCCACAGCCCCTCAGGTGCTGTTCTACTCAGCTGTCCCTGGTTTATTCCTGCAGTGATGGTACCTGCATCCCACAGAGGAACAATTCCCACAGCTGAACATCCACCTAAGAGGTACTGGCTTGAGGGAGGGCTTTACTTTTGCATTTCTGAAAACTGTATTTTAAACATTGGCAATAAAATGTTTCCTCCTGTCCTGCTTCCCACGTGCCCAGCCTTTTCCTCACATCTGTGATGAAGAGTCAGGCTCTTCAGGAGCCTCCAGCAGGCACAGAAGACATGAGCTGTCACGGAATCACTGGGACACGGTTCRAGCCAGGCCAGAGCAGAAGCTGGGAGGGAGGGCACAGCCCCAGAGACAGACACACCTGTGCCCAAAAGGGTCACACAGACCATGTTCACGTTTCTCTGGTCCATGCTGCAAAAACGGCTCAGCCTAAAAATGGAAACCCTTCCTTGGAATAAACACAAATTTGGCTTTCCCAGGGCTCTTCTCCCTGACCCCTGATTAGGATGAGATCCAGGGCCACAGCAACTGACAAAGGTCCCACAGCTCACATCCCTCCTGCCTTGCCTGGACTAGATTTTGTATTTCTGCTCTGGGAATTGCCCCACTGGGAACAGGACACACTCCTGCAGCCTTGCTGGCTTACAGGTGTGGCAGCCTCAATAGAAGAGACCTTGTATTGCACTCATACGCTCTTAAACCATCCCACCTTCCACTTGGAAGTGGATGGGAATCAAAATCCTCTTGGGCATAAGACAAAACATTCCCTCTGGCACTGCCAATTTGTTCCTTGATACTTCTCTGAATGTGGATGTACCAAGCTGAGCCAAATGAAGCTGATAACACAGGAAAGGCTAAAGCAGAGAGAGGCTGCTGTGATTTGACACTGGCCAAATGCCAGGCACCCACAAAGGTCACTCACTCACCCACCCCTGCTACAGAGGAGGGAAAAAAATTATATGAAGAGTTCATGAGTTAAGGACTGTGAGAAAACACTTCACACCATGGTCGCACTATGGCCTGCAGAGGAATCTCAGCTCTGGCACCTGGTGCATCTCCTGCCCTTCCTTCCCCACTGACCTTGCTGTCTCCAGGTTGTTTCCCTCACATGTTCTCACCCCCCCTCTTGTCTGGCTAGAAAAAAACAAAACAAGCTGTGCTCACTTTGTTTTGATCTTCTTCTTCAATATGTGATTCACAGAGGCAAGAGGTGGAATGTGTTGGTTTTGCACAGCCTGGTTTTTGGTAGTGGGGGGCACAGAGGTGGCTTTTGTGAGAAGCTGCTGGAAGCTTCCACCATGTCCAGCAGAGCCAACCTCTGGTGGCTCTGAAAATTCCACAGGGAATGCAGAGATCCACCCACAGCCCATGGGATCCATGGGGAATGCAGAGATCCACCCACAGCCCATGGGATCCATGGGGAATGCAGAGATCCACCCACAGCCCATGGGATCCACGGGGAATGCAGAGAGCCACCCACAGCCTGTGGGAATCCACAGGGAATGCAGAAATCCACCCACAGCCCATAGGATCCACAGGGAATGCAGAGATCCACCCACAGCCCATGGGATCCATGGGCAATGCAGAAATCCACCCACAGCCCCTGGAATCCATGGGGGATGCAGAGAGAGATCCACCCAGAGCCCAGGGGGAGGCGCCCATGCCAGAGCAGGTGATGCCTGGAGGAGGCTGTGATCCAGTGGGAGAGCCAGTGGAGAGGGGGCCCTGCTCCCAGGCTGGACCAGCCTGTCCTTGGAGGGCTGCATCCCGTGGAACAGTGACCCATGCTGCAGCATTTTGGGAGGACTGCTGCTCATGAGAGTGGACCTGTGTCAGAGAAGCTCACAGAGAGCTGTCTCTCATGGGAGGGACCTCACGGTCTCACAGGGGAAAGACTCCTCTCCCAGAGCAGTGGAAGAAAATCTCAGTGATGAAACGACCAAAACTCCCATGCCCTGTCTCTGTGCACTGTTGGTGGGAAGGAAGGAGGAGCAGGGGGAAAAAACATGTTTTAAGGGCTTCTTTTATTTCTCACTATCCTCCTCTGACTCTGTTAGTAATAAATTCACTTTGTACCTCTAAGTCARGCCTATTTTGCCCTTGGAGTGTTTTCTCCCAGTCCTTATCTCAGCTCACAAAGCCTTCATTAAATTTTTCTCTCCTCTGCAAAGTTGTGGCAGAGGAGGGTGAATGAGTGGGTGTCTGGCATTTGGCCAGTGTCAAACCATGACAGAGGCAAAAGTTGGGAGGGAAGCAGCTTGCACTGTGCTAATTTCATTGCAGAAGCTTCACATAATTTGCTGGGAAGAGGCCGACTCTGCCATGGCACTGTCCCCGCCACCAGCCTTCATCCACCATCTCAATGTGCGTGATCATGTCATCAGGATCAAAAGAAATCTCRTCATTTCCATCTGCAAAAATTTTCAAAAAAAGACAGTCACAATGCAAAAAGAACCCCAGAGAGAGCTGGTTCACGTTCTTCCTCCCACCTTCCCCCAGGCAGGAGAAGACAGAACAAGTGCTCTGATAACCCCAAGAGTTTACCTCACCCAACCCCATCCACAGCACAGATRAAGCAGAGAAAGAGCAAGACCTCACAGATGAAAGATGAAGTTTCTCTGTTCCTGTCCTGCTCTGGGCCAGGACAAGGCTAATTTTTTGCAGTTGTTGGGAGGGGCCATGGCCATGACATGGAAGTTATTCTGTACCACCTCATGTCATTGCCAGGGTGGGGGAAAGGGACTCTCGATTCCAAGGAACGCTGGGTTGAGAAAATGTGGTGGAGGAAGCCATCCAATATTGTCTATTGGTGGGTGTTTTTCCATGTGAAAAATTTCTTTTCTTATATCTTTTGTTATTAACATTGTTGCTGTTACTTTTCGCTTTCTTACTGCTGTTTCCAAAATTGTTGTTATCTCAACCTGTGATCTTTGCCTTTTTGTGCCTCCAACTGGAGAGAAGTGATGCATGCTGGGAGTTCTAAACTGGAGAATACCATTCCTACACCATGATGTTCCCAAGCCAGGTCTCATTCTGCTTCCCAGGAGGAAGAAATGTAAACCAGCAAGTCCCAGGCCTTGAACCCCCCGTGGCCGCGGCACAGCCCTGCAGGCACAGCCCTGCGGGCACAGCGCCGTCCCCCAGCGCTGGGGGCAGACCCACCTCCTTGGTAATCATAGAGAGCCACTGCGCACGTCCCGGGGCCCTGCCCCTCAGAAGCACCGTCCCTGTTCCCTGCAGGACACAGGACACAGATGAGACAGAGGCTGAAGCATCCACACAGTCCTGGTCAGTGCCACCCTCCAGCCCAGCTCTGGGGAAGCACCTGTCAGTGAGGAGAGGTGCACCACAGCCCAAAGCAAGGACTGACTTCTCTCCCCTCCCTCAAGGAGACAGCTGGGTCCTGATTTTCATGCTCCTCCCCCAARAAAAAGGCTGGGAATAACTCCAACCTCTTTACTTGCCAGCAATGCCAGCTGTGATGGAAGCACTGACAGCAGCCCATGCAGTTTGCTCCTGTGCGTGGACAAAGGCTCCCTGCACTCCTCACACCAGACTCCACCAGAGCAGGTCCCAGGAACAGCAGCCATATGGGCTGAACCAGAGGCACACCCAGGCCCCAGGGCAGCACTTGCCAGGAAACTGCAGCAAGAGCATTGGTCCACATCCAGCTTCTCCTGGGCCTGGGGCAGCCTCCTGCCTAGACCCTGATCCAGCAGATTCCTGCTGTCCAGTCCAGCATCCCATGCACCTCATCTGCACCTTAGAGCTGGGCAGGGGAGTGGGACACAACCAAGTCTCTATAGAAGCTGCTATCCYGACCACAGTAGATTTCAGGATAAAAATTCCCTCTGCAGTTTGTCCCATACATCCAGTGAGGTTAGTGGACAGGTACAAGCTTCGCAAGACATGGGCTATTCCATCAGTACTCACCCAGGTGGGGATGGCTCTGTCTGGGCTCCTGAGGAAGGATCACCTCATAGTCTTCAACTCCATCTCCTCCGAAGTCGTAGGTGGCATCCAGCTTTCCCAGCGGGGCTGGCAGCTCCTCATACTCAGCACCTCCACTGGTGCTGTCACAGTAGTCAGAGGGCTCTGGCAGCTCCTCATAGTCTCCACCAAYGTCCAAACTTACATTGTAGGTGGGCTGACCCTGGCTGGGGACCTTGCACAGCTCTGCATCCAGATCTGCTGGCCTTGGTGGCAAAGTGGGTGGTACTTCTTCATCCTCCCTTTTGGCCTCCTGCCATGAGGTGGGAAAGGGACAGCAAAGTCACCTGCAAGGCACCCACCACAGACAGCTCTTTGGTGACTCCCAGCACCTGACACAAGGCAGCCCCTTTACTGCTGCCAGGGCACAAAAGGAACACCATTCCCTGCACACCAGGGAAACAGCTGAGCTGCTCAGGCTGTGCTGAACCAGCAGCTGGGATTGTCCCAGAGACCCTTAGGACTCACGTGTCTGAACTCTGTTCATACTTCATCACAGCCAGTGGTAATGCCACTGCACTGACCGGCTCCCAGAGCTTGTCCCATTGGCTCAGCAGTGTCCCATGGGGTCAGGTGCTGTGCAGCCATGGCCCATCCCCAGCCCAATGCTCCCCCTTACCCTTCCAAAGCCTCCCCTACCCTGTGGCTGTGCTCCACGTCTTCCTGCAGGGCTGCACATAAAGCACAGCTCCTCTCAGGTGCAATCCCCTCTCCTGCTCCCCTCCCAGCTCTCCCAGGCTGCCTTGGCACCTGCTCTCCTGGTGACATGGGCTGGTCCCCAGCAGCACCCCTGGGTCCCCCTGCTGGCACGGCTGGAGGGGCTGCCCCGGTCCCAGCGGGCTCCTTCTCTCTGGGAGGGATTTCCTGCTGGAGAAAAGCCGTCAGACTGCTCAGCCCATTTGAACAATGGCTGTTCACGTTCCCAACAGAGCAACTCAGAATGTTCTCCTCCACCTACAAACCTGCTCTGGGCCTGGGCACTCACAGGTTGGTGACAACTGCTGGGCAGCCCCAAAGAGGACCAGTGTGGGGGGGGACAGCTCCACCCTCAACACCCYTCTGTCCTCTGAGTGCAGGAACAGCACCAGGGGGAAGGCAGGTAAACACAGGGGCTGGGGGCCATATCCAGTTTGCTGGGATGCATCCCACATAGACTACTGGRACAGCAGTGCTGGGGAGCAGTAACCACACTGTTTGCCAGGCACCTGAGGCAAAAGAAGCTGAGGCCAGAGCRCAGGTTGAGTGCAGGTATGTCCTTGAATGAGTGTTTGGTGTGCTGAAAAGGAAAGTCCAGTGACAACTGTGAAGCTCAGTGGCCATTCTTGGCAGATGCAGGGAAGCAGTTTAGGCAGGAGGTTACCCTCAAGAGACCAGACAGAAGGACATGGAGCTGCAAGCCTCCAAAGAAAAGTCTGTGTCACGAGTCTTGGAGGACACAGCAAGACAGCCCCGGCTCACCTGCTGCTGAGCCYGCCGGTGCTCCCGGGGCTGCCGCCTCAGGCGCTCCTCCTGGGCCTGCCTCCTGCTCTCCTCCTCCGCCGACTGCGCCATGTGCTCAAACCGCAGCCGCAGGCTGCTGGTGCCACTGCAGGCTCCTGTGAGGAGACAGCTGATTGACCCAGCCCTGCGTCTTCCTTCCACCACCCCAAGCATCCAGGAGAAACCCAGACCTCTGCCTCTTCCAGAGAAACTTACAGTCATCCTCCTTCTGCCCTGCAGCACAGGTTAAACCCCGATCCCAACACAGCACACACCGGCCAGCAGGCTGCCACAGAAGGACTGTGAGGCCCACAGCTTCCTAAGCCCAGGGCTACTACTCAGGTCTCACCTGCCTCCAGGGGTCTTGTTTTCTCATAGGAGGAGGTGGGAGCTGCCATCTCATCAAAGCCAGCAGCACTCTGCAAGAGGAAGTGAAAGAACTGTTCAGCCCATTGGGCAAGTGCTGGCTTTGGGTACTGGYGATGGCAGGCTTTGTTCCCAGGTATGTTTTTCCTCACCTGCACACCTGCCCTGGCCCAGAGGAGGCTGTTGGCTGCAGTCCCCCCTTCTGACACCTCCCTGTCCTGGGGMTGTGCCTGTTGTCCCCCAGCCAAGGACACAGGTGTCCCTGCCCGAGAGAGTTGGAAAGGTGCTTTGGAGCCCAGCGGGGAAGGCTGAGCAGTGACACAGAACAGCAGCACTGGGGATACTCCCTGCACCATAGCAAGGAGCTGGGGGGATGTCTGGGGGGATGCCTGGCCATCTGCCTCTTCCCCAGGCCCAGGGACACTGTGCATCCACCCCGTGGCATGAGGCCTGAAAACACTTCCCTGCTGGACACACAGCTGCTGCCTCACCTGCCACGTGTGTGCAGTGGCACAGGCAGGAAAGCAGTACCTGTGTGCAGACACCTGCTGCACCACCGGCTTCAGGAGGGATGGAGAGAGGCTGGACTGGGAATAGGATTGGTGGGGAGGGTGCAGGAAGGCCAAAGTGAGATATAGAAGGCTTAAGGATTTATCTGCTCTCATGAGAAAACTATTTCATGCAAAAAGGAACGACCAGGTAGGACCCACTTTACAGCAGGTGCTGCCTGCAGGTGTCACAATAGGCTGGTGGCCAACTGTGGCAGCAGCTCTCTGGCCACAGAGAGCAAGGCACAACTTTCCCAGGCATTTTCCTGAGGAAGGCTGTGAGAAGATGAGAGAAAAGAATGTTAAACAATTCTTATCTTCATTTATTGTACTTGTTGTTGTGAACATGTAGAATGTGTTACGGAGATTTCTTTACTAAAGGGTGATTTCTTGACTGGCCACTAGTGATAGTGTTTAGATTCAATTGACCAATCTGGTCTGTCTGTATTGGACTGTCTGCAAAGGACAATGAGTTTTTTAATAAGCATAGTATWGTATAGTAAAGCGATTGATCAGCCCTCTAGAATCATGGAGTCAATGCTAATTATTACCCGGCGGACACCCATGCTACGATAGCTGACTGCAGCCATGGAGCCCAACAGCAGCTCTGCTCTCCCTGCAGAAAACACACCTGAGCAGGTAAACCAGCCTGCAGGCTCAGAACCAGGTATCCACAGGTCACAGCAGAAGCATGGACATGCTGTGTATATGACAGCATTTTTATTTTGTGTGAGCGTTAGTCTGATACCGAGTGTCCAGAACTTTATCAAAGGGGAGTTCAGGCTGCCTGAGAGTCTGTTATGCTCTGCTCTGGTGCAGCAAATTCAGCATTTCTCAATTCCTGAGGACCAGGCAATCTGAAACTTAGTTACTTGCCCAAATCATCCTTATTTTTACCATGTTTGTTTATGCTTCAGTATTCTTAAAATGCACAAATTCGTGCTCACTTTCAGCCAAACAAGAACTGCTTATCTCCTCTCTGCATCCTGCTTCCCAAAAGAGCCACAACCCTTTTACCCAGTCCTCACGTGCTTTTGCATGTTGTTTTTGACCACATACAAGGTGTGCTTTTTGTCAGTGCACCTCCATTTGCTGTGGTTAAATTCAGAGCTAGTGCTAATCTCTTCTGAGGGCAGGGCACCATTCCCTCTCTGGGGCAGGCCCAGCCAGCACGCAGCATGGACAGGACCATGGGGGTGGTTTAGTGTGTTTGCATCCTCCCCTGCTTCCTCGCGCTCCCGAGGACAGTGACGCTGCTGCTCTACCAAACACAGCCCTATGCCCCCAGCAAAGGAAGGAGCTTTCAGGGAAGGCACCCTCACTCCTCTTCCAAATGTCCCAAAGCCCCAGGATCTGCATCTTTTAGGCCATCACATCCATGCAGATCCCAGCCACTGTGGAACCCGTCTGGGCACCAAGCCCTCAGGGCAGCCTGCCAAGCACAGAACTGGTCTCAGTGCCTCACTCTGAGATGTGACTGTAGATGAGGCTTTGCCTGGTGTSAGCCCAAACAGAAAACCTGAATCAGCAACTTGGTGACCTCTTCTCATGCACAGCAGATTGATCTATGCCAATCCCATCCCTGCTGGAGTTTGTCAAGGTRTGCAGGAAGATTTAGCACCTGAGCAGACCATGAGGCACTCCTTGATAGGAGTGAAAAACCTGCAGAGGGTAACAAAGTGCAGAGAAGTGGGAGGTGACAGAGAGTGCCATGWGGAATTCCTGCATTACAGTCTCCCCAGGCTGCATTCCTCTGCACCCTCTGGTTCCATAGCTATGCACTGGGTACTGGGATCTCAGCTCCACTGGGGGAATCTCTTCTCCTTCAGCTGGGCAAAAAGCAGTGGTTACAAGGAAGCAATTGCAGGCTGCAGCAGTCTTACCTTATCCACTCTATCCTTCTGGACCCCATAACGGCCTCCAAATCCCTTGGCATAGTCTATATGGAAAAATCAGTTAGAGTATTTTGTATTTTGGGTGCACCTCCAACTTCACTATGCTGTGACCAGTGAAATGAGTTTGCATGTGTTATCTCTAGTTAATTCCATATGTGATGAGACACAGATAAAGCTAAGTGCTCTGGACAGTAGCTTTTAGGACTAATCCCTCCCTCCTTTCAGTTGAGGGCACAGGTGTGCAGGGCTGTAGCTGCCAACCCGAGCTCAAGGCACCAGGGTGAGGCCAGTCACCCCAGCTGAGTGCAGCGTGGCCCTGTTTGGGGAGGTCAAACATGCTGCACACAAAGCACTCCTGGGATCTGCTCTGCCTCATTCCTCTGTGAGAGCTCGTCACTTCAGACTGTGTCTCGTGTGTGCAAAGAGCAAATCTGGGTGGAATCGGGGCAGGGAGGTTACAATGAGCTCATGGTTAGGAATGTCCCTCACAGGGAAAGGCAGAGTCTGGGAGCCCTGACTGAGGGACCCACATTGCATGTCTCCCACTGATCCAAGCTCCCACCGACCCTGCCCTTGCGCTTGGGGGTTCACTGCGTCTGCAACGTGCTGGACACATTCTGCTTTCAGCAGCTGGATCTCTTACTACGAACCACAAGCTCCAGACACAGGTCTGTGTGTGCTCAAAGGAAACTACTACTACCTCTGGCAATATTGCCCGACCTCTTTGGGATGCATGGGGCTGCACTTCCTCCTGATGGTCCCAGCCAAGGGCATTCTTGTCCTGACGATCCYTCTGGACCCCAAACTTCCCACCAAAGCCCACAGAATAGTCTTCAGCCACAGGGATCCAGATCAGGGCATGGAAGAGAACACACAAGGGAGGGAAGGAGACAAGTGGCAGCAGTGTGAGCTCAGGCTSTTCTCACAGGTTTTCCATGCCCAGAACTTAGAGAAAGACATGGAACAAGGCCACATTTCCCCACCGGTGTTGCAGCAACAGCCCTCCCTCATCCCTGGGATATGCCACCTGCTATCAGCACCTGCCTGAGCTTCCCCTTCCTTTGGTGATATGCTGTCCAAGAGATCCCTGTGCCACAGAACTCTTCTGCCCCTCTTCCTTTAGCCTGAACTCTTTTTAGCAGCCATGCACTGTGCAATGGCTTTCCTCATCTGGCCCTTCCCAACAGCTCCCTGTAGCTCTTCCACCATTCTTGCAGCAGATTGCAAATGCCCTGCACTGCCCTGCAAGTGTCCATAGTCCCAGTGGGCACAGTCCCCAGCTCCACCCTGACACTGCCTGCTCCCCCTCCTCAGCTGGCTCTCCCACCAGCACCCCCAGCCCCTCCAGCTCCCTCAGTTTTCCCCAGCTCACCTGGCTGCTGGGGCTCACCTTTCTGAGAGTCATGCTTCTCTGCCTGGCTCTTGTAGTCAAATCCCACAGCTGCTTTGTCCACCTTATCCCTTTCCACTCCGTAGCGGCCACCAAAGCCCTTGGAGTAATCTGAGGTGGAGCATGGAGTCAAATGCTGCCCCCAGCATGGGGCTGGTGAGGAGAGGATAGGGAGCAGCACTGGGGAGGACCCCAGGGAGAAGGGACAGCAGCAGAGATAATGGAAAACACCACAGAAAGTGAAAGGTTGGAGGGGACAGAGTGGATGGTAGGAAACACCACGGATGAGAGCCCACAGGAACGAGAGCACAAGGCAAACAGGGTCAGGGCACCAGGAGACACAGCAGGCCAGGAGGAAAGAAGAAAACAGACATGCCAAGGACAGTGGCACATGGGGCCACAAGGGAGATGGACTGGGAACAGAATCTGAAACAAGAGACAGGAGACTGTGCCACAGCCAACAGCACAGGATACTGGGAGCAGAAGAGAAGCTGGGCAAAGAGTCAAGGGGCCACATATGCCCACGGACTTGCCTTTCTGGGACGAGTGTTTCTCCACCTCACTCTTGTATTCAAAGCCCACTGCTGACTAGAACAAGAAGGGGAGGACTGTCAGTCATCCTGAGGGCCAAGATGGGTCTCAGTCCCMCTCCCCTGGGGCCAGGCTGTCACTGGCTCCCTGCCTTGTGCTGCAGCACACGGGGGCAAACACCACAGCCCCTGGAGAAACAGTGTTCTGCCTGGGTAGGACAGGCCCACCACAGCAGTGCCCACCACAGGTGCCCCACACTGTGGGGCCACTGCCCTGCACACCAGCCGAGCTGTGCTTCAGCAAGACCAGGGCACAGGGCACATGAGCTTTGAGAACAGCCCAGGCTGGCATGTGGCGGTGCTCGAGGGCCAGCACAGGCCRCAGGTGTGGATTTCAGTTGCACTGTCCAACGCACCTTATCGGCTCGGTCCCGCTGGACTCCGAACTTGCCACCAAAGCCCTGGGCTGCATCCGTCTGCGAGGAGTGCTTCCCAACATCAGCAACGTACTCGTGTCCCACTGCACACTGAGAGGACAGAATGTGACGTGAGCATCCATGGGGGACAGGCAGAGAGAGGCACCACAGCTGCTCCCACACGCTGCTGACACGCTCGCAGCCAAAGGTAGCAGGTCCAAGCTGGCTGGGCCATGGTGCCCAGGCTCTCCACGTTGCCTTTGCCAGCAGCAGCTCTGCTCAGAGACCTGGGAGGTGCCTTGAGGGCTGTCACCTCACAAACGGTCCCACTGCCAGCTCATTAAGCACAGTGTGGGATGCTGAATGCCACCTGCTCTCAAGTGTTGGTGGAGTTGCATGGTAGATAATCACAAGGTAGACAAGAGAAAAGCGCAGACAGGCACAGAGAGCCGAGAACTCCAGGCAGAGCTCTGGCACCCATCTTCTGTTTCTGTATCTGACAGTGAGGGCCAGCAAACCTGGCCACAGGCCAAGCCAGGAACCTACTCTCCCTGCTGGAGGTGCCGTGGCCTGGAGCCACAGACACTCTATGCCACAATGGAACAGCTGTGCTCAGACTCTGCTGGACCACAGCGAGGGTGCTTTTGTTGAGCAACTTCTTGGCCTTTGTCCAGTTTCAGCAGGATGCTGCAAGTGTTCAGCTTCTGCCCCTTCTCCTGAGGAGCGTGTGCAGTTCCTGACTACAACAGCTCTGGCAGGGAGAGCAGGGAATTTCTGAGAACAGTCTTTCTCACCCTGCCATCCTGGTGTTGTTCAATCCCACAGTGACCACACCTATGGAACTCTACTTCGATCTMAACATCTCACTTCTGAGAAAGAAGCATTAAATGCTGAAAGGCGCAGAAAGAAGCGTGATAATGATTATCACAAAACATAGATCAGATCTGATGTCTAGGGCTTTATCTCCGGGAGATAGATATGAGCTCTCTAATGCAGAATATGAGGAGGGAATTACTACACATCAGTTCTGCAAGAACAAGTAGGGAGGCACCAGATTTAATTGTTATGCAGCAGGCTTGAACAGCCCCAGAAAGCCTTTCACAGCTAAAGGGAAGCATTGCAAAGAAGTTGTAGAGACGAGTTACACAAATGAATTCAAACAAATCCTGGAGACAGAGTATGGGCTAGCTGGATACGTGTGAATCTGTGCAGCCATGCAAACTCTCCATACTCTCCCCTCAGGGTTGGGCCAGAAAACAGAGATATCCCCTCCTTTMTGAGAAAAGCACTTTTCCACCGAGGCTCAGGGAAGCCTCCCAYAGCTGTTACCTTATCCATTCGGTCTTGCTCTGTTCCAAATTTTCCCCCATAGCCGTAGGATGCCTTGGGGCCAGTCTCCAGCTCCTTCTTCTTGATGACCTCGTGTTCCTCTGATACCTTGTTCCTCAGCTGATGGATGCTGGAGACAGAGACAGGGCAGATAGATGTGGGATTTTGCAGAGCCGAAGCCCAGCAGGACGTACAGGCAGGACCAGCTGCCTGCTCCGGGCTCCGCTGGGGTGTGACAAGGGACCAGTGGGCTCAGGGGGACGTCCAGCCCCTCTCCTGCAGCCCTGTTCGGGGCTACACCCCAACCTTCTTGGGACCTCACACCTTCCTTTTTCCTGCAGGGCTGCACTGGGCTGTCCCGAGGGAGCTCAGCCCCGGCTCAGGCCCGGGCAGCTCAGCCCTGGGCAGGGAAGGAGCTGGCAGTCTTTGTCCCGGGGCAGCTCCATGGGCAGGTGCTCGGACCCCGATCCCCCACGGCTACGGGGCGGGACCCKGCCAAGAGCCGCAGAACGGGGCCCGCGGAGGCTCCCAGCCCGCCGCAAACCGGCCCGGCTGTGCCCGCGGTGCTGCCCCGCTCTCCTCCGCAGGGCCAGGTCCCCCCGGCAGGGCCCATTCTGTGCCCGGCAGGGCCCGTTCTGTCCCCGTGGGGCCCATTCTGTGCCCGGCAGGGCCCGTTCTGTCTCCACAGGGCCCGTTCTGTCCTCACAGTGCCCGTTCTGTGCCAGGCAGGGCCCGTTCTGTGCCAGGCAGGGCCCGTTCTGTCGCCGCAGGGCTCGTTCTGTGCCAGGCAGGGCCCGTTCTGTGCCAGGCAGGGCCCGTTCTGTGCCAGGCAGGGCCCGTTCTGTCCCCGCAGGGCCCGTTCTGTGCCAGGCAGGGCCCATTCTGTCCTCGCGGGGCCCGTTCTGTGCCAGGCAGGGCCCGTTCTGTGCCAGGCAGGGCCCGTTCTGTCCCTCCGGGGTCCGTTCGGTGCCAGGCAGGGCCCATTCTGTCCTCGCGGGGCCCGTTCTGTGCCAGGCAGGGCCCGTTCTGTCCCCGCGGGGCCCGTTCTGTGCCAGGCAGGGCCCGTTCTGTGCCAGGCAGGGCCCGTTCTGTCCCCGCGGGGCCGTTCCCCCCCGCCCCGGTCCCGGTCCCACTGCACTCACTCGATGTGCCCGGCGCGGCCAGAGCCCTCGATGGTTTTGGCTCCCCAGCGCTGCTCCTGCTCGGAGATGTCGTTCTGCGGACGAACCGTGGCCATCAGCCCTGGCCCGCACGGGGCTCGCTGCACTCCGTCGGACCAGGCACGGCCCTGGCATCCTGCACCCCATCCCCGCCGACCCACCCCGCAGAGCTGGGGCGACACCGGCACGTGCAGAATTCGCTGTTCGGGAAATCACTCGAGAAACCGCAGTGACCCCAGCCCCCGGACCTGGCCACCAYGGCCTTGTGTTGTAGCTTT
The DNA here is from genome assembly GCA_014549065.1 of Cardinalis cardinalis. Lineage (NCBI taxonomy): Eukaryota > Metazoa > Chordata > Aves > Passeriformes > Cardinalidae > Cardinalis > Cardinalis cardinalis. Next base: position 118,724 of record JACDOX010000588.1, read on the forward strand.
GTGGAAGCTCCGAACATATATTYGATAAAGTGAAGCATCAATAAAGTATTTACTAATATACAATAAAGTTGAAAATATGTATATGTGAAATAGAATGAAAAAGTTAATACAAAGTCTTATTGTGTTTATGCTTAGTTTGAATGCTTCCACAAATAGAAGAAATAAAATAAGCAAAAAAATTTGACAGTGTAGACTTTTCCTAAAACATTAATAACTTGAAACTATGAGAAAGGAATTTGATTTTCTGCCCCAAACTAGAATTTCTTACTGGAAATAGCTAGGCAAGACTGAACCTCACAAACACAGGACTCTTGTCCAACAGGAGAGGCTTATTAGGAAAATAATAGAGAAACAAATGGAAAATGAAAATCATGATCCTGTATGAATGCAGAGGGTTCCCTAGCTGAACCATTCTGCTCTCTCACCAGCTCAACTCAGAGTTGAACTAGATAGAAAACAAGAGTGTAAGAGGCACAGAGCTGCACCTGCACAAGCTGACTGTAAGCAGAGTAGGATTTTTCATCTGGAAAAACGATAAATTAGGGAAATCCTGCATCCTGTACAGTTACAAACAGTGTGGGAAAGAGAAAATTTTTTTGCTGTGTCTTGTAACATACGTTGTAGAGAGGACAAGGGAGTTACCCTTGTAACGAGGCACTTTCTTAAACTAGCAGGTTGGAGAAACTCTGCATATTCTGTACTCCTTAAGTGTCATTACTTGTGGCCAGACGTGGGGTATGCAATGGTGCAGGCAGTTCTGGAGACTAAACCCGGAGATGTGTCAGAAGTGGCTCAGACAGGTGAGAAGGCAGTGCCTGCGAAGGGCTGATGGCACTCGGCTGATCCTGCCCTGTGCTGCAGCCCTGCCGAGCCCTGAGCCCGCCCCAGCAGCAAGAGCCCAGGGCCAGGAGCTCTCCACACCCCACCATCGGTAGAACAGCTTCCACACCAGACACTCACCACGAAATCGGGGTCYGTGTCCCAGTCGTCTCCCTCAGCCTCCACTTTCACTGACACGTTGTGTCCCACAACTGCTTTCCACATCTGCACAGCAAGGACATGCTGTCACCCAGGGTGGCCACACACGGCCACAGCTGGCTCACACTCAGTCACAGCAGAACCTGGGCTGGAAGGGGCCCTTACAGGCCACCTGTCCTCGCACATCTGTTCCTCATATAGYACAGGGCACTCCACGATAGCTGCTCCTGAGCCCCAGCATGTCTTACAGCAAAACACACAAGGAGTAKAGGTGTAAACCATGGCCCGCATGCACCCTGACTGCAGTAGGAGCACACACATTATAATGTAAATGAATGCTGGCAYCCAGCTACCAGATTCTGCTTTTCCAACATACATTAATTTTCTGTGCTGTGGGAGGCTGTTCCCTGAGTTACCCCTGCTATTAGTTCAGTTGCACACACCATGGCATGCTCCAACACCATGACACTGTGCTGTTGGAACTGAGGTGGATTTCTCAAGCCTCCRTCTGCTTTTCAACCTTTTAATCCCTGTCCATAGCCTAGAGGGGGGTCAGAGCAAGGCTGGACAGTGGTGTGACAGAGCTGGTGCTGTGTGGGGTTCATGTCTGTCACGTGCAGAAAATGGGAAATGAGGCTAAAAGCACTGAAGATGTAGGGCTAAACTGGCTGAGGCTGTGGTGGAGCTGCTCCTGCAGGCCTGGAGGAAGCGATGGGCCCAGGAAGAGGAAGTTAAAAATAATGTGAAATCTAAAACTGCTACATTTCGCTTTCAAGGTGACAGTGAAAAAAACATGATGAAAAAGCCCCCCCGAAACAACTGAGTTTTTCCAAAATGAGAGACAGAGAGAAAAGATTAGTTTGCTGCCCCTACACCCCAGAGCAATCACTCTCATCAGAKCTCCATCCCTTCATATCCCACCCCTTTTTCTGCCTGCAGTATTGAGAAATTGCAAGTTCTCTGTGTTGCCCCAAGCAGCTTTTTCGTGGGGCAGAGAGAAAGATGGAAGAGAATGTGCAGGAAAGACTGAGCTGAGCCCTGTTCTCCATCACACCAAACTGTGACCAAATCAGCAGGAAGGAAGAGAGCTCCTGTGTGCTGGATCTTCAGTTAACAGCAGCTTCTACCATGTGCTCAGCTGTGCTAACCCCTCACTCCCACGGCTGTGTGGAAGCCTCAGACAGCCCTGAGCTYTTGGGGCAGTTGCCCTCTGTGAAAGCAAACTGTTTATGCTGAATAATTAATAATTCTCYGTTTATGCTAAGTAATTAACTGTCCCACGTCAAAATGGGACTGCTTAAGTGAATAGCCTTCTGGTTTAGTGAGTGCACTGCTCAGTTCCGAGCTGTCCTTTCCAAACAACCAGCACTGTAAGATCAGGGAGCAAAGAGAACAGAAACCAAATAAGCACAGCAGTGATGATTCTTTCTTTTGTTAAACAAAGGCCAGGTAGTCAGCTAAGAGAGAAGATGAAGGGCTAAGGCAGATACACAGTGCAGACCCGGTTTTAGGCCTTCTCCAGGTGCCTCAGGATCACAGCCAGTCCGTGACGTTGCCCACTGACAGCAATCTGGTGCCAAACTGGATACAGTTAATTGCAATTAGAAGCAGGGGGTGTGGAAACGCTCGTGTRTATAACATGGCCCCTTCTAACACCTTTCTTCTCCTTTTCCTCTCTCTCACTTTTTGGCATCTCTCATGCCAATTTTCAAGTTTGTTCCTCATTTCTGTAAAGCATAAACCAGCAATAATAACCAGCTAGCACAGGGCTGCTCATCATCAGGGCAGCTGATTTGAGCTCAAAGAAAATGGTTCAAGGTTTTAAATACTGCTTTAAATGGTTCTTGACCACCCATTCTCCAAAGCCACTTGCGATGCATTGTGGGAACCATGACAAACCACAGGCTGTAATCGCATCACAGGGCTCTGTCATATGAGAAATATCTGTCCATATGAGAAATATCAGCCAGGGTAGCATCTCAATCCTTTTTTGTTACATYTTCCCCTAGGAAAACATCCACTACAGCATGAATACAGGGCTACCACACAGCACAGTCGTGCTGGTAGATTTGGAAACGTGGTTTTTTAGAGCCTCAAACACAAGAACCACAATGATGACAGGACAACAGTCTGAGAAGCAAATGTCGAGCATTGTCCACGTAAACATGCTCTTAGCCCACCAAAAACTACGCTTTTTTGTAGTAATTTCTCACTTTCTACTCCCAAAATCCCCTCAAGTTTTCTTACCTTTAAAGGCTCACCAGTTCCTGCTGGCAAACTTGCTGCTTTTTGCTGAGGCACCTGCTGCCAGTGTCAGCTTTGGGCCTGTTTCAGCCAGTGTCTGCTCTGAGTTCCTGTTTTAACTTCAGCACTTTTCACTTCCTGCACCCCAGCCCCCAGCTCTGCTCAAGTCGTGAGTCCCAGAGCTGCAGTTCCCCTGCAGGCTGCCTCTGCCCTGAGACACTGACGCAGTGCAGACACACAGTTCCCCCATCAGCACACTGGAGCCCAGCAGGTCCCAGCACACTTGTGTTTTAAAGAAGAGTCTCACATGGGTACAAAAACCTGGTGGAGGCACAAATCCTGGAGTCACATCTTGAGCATGCCTTTTACTTTCACTATCTCTCCCCATTACTTGGAGGCTTGAGAACACTAACTGGGCTCCTGAACCTTTYCCCATTCTGCCCTGGGGCCTGAAAACTGCTCTGATCAAACTTGGGCTTCTTGTTGCAACATCACCAGTACCCACATGAGAGAATCAGAGTGGGCACAGTCCAAAGGCTGCACTGAACTGAAATCAGCTGTGCAGTGACATCTGTGTCTTGGGCTCCTGGGAGGCAGCAAGCACTCCTGAAAAGAGTCTAGCACAGGGGTGCTTTCATTGTGCYCAGGAGCAACTTACCTGTGACTGCACCCTCTGTTGTTTCTCCTCAGCACTGGCCTTAATGCAGCTCTCATTATCGGGGCAGGTTGATCTGCCCAGGGTGAGGGCACCTGCACAGGTTCCTTGCACCTCATCATGAGCTTTGTCTGCCATTCCCAGATCCTCACACCTGTCCTGTAAAGGGAGCTGAGAGGATCAGGAGGGCACCCCTTAGAGCTCCATGCAATGACTTGTATCCACCCCTCCCTACACCCCTGGTGCTGCCTTCCTCCTGGCATGTAACCAGACCTGTCCCAGCCTCAGTGGTGCTGCTGAACTGGCCTGAGTGTCCAAGGATGACAGAGCACAGCTTCGTTGGCTGACCTTCCTTCTCAGCCTTTATTGAAGATAGATCAAAAATCAAGGCAGGACAGGTCTATTGGACAAGAAACAAAGTGTTGAAATATTTGAGACAGGAACCATCAGCTAAAAGGCCCCATCTTTCATCAGGTCAAACCACAAAGCTGTTCAGTCAGACTATGCTTAGCAGACCAGGAGATCCTTTTGAGGTTTTATTCCTATATTTAATCTAAGCTATAACTGTTCCATCTGTAGGTATAAAACATKTAAATGTATCTGAGGCATCAGAATCATGCCTTTCTTCAGTTCAGGAAAAAATGCATGGGCTTTAAGGAAACATACTTTGCTTATAATCCTTGCTCCTGTTAAACACAGTAGAAACATTATCTACAGCCTTACAACAGCCCAATGCTGGCTTTTGTTCCAGCGGTGGTAGGGGATGGTAGTAGTGACTATGAACAAGGGTACCTGCTTTTGGCTACAGAAAGTTGGGACAGTTCAACTGTCCCATCTGAATGACCAGCATGTTCTACCTCACTGTTGCAAACTTCTCTATCTGTCCTGGGGTTACACAACTCTAACAAGGTGCAGCGTTSAGGCAAATGTGGAAAAAAAACCCCAAGCAGGTATTGTTTTACTGGAATCGCTTTCACGATGCATGCAATGGTCTGGGTTGGAAGGGATCTTAAAATCATTAGTGCCACACATCCCTTCCATGAGACATTGCCCATTCAGGTGCTATTTCATTATTCTGTCAGCCGAAAAAGGCTGAACAAGAGGTGAGATAGGGAAAAAAGGTCATCACCTAGGCATTCACACTGTATAAAGAAACAGCTTCTGCAACGATCACATAAGGCAGTGCACACAAAGGAGACCTGCAGTCCCACACAAGRTGTGCTGATACAGCAGCACTACACCCTCCACTTGCAGTTACATGGCAATGTTACACAAACTCCATCTGAAAAATAATCTTTATTATACATACAGGAGTTCATACCCCAGGAAGATATCGACAAACTATTTGGTCATTGAATTTGACATARTTAGAGGAAGTTCACGCTGATAATCACAGACAGTCCACAAGAGGATATCTAGTGCCAGTGCTCTGGACCTGCCAGAGATCCAGCTGGTTCAGCTACCAGTGAAATCAATCCACCCTCAAGCAGGCTTTMTGCACTGGCTAGAGCAGCTTAGTTTACCACCAATATCAAAAGAACTACCTCTTTCCCATGGGAAAAATGTGACTGTTAATGCTCTACTGAGAGTCAGATAGGATTCTCCTGGCCAGTACCCTGAATGAAACAACCACTCWGGATCTGGCAGTGAACACCACTGAACTTTGTTTGCATTCAACATTCTCCTTTTGGAAGAGGGCAGTCTCAAATTMAGGAGGTTCTTAGAAAACAAATGCAAATATATCCATATTTCCATATATCATAAAAGTCCATTTGCATCATTTGATTTGGGTCCAAACTTGCCCAAACACCAGCACCAGCTTTCTACACCAGAGGGTTCTAAAACCAGAAGGTTTTAGAACTCTGGCTCCTTCCTCAGCACAAGGGAGAGAGTTTATTTCTGGAGCTTCTGCATTTGCTTTGGGCCCACAGAGCACATTATGGACCCCTTCAACACAGCCTGTGCAGGYTCAGTCTCGTGACAAGTATTTAGTGGATGAGAAGGCAGGAGCAGGGCTGCTCTACTAGAGGTAAGGCAGCACCTTCCATCATAAGAAGTGCACAAGTGCTAAAAATAGGAGGATTTTTAACTCAAGAGCTAAAAGGTTTCATGTTTCCTATTCATTTTAAATAACTAAACTACTGGCATTATTTTACAGACTTGTCAGGGCAGACATATGACTGATTTTAAAAGGAATGTTCACCAGGGCCAGATATACTAATTTTGGCCCTTCTTCAACAGGAGATGCAACTGRGCAGGAAACATGATTTTAAAATTCACATTCCTTAAAGTGCCCATAACTTCCTTAGGGAATATGCATTTCAGACAGCTCTCAGCCATGGAGCAAATCTAAGGGGTGGAAGAAAGGGAAGACAATTCTCTTATATCCAGCTRCATTGTTCCCCCAACCCCACTTAGGGATTCAGCCTAAGAGGGGGAAGATTGTGCAGTTTTAGAAGTGCTGAAGTACTGCAGCAACTCAAGAGTATTTTTCTTATTCCTACTGCAGCACAATACTATCTAAAATGAGTGGTACTGCTTCCAGGTACAGGAACAGATGCTGTCCTTGAGGCTTGCAGCACAACCCTGGCTCAGAAAATGAACCACTCACATAGAAACAGCAAGGGAAGGGCAGATCTCCTGAGAGCAGCTCCCCAGCACCAGCACTGACAGCAGGGGCTGGGGGCAGCTGCTGCTTCAGGGCTGGTTTGGAAAAGCTGCAGCTGGGACAAGCGCTGCCCTTCCGTGAGGGCCTGCAGGCCCTCAGCATGCACAGGGCTGAGGCTGAGGAAAAGCTGCCACTCCCAYTCACAGGTGGCCTGTGAAGCACAGGAAGAGCAGGACATGGAGAGCAAGCAGATACGTGGCCACCAGCAGGGGCAAGTGGGCCCGGGAGCGGAAGAGAGAGCGTAACAGGCGTCGCAGTCCAGGAGTACTCCGGCTCTGGAAGAGTAAAGAGAGAGCAGTCACTACAAGGAGTAGCTGTGGCCCCAGCTGCCTTTATTCAGAACTCTCCAGRCCATGGAGAGAAGTTTGTTTAAGCTAATGAGCATAAACCTTCCCCACCTTACTCCACTGTCAGATCCTAACACTAGGGCAATCCTCATGAAATGTTCCCCTTCCCCTGCTCTCTGCAGGCTGTCCATGAACCTGCCCCAGCCAGTTTTGTTTCCAGCATGGTGAGAGCAGAAAAACTACATAGTCCCCAACCGATTTATGTGTGTCTACAGAGGAACTGAAGTGCTGTAGGTTCACAGTTTCTTGAAGCAGCTGGGGCTCAAATAATTGACAGCTGTGCATCTTAAATTCTTACTCTGCTGGAATTATTGTCCATGGAGTCGATCAGCAAGGACTGCTCATGACCTGGAGTCATATCAATGCTGGCACTTAAGGAAGATGACCACTCACTTGACTGCAACCTGCCACAACAAATATGAAATTAAATTCAGTTTTTTATTATGATGCCCCAAATCAACACTGTAATCAAGCTTAGGAAAGAAGGTATTTCTCAAAAAAGGAAACAACCCCTGCAAGCAAGCTCTGGTWTCACTTGCCAAGAGCTGGTTCCATTTGAACAGGTCTCATGCCTCCTGAGCTCACATTGAGCAAAAGAATAGGGTGGCCCAGCTAGCAGGAGTCTTTCTTCCTTTCAAGTGAAATTTTATAGTGTGACTTGAAAGAAGCCAGGGCAGATAATATACCTGTATGCTTTAACTTCTATGAAATTATTTTGGAAGCCAGCTCTGGCTGCAATAGTGCTGGTTCTTCCTATTTCCTAGTGACAGAGGCAGTAGTCACATCCTGGGGCTATAGTTCATTAGTGAGATCAGCTGCAGGAGGCTTTTATAGACTTTAATGCCAGAAGGAGCTATAGTTGTCCAAACCTTGTAGCAATTACCAGGGAACTTCATCCAGAATTCTTCCATACAGATCATTATTTTTTGGCTAAATCAGCAAGTGTGTCAGAAGAAAGGCATTGTTTTCATGTAAAAGACTCCACTAGTCCATAACTGCAGTTATTTGAACTACCAGGAAATGCACAGCACGTGTGCCTACAATCAGGTCATGTGCTAAAACCACCTCCATCGTCAATGAGGAGAATCAAGCATTTTGAACTTGCTGCTCACTGCATCCTAATCCCAACATCTAGTCCAGATCAGCTGCCTTTGCTCTGCTGAGTCTCAGGGCATCCATGCAGTGCCCTGAGATGGGCAGAGCCCTGTGCAGCGCAGACTGCAGTGCTGGATAGTGGGCACAGGGCAGGACAAGGGGCTAGGCTGAAACTAAGCCTGGGAAAAGTGGACAAAAGTCCTAAGTGTTTAATTGTTTCTCAATAACTAAATTAATGAAAAGTTTATGTTAATTGTCAATACATTAAAAATGAGTGACATTCTTCAAGTCAAAACTGTTTCAGCCATGACAGACATGTGCTTACTGAGCAGACAAAGCCCCTGGAAGCATGAGAACTCCTCTTCAGCCTGCACCCAATTCTCAGTTTCCAAATTGTATTTTCCAGTAGTTAATTTAACTAATCGAGCAATTTGGCATCTAATTTCTAGACAGAACTTATCTTAATGTCTAATCATTTGTCTCATCCTATCTGCCTACAATTGAAGGAACAGCAGCCCAGGGAGGTTGTGATGTCTTCCTCTTTGGAGATACTCAACAGCCATCTGGAGATGGTCCTGGGCAGAGCAGGGGGCTGGGCCACATGGTCTTTGGAGGCCCCTCAACCCCTCTGGACCCCCATCCTCAACCTTTCTGTGATTCTGCCACAGACACGGCAGCTGTCTCTGTGCCACCAGTGCCATTTGACAGAGGGATATGATGAAGTGCATATTAAAAACAGAGCTAGCACCAGCACACTTCTGTGGTGATAGTGTTTGTTTGCTCAAGCTGCCTCACCTCCTGATCTGATCCTGTACTGCAAAAAGAGCCTCCTCTGCAGCAAGACGACGGTCCCGCTCTTCCTCCAGCTGCTCCTCCAAATACTTCATATCCTGCTTCGTGCTGCTATGTAAGTGTTCTGTTTCAGACAACCTGTCAGAAAGTAACACAGCATATGCCAAAAAGGCACAAATCATGGGCCATTGTGTTTCTATTGTATTCACTGATGCAGTGTGTGAACAGACTCAAATTACCTCCCAGCTCACAGAGGAAACTTAGTCATCTTTACTATATATAAACTCTTTGGAAAACATGAGAGAAGATAAATCTCTTGAAACTTCAGTTTTACATCAGGAAGGAGTTCCTTGCCTCTGTCACCATGGCTCCACCTTCTGAAAATTATTTTGAAAGGGTTTGAGGAATCATGCGCTAGATCTCAATTTCAGAAGGTTACAAGGAATCCTGTGCTACATCTCAATTCCAGACACTCTCAGGCTACCACCCTGAGACCAGGACCATTGATATACCTCAGCAGCTACTGAGGATGCAGCGTACCAGATCCAAGATGCTGGTTTGGCTGGCATTGCTGCTGTATGTTATCCTTGTGGTTTCTTGAAGCTCTAATCCAAAGAGATAACTAATGACAGCTAGTAAGTGCATACAACAGTTCCTCCAAGTCCACAAGACCCTAGTGTGGGACTGAGTTTTCCCAACACTCTGGTGCAGAGCAAAAGCATCAGGCTCATCACTAGCCTCAAGGCTTCCACAGGACCAACATCCCCACCCCTGTTTTCTCAGACTTTCTTTACCTCAGCTGCAGGTCCTGCAGTTCAGGTGTGTAAGTGCCTCTCTGTGACTCATTCCTTTCTTGGGGTGCTCCTGGAGCAGCGTCTGCTGCAAACAGCTCCTGAAAGAACACATGAACATGCTGCAAACTGCCCTGAATCAAGAGGACACACAGCCACTACAATGCTGGACAGTTCACAGAGCCACTTGAAGCGAGCTTTTCCCTGCTGTGCAGCAAGCCCAGCCTACTTACCATGCTCTTGTCTGCAGCCTGTAGCTCCTGGAGCTGCCTCTCGAGCACCAGGCAGCGGTTCAGGACCTCGCTGTAGTGCTGATGGCTCTCACAGGTGCCCCGACTGCTCCCTCGGAGCTGGAGGGAGAGGGCATTTTTCTCCTCAAAAACCTGAGACAGCTGAGAAGAGAATACAATCAGCAAGCAAAGAAAATGATTTTGTGAAAGCAAAATTGTTCTCTGTCTAGTTGAGGGTAAAAGTTCTCTTGAGAACATGTAACTGCCACGCTGCCCATCACTAATGTCAAAAGATCAGTGACAATCTCCAAGAGTAGCTTGTGGCAAAGGCTTCTGCAGCAGGAGTCTCAAAATATCAAAGAGATGTACAGAATACTACATGTCCAGAAAAATATTTCTAAAGTGCTGATATTGACCTAAATCTTTCAGAAATATCATCAATTAAATTATTATTTTATATTCTCACTTTCTCCTTGAACACAGCTCTCTTTCTGAAGATGAATAAATTCTGGGTCTTCCATTTCAGTGTGGGAATTGACCAATTGTGATTCTGCACTGAAATACAGAAGTGTTTCAAGCTGGCAGGCAGAAGTGAAGATGACAAGCTTGCCTTCCCAAGGAGGGACCTCCTTCAGCAGCCCAGAAAGCAGGAGTCTGGAAAGTACTCCTGACAATGGACATGGAACCTATAAACAACTTTCTTCATACRGTCTCGCTCTCTGGTCCCTTTGGCCTTCATCTCCCCCATTCAACTTCTTTCCCCCACTGTCTCCTCCATCTGTCCTCTCTCCTCCCCTCTCCCCTTCTGTCACCTCGGCAGTGGCAAAAAAGCTGCTGGTTCAGACCCTGTCCCTGTGCTGGATGGGATCTGCCTGGGGTCTGGATGTCCTTCTGGTCCATCCAGAACAGCTGTCCCACTCATGGCTTCTCTCTGCAGTGCTCTGGCTCTCACAAGCTGCTCACTGAGGAGAGCAGTGCAGGACATGGGCCATGGGCTCTGCTGCTGTGCCAGCCCTGTTCAGTAGCAGTGAATCCAGCACTGGGATTCTAACACTGCTTTTCTGAGAGATGTATTTCTGATTTTGTGTTACTTCATTGAATGCCTGCAAGGACAGATTCATTCCTCCTTCCTGAGCCCTATTCCAGCCAAACCCTCCCCACATTCCTTGTCCCTGACTGCAAGCAAGTACAAGACGTATCAGTACCTTGCTGTTTAACTGCTGAATTCTGAGCTCTTTCTGGTGCAGTTCTTTCAGACTGTCACTTAGCTGTGCCTGGAGGTGTTTCATCTCTGCTTCTAAGCTTGAAAAGCCCCCTTTCAGGACTTCTGGAGAAATCTGCCAAGGAAAAGAACAATGAAAAATATATTGCTGATGTGACAACTCACTCTTGTGTTTCTCCTCTCTTTTCAGTATTCCAAGGTCAAACCTAACATTATTCCTTGGCCTGGAACTTGATCTGCTCAGGCAAAAAAGCAAGTGAGGAATAAACAGAAATATCCTAAAAGCCATCTGAAAATACAAACAGTCAGGAAAGATCACCAAACTTGCACATATGATGGGTCCTGCTCAAAAGTTGTCTTAAAGCTGTTTGCAACACAGGAAAGAAAAAAGGCACATGAATGAGAAAAAACAAACAAAAACCTAAAGTAATGTCCACACTGATCTAATCAACAAAGACCAGAAGGTCAGCACTGAAGAATCCTCCTGGAAAGCATCACATGAACATTGTTCAAGCTTTTTCTTTGCATATATGCATGGGTGTACCAAAGGGATAAAGGAGATTTGCTGCCCCCTCCACTGACATAAACCACTGGGAYGTTGCAGACATGGGTGGGAGAGTTCTGCCTTGGCTCTGATGCACTGCACTGTGCATGCAGCCTTCCCTACACAAACAAAATACCAAACACATTCCACTCCACTTTTAGGACTGTATACAGGGGGAATAAGAGAGAAGGTGCAGTGTTCAAGCCTCAGCCTCTCTGGGCTTGAATCAGGATTGTAGATCCCTGTTACAGTAAAAACAGCAAGAAAAATTCAATAGAAAACTTAAAAATGAAGATCTGACATTAAAATGAGAACTAAGACAGAAAATCTTAGATTCAAAGACAGTGCAAGAGGGCAATTCTAAACCAGCCAGAATACACATCTGAGAAGTTCCATGCTGCTCCAAAGGACCCCAGGTGCCTAGCAAGCCCTGTCTCTTTTACCCTCTTTCTTGAAACACTGGAAACCAGGAACTTAATGAAGAGCACTTAAGGGTATGCCATAATTTCTACAACTTCCAGTGATGCAAGTTAGACTGTTGGTATTATCTTTGGAGGCCTCACAACCACATCCAATGTTGCAGTCTGCAGGAGCTGGATACAGGCAATACATGCTCTTCTGGKTGAGTTTCAAGCTTCACATTTCCAGTAAAGAATCTGTATCTTTGCACCCACCTTGCTTTGGTGCTGCTCCTCTATGGCTTGAGACTTGCTGAAGGGCAGCCTCATTTCCTGTGTGATCCTTTGTAAACGGCTCAGCTCCTTGTCCTTCTCTGCAATGGCCACCAGGTACTGCTCCTTCATGCTGCTGCTCTGCTTTTCCCAGGTGTTCTTTTCCTGTCTGCCCAGCATAAACAAGGGAAGTTACAAGGAAGTTGCCAGTACAATGACCAGGTACCCAGCTAAGAATGAGCCAAGGGTGATTCAACCATCATCTCATGCTAGACATGAAGTGTTATAGCCAAGCCAAGCCAAAACAACGCACTTAAGTACAGGAACCTTAAAAGCAGGTTTATGGAAGTTTTCTGTATTTGGTTGAACCCTTTGGATTGTTCCATGCTGTCCTAGGGTGACTTTTTCACACTTTCTGTATTTCTGGACATTGTTTTGATCCCACTGGACAGAGTCTTGTCAAGGAAGTCACTGGCAATGACACTTGCCCCCATAATAATTTCTCTGCACGGTCGTATGTGCACCAGACCCACAGTACCACACCAACCTGAGGCCATCACTTCATGTACAGTGTAAAAACTGCACAGGAAATAAACCTCCTGTTCTTTTGTCAGGATAAATAAAATTTGTAAGATGCTTCAAACTTTCTGAGATCTGCAGTGTTAATTTGAGGGTCAGAGCGGGGGTAGAGGGGAGGGAAAGAACTACAAGTTTTTATATCACTCTGGACAAAGATAAGCCATAGAYCTTTCCACTAAGAAAATCCCACCCTTTTCATTCCAGCCTCAGACATTCTTAAATGGATCTTCTGAAATATCTGAAAGCATTTCCCCCTGTTTTCAGAACAGAGCATATTTGTCTGACTAGTTTTAGTCCAGTTGGAGAAGACAATTTTACTAGACTTGAATTACAGAGGTAAAAAGAACAAACTAGAAGACATAGAGCAAGTGAAATATAGGATTAGACAGCCATACAAAATTAGTATGTTCTAAACTATGCTATCAGTGGGATAATAAAGGGTGYTCAGCAGCAGCCTGGAATAGAGAGTACTGTGATCATATACATAAGTTCCAATACAACAAACAGCCTCAGTTTCCTCTCCAACAGATGATACTGACCACCACTGGATGAAGGAAATAAAACCAAAAACATCCCTGATCTATTTCACACAGGCACTGACCTCCAAGCTGCTGGGCTGTAATTCTGAGGCAGAAGGTGGGTGAGGGAATCCCATGTCCTCTCCTGGCCAGGGCGGGGTGCTCAGTGTCACCTGCGCCAGGTGAGGTTCTCGGCATTCCCTCCACCTCTGCCTACAACCGCTCTTTGAGAGAAACAAACACATTGGCAACCTGGCCAAGGCAGGAAGCAGACAGACAGCTCACCTAAGCTGCTGGAGCTCCTGCTGGTACACAGCTCCTTCCTGCCTCAGCTGTTCTTGCAGACGAAGCTGTTTGTCTGCCTCTTGCTCCCACTGCTGCAGCTGYGCCTTTAAGCGACAATTCTCAGCAGCTTCCACCCCAACAAGGATGTACTGCTGCTGCAGATTCTCCAGCTCTCTTACCTGGGATTAAAGAGAAGCATCATTATGTGACAGCTGAGCAAGCATCAGGTTTATTACTTAGAACTGTTTAAGAGCATTTCTTACTGTGGTGTCTGGAGGGAGAAAAGGGTCACATTCAGATGACAGAGGAACTAAAAACAGAATCATCAAATACAGCAGTGTACTAAAAACTGCTCAGAAAAAAGCCCTCAAACAATTCTATTGGTAATGAGGGCAGTGAGTTTTGAGCCCTCCCATGAAGACCTGAAATACATTAACAAAAAGACTCCAGACTACAATAATAATTATCTTATTCAGAGGAAAACTAAGTGACACAGAAGGAACTGGTTTAGCATAACTCCTGAAGTTGGTATTTACTGTAAACCAGGAAACTGATAAGTCAAATCCTTTTGGCTCTCCAATTCCAGTCAGGCTATAAGAAGTTGTTGTTACACATGTATCACTGCAATTGTTTTTGAAGACAAGAAGACATGGCTGACTCTGGAGACAGGACAGTGCTAGTGAGTGGCAGTGGGACACAACCATCAAAGTCTGTCTTCTGACCAGCAAGGAGAACTCTGGAACTTGCTAGGCTGCACTGTGCCAGAGACCAAACAAACACAGACACATCCAGTGTGCAGGCAAGAATGTCAAAAGGAATCTGCAATGTCTTGCACCTGCTTTTAAAGTCAGCTGCCAAGAGGAGGAGGAAACTCAAGCCTTTGTTCTAGTCTCTTAGAAATCTAGGGCAAATCAAATGAGCTGACACAAATGTGAACTATGCAGGTTAACAGGGACCTTATTTCCATTATTTCCATATTCCATTATTTCCATTATTTCCATATTTTAAACCAAGACAACAGAGAAACCACCCTTGGAAGTTAACAATGGAATCACAGCCTCCATGCCCGAGAAAATAATACACAYGGCCCATACCAGATTCATGGGGTCTGATGGAGCATGCCCACAAATGCTAAGGTCATTGGGAGGCAACTCCATTACCTTTGAAAGGTCATGGTGACCCAAGAGGTTCCTGAAGACTGGAAGAAAGCAAATGTCATCCCTACCTACAAGAAGGGCAAGAAAGGAGAATTGTGAACCTGCAGTCTGGTCAGCCTCATCTCCGTCCCTGGGAAAGTGAGGGAGAAACTAATTCTGGAAACTGTTAACAGATACATGAAAAAACAGGTTGGCCAGAGAAGCTGTGGAATATTTACTTATGGAGATATTCAAAATCCAACAGCACATTGTACAAGCAACCTATTCCAGCAAGCCTTGTTTGTGCAAGGGGGGTGGACCAGAAGATCTCCAGAAGATCTCCAGAAGATCTCCAGAAGATCTCCAGAAGATCTCCAGAAGATCTCCAGAAGATCTCCAGAAGATCTCCAGAAGATCTCCAGAAGATCTCCAGAAGATCTCCAGAAGACCCTTTGAATCTCAACTATTCTGTGATTGCATGAATATGCAGCCTGATCTATGCATCACAATGCAATTATCAGACCTAAGTGTGCTGAATTTTAAGACTTGAAGATCTAAACCTCCTCTGGTGCTTAAAGTAAGAACAGGAAGAGAGAACATGGACTTACTACTCTGTCTCTGTCACTCTGCAAGGAGGCCAGTGCCTTCTTCAGACTCTGCACTTCCAAAGCAGTGGTGGAAATGCTCCCTTCTGCTTGYTGTTTCACTTCCTCAATCTTACGTGTTTTGTCCAATTCATTCAGCAGACGGTCGCGGTCATTCTGCAGGCTTGCCATAGCCTTGGAGAARGATTTGACTTGGTTGGAAGAGCCTTCCAATTCCAAGGACAAGTGGAGAAGCTCATCATCTTTAGCTCTGAGCTGCTGATTAAGTTCCTCAATCTGGGCCAAGAGACCTCTTTCATCAATAGCCTTCTGCAGTTCTGTCAGCTCAGACCTGACCATATCTCGGTCCCTGACAGTGGAACATTGCTCCTCTTGTAGCAGATCCATCTGTTCCTGAAGAGTCTGCACTAGACTCTTTTGTTCCTCTAAGTCCATACAATATTTCTGTTTCAAAATATGAAGCTCTTCGTTGGCCTGGTCTCGGCTATCCTGAAGAGAGCTCATGGACCTCCCAAAAGACTGAATTTGAGCTCTGAGATCTTTGTTTTCATCTGTGACTTCAAGCAATTTCTGTTCCATTTCCATCAAGTCCCGTGCCAACTCTGCTACTCTCTCCTCAGCTGTCTCGGTTTCGTTCCTCATTATCCCTGCATCATGATGCAGGTGCTTCAGTTCCTTCCGAAGCTTGTCCTCAGCCTCTTCCACTCTCTTGGCTGCATCCCTCTGAACACAGTCTAGCTCCCYCTCAAGTTCTCTTATTCTTTTCTGGGAGAGGGAAAGCTCATGACTCAGTTGTTGTACCTCTTTCTCCCGAGCCTTCAGTTCTGCCTGACACTCCACGATGGGACTGCCCTCATGTAATGCTGCCATCTCACTCTGCACCCACGACAGAGAGGACATGAGAGTGTCAATCTCTTGAGACATACTGACTTTATCCTCTCTTAAGGCTTCCATGCACTTCCTGAGATCATCCTGGGTATGCTCAGACTCCTTCAGCTGTGTTTCTATGGTTGCCTTCTCATTTTCCAGAGTTTGGATYCGCTGAAGCTGTGTTTTGAGAAGTTGCTTCTGTTGGGAGTCCTTTATTGAAATCACTTGGTTAAGGTCTTCTCTGTACCGCACCAACTCTGCGTTCAGCTTGGCATTCTCAGAGTTGAGGTCATCCATCTGGCTATGGAAACTTCTAATTTCTTCCTTGAGCTTGTTGTTTTCAGCAGCACCCTCTTGAATTAGCTGGTCTTTTTCCAAGATTATACCAAGATGCCGTTCCTCAAGCTGCTTGTAGTCCCTCAGAATGCGATCCCGGTCATCCTGCAGAGATGACATGGACTTGGTGAAGGAGTCCAGCTGTGCCTTCTGCTGCTTACTTTCTTCTCTGCTTATCTTCATCTTTTCAGTGAACTGATTGAGTTTGTCAAGAAATTTGTTCTTCTCATTTTCCAATGCTTTTTTATTGTCTTCCTCCTTACTTAGCTTATACTCCAACTCTTTCATCTCTTCAGAATGTTGCTGCTGTAATTCAGCTAGAGCAACCATCACTGCTTCTTGTTTGGTAGACAGCAAACTCATGATCTTTTGATCTTTGGCACWAATTTCTTCATGCAGCTTATTTGTTAGGTCCTTGGAAGCCTKCAGGTCAGCTTTAAGCTGCTCACAGTTGAGTTTAAAATTCTGGATACTCATCTCTTGTTGCTTGACCACAGTCCCCAGCTCTTCCCTGGCCAGCTCACATTTGGTGAAGGAATTCTGTAAGTCAGCAAGCTGGTCTCTCAGGCTGCTGATTTCTGACTCCAGTTCCTGCTGTTCATTCTGAGACTTGCTGTACAGTTCCTGAGACCCTTCAAGCCGAGTCAAAAGCTCATTTTTTTCCTCCTGCAACATTTCACATGTCTTTTGATGATGCTGAATCTCCTTCCTGCAATCAACCTCCCAGTCTTTCTTGTTGCATTCCAGCCTGAAAAGATTAAGTTGGTCAAAAATCCACAAAGTATCTCAACCCACACTAACTCTGTTCTTACTAATTTAGAAAAGCCACAGAATTTGTTTTACTTAAAGAAAGCAAGCTAGAAATATCTCTCAATTTAAAATTCAAGATATCTTTTAAAGTTCTGACTGTACTACTGCATTAAAGGGGTGGTGGCAGGGGAGTATATTCTTTTAAAGTTGTTCATGTCAACACTGAAAAAAGTGTTCACTTAAACACGGAATGTTATCACCTCCTTGTCATTACATTACTTCTCTCATCCATTGYAGCTAACTATAAAAACAACAAACAACGCCATGCCACCCCACAATGAAATTGCTGTTCTGGTACCTTTGATGTCCATTTAATGCTTCATCATATATATATATATGCTATATCTTTGTATAAAACAATTTTACTCATGTAAGAATGGTTTGGTTTTGAATTTTGGAAATACACAGCTGTATACACATTTTGATAGGTTTCCATAGCTCCATCTTCCCCTCAAAATTTATTTTGGCACTAAACTGGAATTATGTATCCCAATGCTCTCTTGACTTCTCAGTGCACAAACTCCATGCAAARGACTCTTTAATTAATCTGAAATTTGAAATACTCTGGAGAGTAATCAGATGGYGAGTGCTTGTCACAGAGAACAGATTTAACACAGGTATCCTAAGGATGTGAAGAAGGACTATTCTAGAGTGATCATCTCATGTCCTTGTGCAGATAACAAATSCAAAGTAACCTTTTCCCGACAAACCTCCCCTGACACAGCTTATTTACCTGGATATCTGAGTCTGAAGTTCCTCCACACGCATGGTCATTTGTTTCACCTGCTCCTGTAGCATAATACAAGCTTCATCTTTCCAACGTATTTCTTCTTCCTTCTTTTGAATAGTTTCAGTGAATTTCTTCTCCCATGTTTTTGATTCATCTATCACTCTATCCCTATCATCTTGAAGGGAAGACATGCTCCTGGTGAAGGCTGCAAGCTGGGCTAGTGTTTTGTTTAGATTGCCTTCCATTTGCTTGGCTTCTTGATCCTTTGTCTTCAAGGAGTCCTGCAGATCACCAACTGTTGTTTCCATATGGTCCTTCTCTTTCTGCAATGCTGCCAGCTTTGCTTCCATGTTTTTGATCTCCTTTGAGTGCTTGTCTTTTTCCTGTTCCAATCTTCTCTCAAAGTCCTCATCCTTTTTCTTCATTTGAATTTTAATTTGCTCTTTGTTTGCTTGTAGCTCTTCCTTCACTTTGATACTCTCAGCTAAAACCCTTGCTGCCTCACTCTGAGTGTCATCCAACACTACTCTACAGCGAGCAAGCTCTGCCTGGGCCTTCTTGGTGTCTTCAACTGCTTTAGCTGAAGTYTCTTTGGCTGCTTCTATCTCTTTCTGAGTCTCACTCTGCAGAAATTCCAGAGCTTTAACAGTTCTTTCTAAACTACTGTTCTTTTCCTGGCTTTTGATACAGTCCTTCTGCAGCTGCTTAATCTCCTGCTGTTTCTGTTTCAGCAGTTCTTGAAGCTCCTTTATATGTGTGCTGCTTTCTCCTCTCCAATTGTATTTTAGCTTTCCTACACATTCTTTTTGCTTTTCTGAACTTGCTTCGCTTTTCTCCTTTGCCATCTGACTTTTCTCCTCCTCCAGTTCATGCATCATTCTCTGCAAAGTCTGAAGCTCATGTTTCAGTTGATCATTTTTGATTTGGAAGTCTGTTGCATCTTGCTGATAGTTTCCAATACTTCCATTAAGTTCTGCCAGCTGATTCATGAGCCTTTCTTCCAGGTCATCCTTTTCAGCCTGTAGAGCATCCTTCAGTGCTGTCATTCTGATGAGGTCGTCTCTGGCTTCTTGGACCTTTTGCTCCATCTTTGCTACTGTAGCCTGTAAATCATTCACTTCATGGACCTTCTCTCCCATYTGGTGCTCTAAAGCCCTTTTCTCACCTGCTAAAGTCTCAACACACCTGCGGATGTCATCCAACTGTTGCTCTGAAGCCCTTCTATTATCTTCCATCTCTGTGATTCGCTTGGTGAGCTCAGCTATTTGCTGTCTGTAGAGATCCCCACAAGGTCTCTCACTTTCAAATGCCTCTTGTTCCAGCTCTGCAGCACAAGGCTCTGGTTGAAAAGATACRTCCACTTGATTTTCAGACTCTTCTGTTGGTGATGGTGTGGCAACTGCCTTATCAGTTTCTTCCCCCACTGTCTGCTGGGCAACATACCTGTCTACAAGTTCTCTGCTTTCCTTCAGCTTAGACTCTGTTACCTGCAAAAGGCACTTCAAGTCCACAATCTCTTGATTCAGAGACTCCTTTTCAGCCATTATTGTCTCAAGCTGAGTAGAAAGAGACTGGCACTCCCTCCTAGAGAACTCCAGGTCTTCTTTCAGACTACTGTTTGTAAAGCTCTCTTCAGTCCTGTGCAGCTCTCCATTTGTAAAATGCATCTCTGCTCTAAGCTTCTCGTTTTCCTCCTCTAGTTCCAGGATCTTTTGTTGCTTTGATTTTGCAAATTTCCTCATTTTCTCCTTCATTTCATCCATTTCCTGTTCAGCTTCTTGTAGCTGCTTATCTGTTTCCTGCTTTTTTGCTTCAGCCCCTTTTAGCTGAATGAAAATTTCCTGCTTTTCCTGCCTAACAGTTTCCAACACACGCTGAATTCGCTCAGTCTCATTACTCACATTCTCATATGACTGCAGCAGAGTTTCATATTCTCCCTGAAGCTCCTTGTATTTCTCCTGCCACTCAGAACTCTCGGTGGCTTGAAAGCTCTTCAATGATTCCACCTCCTTCTCCAGCTTCTCCTTCTCTAGAACAACTCTATCCAGAGTAAGTGTAAGGTTTTTACAGCATCCACCAAGATTCTGATTTTCTCCAAGTAGTTTATCAATTTCTGCAGCAAGTTTCTCTCGCTCTCCAGTGAGGCACGCTAACTTTTCTGTTAAGGTATCTGTTTCTTTAACGTGGCCACATATTTGGCTTTCCATATTTGTCAGCTTGACAGAAAGACTGTCAATAGTAATTTTAGCATTAGCCAGCTCCTCTTTTAGAGATCTGCTCTCCTTTAGTGCTTCTTTTCTAGAGATAAGTGCTGCTTGCAACTTTCTCTGCATTTGATTCTTCTGCTTAGCTGCTTCTGCATTGTCCTCTTGCTTCTCCTGAATTTCAAGCATCTCTGTTTGTAGTCGCTTGCTTTGCTCCTCATGCACCTGAGCCTGAGCCTCCAACTGGCTACACAGTCTTTGGACTGATTCCTCTTTTTCCAGCAATTGTGCCTGCAAGTTATTGAGAGTGTCACTCTTTTCCTTTAACTGCTGGCTAAGAGATTCTATTTCTTCATCCTTTTGATGCACAAGAATTTTCAAGTCTTCCAGACTGGCCACTCCAGAAATTTTTCCTTGATTCTCCTCCAGTTCTGTCTGAAGACTTGCTCCCTTAGCTTCAGCTTGGTCAGAGGTTCTCTTTAGCCCTTCTATCTCTACAAACAACTGTGCTATGTGCTGTTGCAAATCAAAGATTAATTCTGATTTGTGAGCAAGCTCCCTTTGCATATGGTGGACACTACATTCCAATTTCTCCTTCTCCATCTGCAATTTGTCAAGGTGTTTTCTCCACTCTTCCTCAGAAATATCTGCAACTTGTATAAGCTTGTTATTTGTTGTATCTTCTGCTTCCATGCATGAAGAATCCAACCCATCTTGACTCCTAAAAATACTCTCTGCTGATCCTTTCTGCTCTTGGAGCTGTCTGAGCTGAGCCTGGATACTGTCTTTCTCTTTGCTTTGCTGATCAAATTGTTCTTGGAGGATGTTGTAATCATCTTTTTGCTGTTTCAGTTGTTCTCTGTGATGCCTGTCTTTTTCTTGAGCCTTTTTTATAGTGTCTTTGCGAGATATGAGAGCTTCTTGAAGTTTTTTTTGAAGTTGTTCTTTTTCTTGTTCAAGAATTGAAATCTTTTCTTGAAGAGCAGACTTTTGTTTTTCTTCCAGATCTGTACCTGCTGAACTATGTTTCTCATTTTCTTCATCATCTTCTGGGCTTTCATTGGTTTCAGTTACTTTGTCAGGAATTGTCTGATGCTCCATGATTCCATCTTGAACTGAAGCAGTCTTTGCCTTATCTTGCAAGCTTTGCCTCATTTCCTCAATCACTGCCTGCAGTCGTGCTTCAGTAGTTTCTTTTTCCTCCCGGATGCTCTGCAGCTCATATTCCTTTTCAGAAAGCAGCTGAATTAGATAGTCCTCACGGGGCTGGTTTTCAAGACACATTTCTTTGCTGATCATGCTTCTCATGTCCTCCTCCCCTGCAGCTGCCTGAGCCACTGAGGTTTCTGATTTTTGTTCTCTACTCAGTTGTTCTAATTCATTCTCCAGTCTGGCTACCTTCTTCAGAAGCTCCTTCCTGTTCACAAATACTGCTTGCAGCTTCCGCTTTACTTGCTCATTTTCTTTTCTCAGAAGTTCAACTTGATTTACTAATTCCTCATTTTCTTTACTCACTGCTTCTGTCTCATTCTGCTGCTTGGATACCCCACACTTCAGACATGTATCTTCTGCTCCTATGTTCTGTTCTTTTTCTTCCTGGGATTTTAATAACAGACTTGTCTGCTCCTTAAGACTCTTCAGCTCGTTTCCTAGAGCAAATTTCTCTTCATTTAGCAGGACCATTTTCTCAGACATGCTGACACTGATCTCTGCCATCTGTTGGTCCTTTTCCTGCAAGGCTTGTTGCAGGCTCTCTATAGACCTGGTGTGCTCAGCAACAAGCTGTTCCAGGCTTGCTGCCTCGTGTCCCTTTAAGGTTAACTTGTGGGAAAGCTCTTCCATCTCTGCTGTATTCTTCCTCAAAAGTTGTCCTAGATCAAGTACTTCACATTCCTTTGTCTCAACCTGGCTTCTCAGATCCTTTAGTTGCATGTCCTGGTCAGAAAGCTGAAGTTGCGCTTCATCCAAGTCCTTTTGCAAAGCTTCAATTTTTATATCCTTGGATTTAAATTCATTTTTAAGGCTCTGGATTTGCTCTTTTAGAAGACTGCTTTGACTGTCTGACAGTCTCTGCTTTTCTGAAAGAGCTAGCTCTTCCTCCAGYTGCTTCACTTGCTCCTTCAGTTCTGTTATGGTAGAAAGTTCTTTGGCCTGACACAAGAGCTGATCTTGTTCATCAGTCAAAACACAAAATGTACTGTCACGATCYTCTGCTTTTTTCCTGTATTCCTCAGCCAACTGGTTTAGCCTATTAATTTCTGCACATTTTTCTCCTAGTTCTTTCCTAAAGGATTCTTCTGATTCCTGCAGAATTATTTGCAGTTCTGTAATTTGGTTTTGTAACTTGATCAGCTCTTGAGATTGAGAGGTGCCAGGGCTTCCCTGAGGCTCATCTTGGAAGCTGATTCCATTTTCCTGAAGAAAGTCRATTTTCTGCATTTCTGTTTCTTTCAGTAGTAAGACACTCTGTGTATCTGAAGCCTTCTGCTCCTCCCTCTCCAGACACTGTATCTGTGGATTCTCTTCCAGCTGGCTAGCTTCTGTTTGGCTGCCTGTAGAAGTTTGGCCACTGGGGCCCTTGAGCTGGCTTTTCAGAAAAGTTACTTCTTCTTGGGCTTCTTTCAGTTCCAGCAGCAAAACTGACAGCTCCTTCTGTTTCTCCACAGCAATATAGTCTAGAATTCCAGGTGGACAACTTTCCCCAGTAAGCTGCTGGCTTCTATTGGTAAAGCCATCTGCTCTTGCCTAAAAGAAAATAGTAGGCATCATTTTTCCTTTGAATCTCGTGAAAGGGCCACTTCTGGAAGTATCTGCTTTCCATACTCTGTAACTGTCTCAAGCTGGTTTCTGCAATAAATGGAAGCCCTGCTAATAACAGGGGGACTCTGTCTTGGCAGTGCGGGGTGGACTTGGTGACCTCCAGAGGTCCCTTCCAACCCMAACTATTCTGTGATTCTGTGACTTCCCAGGTCAATTCTGCTAATTTCAGTTTCTGAAGCCACAGCATGAAAGATTCTGGCTGCAGCATCAGACCATAATGACAACTTCCTATTCCCTTTTTTCCCCCTTCTCTCTTGATTGCAAGATAGTATAACTCTGACCTGTTGAAGTTCTCCTGTGATTCTAACAAGCCCTCTAGCGTACTTAACCAGTCACATTTTCATGCCATCCTATTCACAGCCTCTGAATAAGGAGGTTTTGTCCCCTATTCAATCTGCCAATTTAACAGGGCAAAGAAGCAGGATAGAAACCCATATTCCAATCTATGTCCATGCCCAAAGTGAAAGCACTACACAAAGCACCTGGAACAAATTGCTTGGCTTTTTCCAAATTACTATTTTTAAGTYTCCTCCCATCCCCCAAACCAGATTACAAAAGAAAAGCCCTCACAAATCCTCTCCAGACAGCTTGGATCAACAGCCCACCAATAAGACACCATGCTGCACTGTAAAGACTTGGAGGGCAGAAACAGTTTATGGGGAACCATGAAAGGAGACCTGCTCTTAAAAAGTCTGCTGTCATAATGAAACAACCACTTTAAGTCACAGGAGATTAAAAAGAGACAACCCTCTGAGGCTTCTAAACTAAATTTTTTGCATCTGCAAATGCACACAATACTGAGACCAAAAGGGTTTTGGACTACGTTTGTACCTCAGAAAGCACGKAAGTGTCACCAAAAGGCTTCTGCATTTCAGAATTCACCAGCTCTCCTGACACACCTAGTGAGAAAAGGAACACTTGTCACCATCAGTGCAACAATTTGCAGGTAAAGTCAGTAGGTAGAGTGAAGGCACAAAAAATGGGACCAAAGCTTCTACAGAATGTGAGAAAAGACAAAAAAAATTAAAAAAAAAAAAAAGCAGCAAACCAAGCACAGAAGAAAACAACCCAGAGTTTGAGTCTATGCAGTGCACAGACATCCTGTTTTGGTTTAACTCCAACCAGTAATTCAGACACTGCAGCTGCAGCATGGCTCTGTGCAATCCCCTGTGTTTGCTRCATCACCTGCACACAGCACTCCCGACCCCTGAAGAAGGATGAAGAGCAAAGAGACAAGAGAACCAGGTAACAGATTGGTTTGACTGCTTTTTTTTTCCATGTGGGATGTGGCATGGAATTCCAGACACAAAAAGACATTTACTGGCTTGCAGAGAAACACACAGTTCTTAATTTTATCTTAATTCTCTTCTGTGCCTTACACATCAATCTTTGCATCTACAAACACCCTTCTCTCTTTCTAACATTAGCAACCACTTTTTTCTTCTCTTCTGGTATATCCTACCCATCCCACATTAGAATGCTCTCTTCTACCTCATGTAAATATTTTCTGCCTTCTGTAGATTATAATCTTTAGATTCTGACCTCAGAGCACCTCCTTCTAAACAATCTCCAATTTTGTCCCTGAAACTCCTCAAATTTTCACAATTTTCTTGTCACATGCCTTATTCTGTGTCCTCACCTGTAGAAGAAGAGCAGTCTACATAAGAGGCTGGAGCTTCCACAGTCCACAGGTCTTGCAATTTCGCCTCAGCACCAATATTCTTATTCTGTGGGATGAAGAAAAAACACTGAGCTTTGAGCCAGGATCCTGGTATGAGGAGACAGCTCTCTTAGCTGTCTACTGCTCTGTCAGCTCTAAGTAAAACCTATCAGAGTTTGGACACAACTCTGAAGCCTAATGAAAATAAATAAATAATGAAAAAGATTGATTTTGATGTTAAGCAATAGACTAAGACGTATCTCAGCAGATTAACAGATCAATGGATGCAATGATCTAAACAACTTCCTTCCCACCTTGGGATGTTTCTCTTCCATCTTCACTCCCTCAAAGGCACTGAGCACAGTATCATAACCTTTCAGCGAGCACCCAGGCAGAGAAGGTGAGAAGTTACGTGTCTATGCCTCACTGCTCCAGCAGATAAAGAACCTGCAGCTTTCCCAATAAAGTTATGCTAGGCTCTACCACACAAACAAACCAATAACCCCACAAGAACTGTCAGATGCCTTAACCTGGGTTTGGGTAACTATATTACTTGGCCTAAAGCCATGGGTCAGGTGCACAAATGGTAGGAATAGCTGTCCAAATGTAAAAACTTAGATGTAAGCTATTTAGCTGGACTCTTTTTATAATGAAGACATTGAAATGGACAATTTGAGGGTGGTTCTCATTGACCCATTTTCAACATTGACCTTGTTGTAGGTGAGTCATATGCTAAGGAACCTGTTTTTTTCACTGTCTATAAAGGGGCAATAGAAAACAGTTCAAATGCTTATATGTGCCTTTGAAAAGCCTGTGTATGTGGGTGTGTGTGCATTCCCACTGATCTACCAGCTCACAGCTTGTAGGCACTTGGAAGGTGGATGAATGACTCAAAATGCTTCTCTGTTTCCAAATATCAACTTTTACCTTAATACTTCACAGTAATAYACAAACCCTCTGATAGAGAGGAATGTATTAGATAAAACACAGCATTAATCTTCCCCCTGTGGACAGGATGGGCCAGCAGAGAAGGCTGCAGAGTGCCAGCCCTTGTTCTAAGCTAACAACCAGTTTTACAGCAAATCCTCAGTACAGACACACAGAGGCTGTCATCTCCCCCCCCCCATGCTGAACAGAAGGCCAAGCAGCAGGTCCCTAACCCTGCATTCTGCCCAAAAACAGCCTGACTGCACTGGCACCGGGACACTGG
>JACDOX010000588.1:145519-170652 GCA_014549065.1 Cardinalis cardinalis
CCCACTCATGGAGCACACAGCTCCCCAGGCAGTTAGCCAGGTGCCCATTAGGGCAGTGGGAATGGTTTGAAATGCAACTTGTGTAATGACAGCTGAGCCTTTGGAATTTTATTTCCAGAGACCCATAGTTCTGCTGAATAACTCACAACAGGCAGAAAATAGCACAAATGCGCTATTATTAACTATTATTTAACAAATAGTTAAAATAGCACAAATGTGGACCAGATGGATGAAGGACACAAGAAATGCACACAGCTGGCAAAGGGAAACACAGTCTGTTACTAACACAGCACAAGCTGTATTTGGAAGCTATTTCTGCCTTTCACCATTAATCCAGTTAATAATAACCTTCAAAGAGGATTGGTACAAAAGACCATGACAGCTTAGCTGTTTTAAGGCYAGTCCTTGACCCATTTTATTTCAGCTGCTTTATCATTACCTGTTCTGCATCTTCTGTGACCATCACAGCTTCCTGCTGAGACTCCCAGAGAACAAGTTGCARATGTGATATTTCTGAAACATTCAAACACAAAAAATTTCTTTGACACTTAAGACTTTGCTTTAGACAGCAACAGAATATTCTTCCAGGAGCTTTTGAGAAAGGACACATGGCTGTTAATAACACTTMTGTAGTGGAGATATGTACTGTCATGGGATAATGTGGGTTTGGGGTTTTTTTAGAGGCAACCACACAACCAACATGGTCTTTTAAGCAGCTTTTAGAAAAGAACAATTGTTGTCATACAGACATACTGAAARACAGGTAATAGAGATTCAAGTTTTAAGAAATATTTTTATAAAGGAAAGGAAAGGAAGAACTATTGTAGAAAAACGTTTCAAATTTCATTTGGAAAAAAATGAGAAATTGTTATAAATGTACAAGAAAAATACATTCTAATTGATCTCRGTTCTAATTAATGTATTAGGTGATRKCTCAGCTTTTTAGCATAGGAGCCATTCGTAAAGCAACAAATACTGTGTCTTCCCAGAAATACCAATTTTGAAGCATTAAAAAACAGGCCCCATTTTTGTGAACACATTAACTAGCAATGATTGTATGGAAAATAGATTAATATATACGCAAAATAAAACTCAGGACCAAGTTAAACAGTTCTCTAAGGGGTACGAATTTCTGTACTTATCACTTCTGAGCATGCAGTGAGGACACACGTACCATCAACATACAGTACAACGTTTTCTTCTGTTCTCTTTTACACACTTTTCTACATACAATTGATTATACTAAACTGTATTTGCTAAGTACTACGGAAGCTGAGGAAGCTCAAATGAATGTTTTGTGGATTCTAACAATTGGAAGGTAGTCTGTGTTTCCTGTGATACTGGCTTTCCTTCATTGATCCCTACTCTGCTGTAGTCTTTGCACCAAGTGAACTCCTGACAGCCTCATACAATGTTCCCTCACGCGGCAGGAGGAGAGACCTTCAATCACTCCAAGAGCTGCCTCAAGAGGAGTTCAAGGAATCCATACAGATGTAAAGAGAGTTACAGATATCCTGGTCTAATGCACTGCTAAGCCCATGGAAATTAAGGCTGTACAAGGATTTCAGTAATCTTTATATTTCAAAAGCAACAGCTTGAAATTTGAAGGGATTTGTTGAGGTCTGCTTGAAAAGCATCAGAAACTACAAAATATAAGGTAACTACAAATCCTTATTTCATTCTACCAAAGTTAGGAATGGATTATGGTGGCAGTTTTTGGCATCCCACTTTAATTAAGACTGACAATTTCATGACACAAAAAAGGAGTAACAAAGTACTTAGAACCTATATAGCAGACTTAAAAGATTTTTTTTATGTTTCATTTAATATTTTGGTAGTTTTAAAAAAGAAATTACATCTCCCAGCATTTTAAGACCAAAAAAAAAGTAATCAAGCATTCAACACACCCACTGGAAACAGAATTACAACAAAAAAAGCTTGTTTTGAAGTAAACATGCAGCTAAACATGCATTGGGAAAAGATGCCCAGTACCAGCACAGACTGTGGGCTGAATGGATGGAAAACAGGCTACAGAGAAAGACTCTGGGATTCTGGGAAACTAAAAATTGGACAGGAGCCGGCAATGTGCRCCTGCAGCCCAGAAAGCCAATCATACCCTGGGCTGCACCAAGAGAGGTGTGGGCAGCAGGCTGAAGGAGATAATTCTCACCCTCTTCCCAGCTTTTGTTAGACCCCACTCAGAGCACTGTGTCCAGTTCCGGGGTTCTCCTGTACAAGACAGATGTGAATCTGCTGGAGTCAGCCCAGAAGAAACGACAGAAATGACCAGAAGGCTGGAACATATCTCCCATRAAGAAAGGCTGAGAGACCCGTGGTTGCTCAGCCTGGAGAAGAAAGGCTTCAGAGAGGCCTTACTGCAGCTTTTCAAGAGGGCTGCTTCACCCTGGATTGCCCAGAGGAGCTGTCAGCTGCCCCATCATTGGACATATTCAAGGTCAAGTTGGATGGGGCTCTGAGCAACCTGACCTGGTGAAGGATGTCCCTGCTCTGGGCAGGGGGGATGAACCAGACGATCTTWATGAGTTCCTTCCAACCCAAACTATGCTGTGATTCTAAACAATGTCTTGAAGTTAATTAAAGACCTGCATCTCTGAGATCTTGGAACAAAAAAAAAAGAAAGATGATGTTCTGGGACTGTAGGGATCTAGTWTATTGGTGATTATTCCCTATCTTTGAATGACAGGAAGCAAAATGAATCTATTTCTTAAAATCAAGACAGCCTACTGCCATAGTGCACCAGAAGTGCACCCCGAAGTAAACACATGAGGAAATCCACCGTTTTATAGTAAAATTCCAAGAGAGTTGTGATACTGCCGCTAGCAGTCAACATGACCAGACACTCAAAATCAATGTAATGGTCTGGGGTTTTTTATATGTGGCATGTATATGGGTCTCCTACTGTTTCAGCAAAAGCTACCAAAAATATCCTTCCCAGAAGTACCACCTGCAGATTGTCAGTGTTTTGTACTGGGGAAAGCTACCACTTTAGGTCTTTCTTTTGTAGAAACTAATTCTAGAATGATTCTTAAGTATATTAAGAATATTAARATAGGTAAGGTAATCATACAACCTTCTGTCTTCTGTCTTTCCAAGTTTGCTGTGGGTAGGAATGAAGTCTCATTCTGGTCTTCCTGATCTACTATTTTTTTCTGTGATGCCAATTCATCCTGTTTAAACAGGATGGAAGGGAGAAAGACAAATTTTAATACAATTTATAAAAGCATACAAGTCTTTGATCACTTGGTTAACTTTAAAAAAAAAAATAAATTGGCAACTTTTAAATTACTCGAATTGACTTCTACTTCTTTCCAGGCTTCTGTAGTCATAACATGACAGCCCATCAACTGAGAGAACTAACAAAAGCCTTTCTCAAGCAATGCATGATAAAAAAAGGAATTCTAGACATTTAATTTGGCTTCAGTTCCTAAATATACCAGAAAAATTAATAAGAATAATTTGAAAATATCAAACCTGCCGCTCCAGTTCAGAGAGCTGCACTTGTGGCTGGGATTTCAGCTCATCCTGACAGCAGACAAATCCTTCAAACTTCTGTAGAAGTTCACCTGACAGAGGAGAAAGAGRGGAGTTAAGGTCCATTCTTGTCTTTTTTGCCACACTATGTCCATTTTACACACATGCACAATAGCTTATGAAATCTCTTCTCTCTTAGTCACTGCTTCAGCTTTGGGCTATAAAGAAGTTGGAAGAAAATCTGAAATAAGAGTTTGAGGCAAGATCAGTGTTGGTTTTTTTAACACAGGTCTATGGGGAAAATGGTACAGTTTGCTTTTCTTGATTGTTTTACTCAATTTCAGTAGAAATTCAGACTGTGAAGAACAAGGCACATATAAAAAGGACTTACGTAAGTTGACAGAAAAAATAAAACAAATCAATAAAATCAACTAAAACAATACATCCAGCTCAAGAAATCTCCATAAGCCCCAAAAGACAAGAAGCTAGAACAGTACACAAGCAAAGCACCATATATGGTGCCTCCCACTTCTGCTCCTCTTGCAGCTGCCAAGGACAGAACAGTGGGATCGAACCAGCCTCCCTTAGACTGAGACAGCACCACCATTCCTGTGTCCCTGTGCAATTTGGAATTGTTACATCAAGCCATTCTTATGAACTGTTATAAAAGCAAAGCCAAAGAGAAGGCAATCCAGTGATCCTCAGGCTCCCGAGGAGCTGCTCCACCGAACTGCTGTGCCTGCTCACCCCGTGCTCCGTGTCCCACAGCTGGCACTGAGGGCTGGCCAGCGTCCTGCTCCAGCTGCTCCTGCTCAGCCCCAGGGACAGCACGGCCACATGGCAGCTCCTCTTCAGCCACCATGAGACGACTGAGCAGCCGGTTCTTCTCCTCCACCTCCAGCCTGTGTGCCTGCTCCAGGTCTTTATACTTCACCTCTAGCTCAGCTTGTGCTCTTCTTGCCTCCTCCAGCTGTTCTGAGAGACACTGCACCTCCTCCTGCAAGCAATGGGAAGACAGCTTCCTCTCAGCCAGCTCCAGCTCCATCCTCTCCCTGAGATCCTCAGCCCCTCGTCTCTCTGCATCTAACACATCCCTCATGGAGCTTAGTTCCACTTCCATCTTCTGGCACTGATCTAGGAGCGTCTGTAAAATGATACAGAAATTAATTTCTCTCTCAACAAGTTAAGTACCTTGACAAAGCAAAGTACCTGAATTAGATTTTAAGGCTGTCATTAGATCCTTTTAAGATATCTGAGTAGCAGAAGGGAGGAAACAAACATGTCAGAAATTTCAATTTGTTAGAAAGAAACTGCCCCACAATTTGGAAATTGCAAGAAAGCAATGCTGGGAGAAACAACTCCTCAGTGCTGTGGTAAAGAAAAGTCTTCATTTAGAGGAGGGGAATTTAGAGAAAAGAAGCAATAGAACAGTGGCTAGSAGCTCTCTTTTAGAAGAAAGCAAACTTCCTAAAAAGGGGAGGAAGAGCTACAACAAATGAGGGAGAACTCAACAATTACAGAGTAGAATTTAAAAAAACAAACCAGAGCAAAAGTGTGTATGTGAAAGGGGAATGCTGAAATATGAATCTGGAGGTAACAGAGGGATCCACACASTACCCACTGCTTTAAGAAAGATCTCAGAAGCCTCCAGTCAACACTGACCAGAGACTTAAGGTGACCAAGAGACAGAAACAAACCTTACACTTGCCCAAACTCCTGTTGCCCAACTTCCTCCTACTGGAGCTGTGGATYGTCAGCACAGCTAATTTCAGGAGGAATCTGACGAGGAACTCCTTTTACTTTATGAGTAGGCTTCAACCTCATGGCCTCAAGTTTGTACCTGTACCAGGTCTCCTTCAGACCACAGAAGGTATGAGGGAAGTCAAAGACACCGAGGAGAAGCCAAGGGAGCTTCCCCAGCCAGGAGCCAACAACCATGTCATGAAGACATCCATGCCAGCACCCCATGATACATCCTTCTGAGTAATGCAGCCAGGAGTAAGCACAAATCAGCTCACTGAGGTTCTTTACCATCATGGGCCTGGCTGGGACACAGAGCAAAAGAAAGTTTGTGCAAAAATTATCAAAATGAGGTTCAGCATTAGACTGGCCGGAGATCATGCAGCCAGTGAATGAGACTGATTCAGTGTAAGGCTCTTCTAAAGGGATGGAGAAATTTTCAGAAGTTCAGATACTGGAAAATTGAAAAATACACTCATCTCTATCTGCAAATCAACCTTTTAAAAGGCTGTGCTCTTAATCCTGTCGCAAGAAGCCTGTGTCTATATAGTCATATATGCACAGACTTGATCTCATTSTCTTCACGCTCCAAACTGAAGAACCAAGAGCCAATCCCACTCCACACGTCGTGTCACCATATAAGCAAGTTCTCAGCAAGACATATGAAAGAATAGCTGTTTCTGCTCTGATATGGCCTGGACACAGCAGTCCAGAAACACTGAGGCTTCAGCAGCACTGTGTTAAGCATTTCTGCTTTTGGGGAAGGTTAGTGTATTTGGCTTTGAAAGTACAGCCAGCAGCATGGGTGTGGATAGGTGTAGACGCTGTCCACCTGCCCTGGATCATCAGAGCTGGCAACTGCAGCACCCACTGTGTGGCTGTACCTGCTGTCAGCTGTGCACACAGACCTGCAGCTCTAATGCCTGACCCAGGGAGGGCGGCTCCAGCTGACGTCAYGATGGAAAGATGGTTCCAAAAAAAACCTAATCTGGTAACTTCTGAGCCACTGACAAAGGCCCCATCCACCACACACACACACACACAGAGTAAAGCAATAAAAGGCATGACCAGATACCTGGTTTTGTTTTTCAGCAGTGTGTAACTCCTGCTGCAGCAGTTCTACCACCTGAGCTCGTCCTAACAGAGCTGCCTCCTGCTCCTCGAGCTTTCTCTGAAGCATGCGCAGGTTCTGTGAGAGAGACAAGGCCATTCCAGCACTGGGGAGACCAGCGGAAATTCAGCTTCCCACGTTTCATCCATATACCTCGTTTTTGTAACGCACTTACTGTGATAGCCTGAATTAACTAAACTTTTGTTGACACCTATTCTGGAGCCCTGGTGCAGCAGGAGGAGCTTACTTTGCTTCATGAACAATAATGTAACACTTTTTTCAACTGCTCTTTCTCTTTGACTGATAGCAAACCAGCAGATTGAAACTAAGGACTCAAACTAACAATCCAAAAAACTCCAAACAATCACAGCATCTTTCTTCTTATCCCTTCTGAGTTACTTTAATGAGAACTGTTCTTTCAGAGTGTCTTCTGTTTTCCTTCCTCCTCCCATGATATGATTACTGTATCAAATATACCTGTTGCATCTCTACTTCYGTATCTGACTGGACCACCATCTTGAGCAATTCAGCTCGATGCTGCTGCACATGCCCTTCCAGGAGAGCTTCCTTCTCCTGAATCACTTCCTGCAGGGAGCTCAGCTGAAAAGACAAGCCACAAAATAAAAACAAACCAACAAGGTTATGAAGTTGACAGACACATAGGCTTGCTTTCATCATCCACCAGCACATTGTGTGTGGGATGGAGTTTTCAGCTGGACAATCCTACACATCATCTTGGTCAAACAGTATTTTTACTTGGTGTCTTTATCCTACTATTATGTGTATAACAACTGGTAAGATTTCAGATCCCAGAAAGCAAAAAGCACAGAATTTAATCTACAAATACATAGAATAATACAATAAATTATTACTATATAATTAACAGTTCATAAAACTTCTGGGCTTTTAACTGTATAGGATGCAGCCCAAATCACAGTTCAAAAGCTAAACCTGCAATTCTGAGTATTAAAAAAATCTTTCCACAAATAACTACAACACACCATTAATGTTGTGACATCCTGTGATAAACAGCTGCCCTGCACATCCACAGCAGAACACAGAGAGGCGATGGCAGGCAGGGAAGAACCCAAATTGTGACTCAGAGTAAGGGACAGCCTATCCAGGCCCTTCCAGGGACTGGTTTCCCCGTCCTCAGAGAGCCAGCAGTCCCACTGTCCAAGGCAGAAACCCATCTCTTACCCACAGAGCACCTTTTGCACCAAGGGTGGGTCTGGCCAGGGGTACAGGATGAAGGGCAGGAGAAGATCATTTGGGGATTGTGAAAGATTTAGGTAACGTTTAGAGGAGGAGCCAATGGCAGTGAAATGGATGGACCTAAGTGATTTGAGGAGGCACAAAACCGACAAAATTGAGGTAAGGGAATTGAAGACCAGCTGTGTAAGCATTGTTCTATTCTGTCATACTAGTCTAAGCAGTGAGGTGGGAAACACAGACTGATGAATAGAAAAAAAATTCTGTACCTGTGTTGCATACTTGATTTCAGCATCTTTCAGATTCACTTCGGCTACAGCCAGCTGTTTCTTCAGGTCCTGAACAGTCTCCTCTTGCTCCCTGAGCTGCTTTTTCAGTACCTCCACTTCCTCTCTGTGCCCTTCACTTGTATTTTYGTTTTTCTGACATTGCAAGAGGAAAAAAGTGGGAAGAAGAGAAACAGAAGAAAGTAAACTTATCAATATTATTGGTTAATAAAGTAATTAATTTTAAAAAATACACTACAATGCTATTTTACTCTTGACTCCTAATCAGATGATTATTTTTACTACATTGCTTCATTTCTTAACTTTACATTTGTTTCTTTAAATGAAGTTGTCCAATGTTAAGTAACTATTCTCCCTATTTCTGTGTAGAGATGCACAAGATGCTTTTAATTGGGAAGTGTCAAAGCACTTCGCAGGGCTAACAGTACATGACTGCTCACTATACAATCTAAGGCAAATTAGATTATTAAATACATTATTTATTATATGACTTCTCTGATTTCTGAGGCTTTTTAACATCACAAATTTCTCTAAGAAATAAAAACACTTAAAAATTAATTATAGAAGAATATTCTCCATGTAACAAAGGGGTAGCCACTCTAGACTACAGAAAATGTCCATGGAAATCTCTTCAGACTACAGGATTATTAGCAATGAACTTATTAGTTACAAGGAAAGGGAACAGGCCAACACTTATCAGTTCTACTCCACGTAAACTCTCTGTTTACGACCAAGAAATGTAAACAACAGTTCACATAAAATGTGCTYAGGCTGCGTCTACTCAGACAACCCAGCACACTACACCTGCACTCTTCTCTCTGTCTCTCCACCTGGGTGAGGGCAGGTCCCTCCCCACCTGTCCCTGAGCAGACAGAACCTGCTCTGCATTCTTATCTCAACACTTCCAGCTACTGTCAGCACACAGTGCTGGGTATTTTGTACCGAATATGTATATAATACATATCTTTCATTTTTTATTTGTGGCAGGTATTGGGTCAAATACCATCAATAACACAGGAATTCTACAGAGTATTTATGTCTTTAAACCCAATCTGAAAATACTATGAAGGCTTTTGAAAGTACTTATACATTAATGTAATAAGAGTAAGAGGCTACTGTTCCTCAAAAGCTGTTTCACCTACAGAGAAAGTCATTGGCAGGAGGCAGAACAGACAGACAAAGAAGCTCCAGTCGCACTTAAATTTAGAAATAGAACAACAGAAAAAAAAAGACTAGAGATGCAGGAAGCTCTAAGAAGCCAGGATATACATAACTCGTAAGACTGGGGCAGACGAGCTGCTGGGGGAAGACAGCTGGATTAGTTTGTTCACTTGTAATTGGTTTTCAGGATTGATACTCACAGTTGGATTTTAAAAAGCCTCTTACACTGACCATTACATGCAGTGCCACAAGTAAGGACAGTAGCACAGCCACAAAGAGCTCAAGCTTTTAAATACTATGTCTTTCCAAGATGTATAGGCTCTTATATCTGAACATAATTTATCTTTACCCACTTCAAAACTTTGAGAGGAACCTCAACTGTTCTGTACACAAATACTATCTGAGAGGAGGAGATAAGATGATATTTCCATTCTTCTCAAAATAAGTCACTTTGCTAAAAGCCCAGGAAGTAATAGTACTAGTTAGGTATTTAAAATACAGCCTTCCCACAGGACCCACATCACTGCGAGAAAAAACCCAGTCCTTTGCTAATATTCAATACTTCAGCRTAAGATGCAACTCTAACCTAGAATTTTCACCTGCAAATGGCACGGTAACTGTCTAGGAAACATTACTCAGGACAGCATCTGCTAGGAGAAATAAGTTTAAATAAATGACTCTCTATCTTCTCAGTAGGTCTAACCTCGCAAGAAAAAGTGCTTTCAGGGTCAAATACAAAATATTGCAGGTAACTGCCCTAACATAATTTCACTCAAACTCTATTCTAATCCAAACCAAATAAGGCTGTGGCCCATACCATGTTCACTGGAGACTGTCTCAAGCCCTCATTCCTCTAATTAGAAGGCCATTTTTCTTAATGGTTAATTTACATTCATCCATTCATCTGCATTATCCTTTACCAGTTTGCCCACTTTCTTGGAGCTCACCTTCCTCATACAACTGTAGAGAGAAATGACATTTCCTCTCTGACTTTGGTTGACTAAATAACCAAGCTGTTTGAATGTCTTCCAAGTGCAGCTACTAACATGATGGGAGAACAAAGAGTCTCTTGCTGCTCTCAGAATTTATCTTTCCTGATTCCAAATGAGCAGAACATGACAACACAAGGCCTTGCGACTCTCAGTAGAACAGCTAGAACCGTATGTAAAAAAGATAAGGTCTCTTTTTAAAATCTATATTGCACCAATTAACTGATGATCAGCTTTCTCTCATTTTGCCTTCTTCAACTGATAAATATGATTTTTGAAGCAAGAACACTCACCACTCCTCAACAGCTAGTCTACATGAAGTCATGTAACRGCACATGGATGTTACGCATACATGCTGCAGATAGACAAGCTGAAAAAGAGCCTCAGCACCAGGAGAGGAATGTCAAGTGACACAGCTAAACAGCTCCCATGGCCTTGACTGGTCTCTACAGCCAGGGAATGCTGTTCATGCTTGATTGTGCACTGGTTAAATTTTGCTTCATTTTTCTATYATGTCAATCCTTGAGATTATCCAATTCTTCATGTATGAAACCAGATGGTGCTTTGCATTGAGAAAGACTCTCAAGTTGGTACTGGAAATTACAGAAGCATATTTCTATGATTTTATGATGCTCTCAATCAAAAATAGTCAGCACAAGTCATARAACTGATCTTCACCTCATTAGTAGTAGTCTCTCATCTGACAGCTCTCACAGGCAGCTTTTACTGTTTCCTACAATATTTTAATTTTTTTTCAATGTCTGAAATAACTTTTATGTTCTCTGGTTTAATGAACATCATCTGATGTCTGGAAACCATTCTGGACTTCTAWCCCATTTATCTTCCATAATATTACAAATTTTTTAAAGAAAACATTGTTCTGTTGATCACATAGTCAAGTTTTCAAAAAATTACCAGCTCCAGTGGGAGCTTCTAGTTAGTAGCTAACAGCCTCTTCAATGTCTTCATAGAGGACACTTTTTCCCCAGTTTTACCTAGAGTTACACAATTATGGTTTGTCAGCCATAAAACTTTATGGTGGCTCAGGAAGCTATACAACTGGAAAAAATACATATTTATTTTTTTATGTTAAAGTTACTGCCTTCCAGTTTCAATGACCTCCTTACCTCTTTGTTTTTGTACACCAGCCAACCTTTGCTGTRCTGACATGACAGGCAACATTTTGAAACTCATAGCTCAGATAGACATACAGTTTCTGCAGGAAAGAGTTCAGCTACAAGAGATTTCCAAAGTTATGCAGAGGGAAACCAGCCCATGACCTTGAGGAGATCAAGCTGAGCACTCCAAGGGCATCYGCAGTACAAGGAAGCTGGACAGACAGGCTTCCTCCAGCACAGGTACAGACATCCTTGCTGGAATTATGAATATCCTGCTAACAAGGCAAATAGACCCTGCTGGGTCACTGTGACCTGAAACATCAGGCAGTACCAGGTTATCAGTAGAAGCTRCATCTTTTAAATAGCCCCCTTCTCCTAACCTTGGGATACTCCAGCTCTTCTGCTGAGGCCTGTGTAGGCAGTGGTGCTCCTTTCTCTGTCAGCTCCTCAATGCGYTTGTTCAGAGAGGCCAGTTTGGCTTTGGCTTGAAGTTTAAGTTTCATCAGCTTGGCATCCGCAGCCTCTCGCTCTTTCTGTAAGAGAAGGACACAAACTGACTGCCCCRACTCCAGTGCTGCTACCCAAGAAGCACCACTTTGAGAAAGCTACACAGTTTGTCAGCCTGCCATATTCTGTTTAACCCTTCCTCGCCAGTAACAACACTATCTAAAACACATCTGCAAACCAAATTTGTTCTGAAACACCACACATCCCAACACTGTAGCTTCTACCCCAGCACTTCCTTCCAAAGGACAGAGCACCCAGGGACTTCACTCAGCAGTGAATACAAACTCGGTTTGACTTTCTCTGCTACGTGCAGTCCCTCAGAACTATCTCAGRTGACCACACTGCCACCATACCTCAGGGTAGACAACATGTATCTTTGGGAATGCCTCATGAAACCACCGGACCAGTGGATGAGCACAGCACAGGTTTCTCTGTGTCAAACACTCTGAAGTGGGGAAAGAACAACCTCACACAAGATATTAGTACTTATTAGAACCACTGGGAATCTGCATGGGCCTCAAAGGGCTCTGAGACAAAATGCTGTGTAACTTGGATGTAACTTATSTACTGTAGTCTAAATTAACCCAAGCAAACTAACAGACGATATCCTACATCTCTTAGGGTCGTCCATTATTCAAATTTCAATATTCCTCTTGAACTGATGCCATTTGTCATGCAGGTATCTCACGTTCAAAAGAAACCAGAGACAGGCTTGCACAGAAGACTGAAGCAGCATTTTAYTCTTGGTCCTCAGAGAAAGAAATGGTACCTTGAGCACAGTTTCTTTTTCCTGGAGCAGCACATCTTTTTCTCGAATCAAATCCTTCAGCTGAACAACCAGCTTTTCTGTTTGGGCTAGGCGTTCCAACACCTCCTCAGGTGCCTCCTCCATACTTTCTGCTGCTGACTGCAAAGCTTCTACCTGAAACAACAAAATCAGTGCTCTGAAGGAAAAAAACAACTATTAACAGYCTGCAGCTGAGCATCCACATGATAGCTTCAGCTCCAGTCCTCAGTGTTGCACTCTGCTCCCTGTAGGCATTTCATGAAGCCTGTAGAAATACACAGTTACATGGAACCAGGAGGAAACTCAGAGAACTTTTAAGCCAACACACAAAAACAAAGAGTACCTTGCTGAACACCACGTGAACAAATCTGAAACGAGAGGGACCCTCACACACTGTCCACGGTCTCAATATCAAAGGGCAGCACAAAGATGAAGCCTCCCACTATGACCCAAGCAAGCCGAGCTTCCCCTTCTGCTACACACAATTACCAGTACTCTTAAAAGTCTTTCTTCACACTAATTCTAGTTTGTTTCCTTGGATCATATTGAGATGTGGAAACTGAGGAGATTATGGTCTGCCCAACAGAAATGCTGACTTGAGAGGTGAGGAGTAGAAGAAAAGCAGAGTKGAATGACAACTCAGTCTAGTGCTCAGCAAGGAAGAAGCAGGAGACAGGTCTCACTGCAGTCTAACAAACCATGCTCCCCAAACTAATTGTCAATAAGATCTGAAAGTCTTTAGATAACACTGTACTTACAGCAATAGATGGTTCAGTAGCTGTATCTCCATCATCCCCAGACAGCTCTTGTAAAACAGTATTTGCTAAACCTGACAAACGGCTCAGCATCTTGAGCCTAAAACAAAACCAAGAGTCAGAATACAGAGTCAAAGCTGCTATGAAGAATAAGCTCCTTTATGCCCATCTCTAATATTACAGCAGTTGGTGACCACRCTTGTAGGAATTTGTCTCCTATGCTAAGAGAGAAAAGCTGAAGTAAAACCTCAGGAAAAAAGAAACTGTCATGTTAACAGGAGCTGCCAGACCCTCTGAATATTACAGCAGAGGATGTGCTGGTGTCAAGA
Source organism: Cardinalis cardinalis (assembly GCA_014549065.1). Taxonomy (NCBI): domain Eukaryota; kingdom Metazoa; phylum Chordata; class Aves; order Passeriformes; family Cardinalidae; genus Cardinalis; species Cardinalis cardinalis. Next base: position 159,008 of record JACDOX010000588.1, read on the forward strand.
ACATGAAGATTCCTTCACTGCTCCACACGTATGATTGAAAAATATACTTTTATACCAGATGCCAAGTCATCCTCATAGCTCATTCTTGATCTTTTTAACAATGACATTACAGAACCACAATCTGTTCAGTTTACTGAAAAAAAGGTGAGTGTTAAATGACATCATTTCTCTACAGGCCAAACATGGCCTGTAATATAAAATCAGCTTTCTGCTAGTAAGTAGCAGAAATAATGGACTGGTCCTTGATGTTTGCTAAACAGATACAAATGTGTCACATTAGAGAGATGATGAGACCTCTGCATGTCACATACAGGACAGGACCTCAACACAGGGGAATAGTCTGGAGAGGACATGGATTCACTGGCTGCTACTTAGCATACCTTTCATTTCYTTGAAATTCAGGAGCCAAACTAATCCAGCAAGTGGAAGTGAAGAACCAAAAAACATGCGGCAGTACCAGCCAGCAACATATAATTTGTCATTTTGGGGAGAGCAGTAAATTAAATTCTCCATTATTAACTGAGACCTCACTAAATTCACCAAATTCAAATGAGCCTTTGTATAGAGTTGCCAATCAGGAGGATGACAACAGGCTGGAAAAACACATGGATAGAAACATTGTGAAGCTCAGGAAAGGTAGAATGCCTTTCCCATGCCTGGAATGGGAAAAGCATGAGCRGCACAGGCTGAGGAGCAACTGGCTGTACAAGTGTGTTGCAGAAGACAAGCTCCAAGYGCTGATGGCCAAGCCAAGGTCAGGTGTACACTGAGCTGTACTGGCAGGACTGCAGGCAGCAGGTTAACAAAAGCAATTATTCCTCTCTATTCACACCGGTAAGACTACATTTGCAGTAGAGTGCCCACTTTCAAAACAGTGAATCAAGTACAGCAGAGAGCCCCTAGGATGACTGGGGTTTGCTTTACAAGGCATGTGGAGAGTGTAAGAGTGCTGGGCTTGCTSAGCCCTGAGAACAGCACGTGAGGAGCAGGATACAATTGCTGTCCTCCCTACAAGGACCCATWAGCTAACTAAAGACACTCACACACCTCTTACAAGGTCCACACAGGATAGACATGAGGCAGAGGACACAAGTTGCAGCATAGACAATTTCAATCAGAAAAAATGCACAGGGAAGAAGTTAAATACTATATTAGGCTCATAGSAATCTGATCTCATTTTTGATGTTAGACATGCTAAGAGCAAAGGATTTGACCAACTGAACTCCCAAAGTCCCTTAAGAATCACAGAATCATCATTCTAGTGTTCTATAAAAAGAGGTCACATGTGACTTTTGGCACCCCTGAACACAAAAGCCACAGAATTGTCCATGCCTGTAAGTGGCAAAATAATTTGYAATAATTACAAATAATTACAGAAGCTCTGGTATTGCAAGCTGAAACTAGGCAAACTCATATTAGCTATAAGATCAAGTTTACATTATTAAAATTATCTCCATCAAGTGGAATCTTTTAATATGATGTCTCTGCCTCACTAGAAGCAGGCTTCTGAAGCTGGCTACACAGATCCACTCATTCCTGACCTCCCTTGTCTTACTAAGCAAATCTTTGGTCTTAGATTGCCACTTAAATGTGTGAAAATATTGACACTGGAAAGGAGCAGCTCACTACTCATCTGTAGCAGTCACCTGATCTTGCAGAAGTAGAAAACATGACAATGCACATTGTCATGCATCAATAGCAGAAAAGAACATATGAATACTAACCTGCTTTGTACACCAAGGAGCTCATGGGTCTCCTGATTCAATAGCAATGTTTCCAAAGTAAAGCAGTCACACACAGGTCTTTCTTGCCATTCCTTATTATCTCTTGACTACAGACAGGTTGCATGAACCAAGACTTTTGATGCAGAGAGAAGCAAAAAAGAACAAAAACAAAAAAATAAATTATCCAGTAATAAAGAAATAAGCCCATCCTTCATCCTACACAGTACACTCCAGGACTGTCAGTCACTTCCAATACACATGAAAAGTGAGACAAGTCTGCTCTGTTTGGGAACATGGATTTGCAGACATGCCCTGGTTTCTCACACTGCATACATAGCATGAGCTTAGTCTCTTCAGCCCAGGAAATAGAACACTCCAGCAACAGTTGGTGTAGCAAAAAGACATGCAGCAAGAGGCCAGGCCTAAGACAGGCTCCTGCAAAGAGCTCAAGGGGATGCAACTCCTCCAGAAGCACAGTCAAAAGGCCAGGATTGCTCATGTTCTGCAACAACACAGCAGTCACTGAAACAAGTCCTGGTGCTTTGCTCGCTTCTCAGCTGGCCCTGGGCAAGACGTGAGGCATGGAATTCCAGAGCAGTACAGCTTTACAGTTCCTGCCAGGGAGATTTCTTCTGACAACATCAACTGCTCACCAATGCGGTAACGAGATATTCATGTGAAGACCTGGAATGTCGGGAATCCATCGTAAGAACAATGAAGTGTTTATAGTTTTGTAAACCATCACTCCCACGATGCCCCAGTGAGGAACTGAACCTGCTGTCTTGGCAATGGTGCATTTTAGAAAAGAGCCATCCAAACRCAAGAACGCCTCTTCCTAACTGTCTCCAACACTTGAAGAGGATGGGTCTGATCTTCCAGCTCAGCATTAGGCCACAGCCTCTTAAAGTCAGAAATGCAAAATATGTGGCTGGGACCGAGAGAACCAATAGACGAATTATTAGAAGTGGTATTAGAAATACAAAAAAGAAGCAGAGTCTAGGCATCTGCATGGGCCTCAGCACTTATCTGCTTGCTACAGGCMCTATAATTTCAGGCATGCATACCTGGATTGAGAAAATGTTTCTTGGCATTTGTCCAGATTGGCGACATTAACCTCAAGCTAGTGAGCCTTGCTGGGTTCGGCTCACAGCTGACCGCCTTAAAAATGCAAACAGGGGAACCATCTGCGCCTATCTGCACGGATGTGGACACCAACAACCTGAACTCCAGCCTTAGAGATTTGTGTCTTTTAAATTTACATTCTCAGGTCAGCGAGATATGGCAAGGGATGTGAATGGGAAACAAACAGTGATTCTGCAATTCTGCAAACAGCAATAGGTTTGCTGCCTGTGTAKAGGAAACAGGGAAAACACGGGCCTAGGTGGGCCACTGCTCTGGAGARCATCCCTTGGATCACATCTCTGAAAGCAGCACTGCAGAGAGGCTAGGGATTGCAGTGGACAACTGACCTAGACCATCAATGCAGCCTCGTGACAGAGCTCAGCAGCAGCACCCTGGGCTGCACAGGAGGAAGGTGATCCTGCCTACCAGGCACTGGTGAGGCCTTGTCTGGAGTAATGTGTCCTGTTCTGGGCACCCCAGAACAAGAGGTGGGAACTTGTTGGAGAAAATTCAGTTGAGGGCAACATAAATAAACATAAATGAATAAATAAAAGACTTGAGGAGAATCTTATCAAAGAACCACAGACTGGCTGAAGTTAGGAGGTCATCTAGTCTAAGCTCCCTGCTCAAACAGAAGCTGTGCAGGCAGCTTCTGACTATCTCCAAGGACAGAGGCTTTGCAACTTCCCTGGACAACCTGTGCCAGTGCTCAGTAAGCCACAGAGTGAAGAAGCATTTTCTGAYGACCAAGGTAATCACCCGTGTCTCAGTTCATGCTCACAACCTCTCATCCTTTCACCAGACACCACTGTAAAGAGCCTGGCTCTGCCTTCTCTGAGCCCTCCCTGAGAACAAAACCAGGAAYAGGCATGACATGGCTTTAAATTGTCCCAAAGCCAACAGCCTGCACAGGAGGCGGTGGCTGCCCTGTGCATTAGCCTCAAGTACTTGTGGCAGGAATATCCTGGTGTTATACAACTGCAAACACAACAGGACAGAGGTTTTTCCGTGTTCCACTGCCTCACCCCAATAAAGCAAACAGTGCTCTCAGAGACAAGACTGGTGCTCTCCCAAGCTCACACTGGCATATGGATTCCCACCTCTGTAATGAACAGCAGAACACAAGAAGCCTCGCAGTGCGCAGGATGTGAGCCAGGATCCTTCACATCCCCTACCTTTGCTCAGCATTCCTCTGACTAATGAACTTTAGCTGGGGAAACTTCACTTTGAACACTGGAACTACAGATCAGCAGTGATCTGGAGGAGGCTCCTCTTCTCTGAAATACACATCGCTGACCCAGTGGAAGCCCACTGCTAGTCTGCACAGCCTGATTAATAAGCGCACTTCTATCCCTAGGTAGCAGCCACAGCAAAGAAAGACTTGACAACGTTCTTCCCTAATTTATTATACTATAAGTTTATTATACACAAATGAAGTTAATTCCTGGCATTTCCCTTCGTTTAAAATCAAACACGCATTAAAACCACTGCTGCTGTACACAAGCCCTGGGCCAAACTTCTCCCGCTGTGCGGAGGGGTTCCAAGGAAAGCCGGGAGGGACGGGAAGCACTGAAGACCCGTGCTGCTCCGGGAGCGGCGGCTCCTGCCGCCACGGGGACGGCGGGCAGCGCCGACGGGCCCTGGCAGCCCCGCAGATGTACCGGACTGCACCCTCCGGCGGGCCCCGCGGAACGCGAACCTCCCCCGGCCGGGCTGCGCTCCCGGTACCTGCGGGCACCGCCGCCAGCGTCCCCCCGGCGTGGGGACACGGGGCCAGGACGCAAAGCCCAGAGCGAGAAAAGAGGCTCGCCCCGGCCCACCGCCCCTTACGGCCAGGGCCCCGGGGAGCTGCGAACCCGTCCCGGCCCCGCATGGCCACGAAAGGAGCTCGACCAGCGTTTGCCGCCGAGAGCTGGGCGGCAGAGCCCGCGGTCCGCACAGGGCGGGCGGAGAGCACCCGGGGCGGGGGGAGGCACTGACCTGCAGCACGGCAGGGGGCCAGCACCGAGGAGCGGCTCTAAGCCACCGAGGAGCTCCCGCCGACCTCGCCGCCACCGAACCACTCTGCCGCGCCACCTCAGCACCGGAACGCGCCGCCGCCACTTCCGCCTCCGCATGGCCCCGCCCCCGACGCAGAGGGACCAATCAGCTGCGGCGATTGAAAGATAGACGTGACAGCCAGGCAATCGCGACGGAGCAGCTGCCTCGGCGCCATGGTTATCCGGCAACATGGCACAAAGTGACCAATCCCGAGGACGCTGTGGGTTCCCGCCCAATAACAAGGCAGCGACCAATGAGTTGCGGCGTTTCGGGCCGGACAGGTGGTGGTGAGACGGAGGCTCGCAGTGGCCGCTGGCCGACGGGAGCGGGGCCGGCGCTGCGGGGAGGCGGGGCCGCGGGGAGGGGGGGGTATCAAGGAGGCGGGGCCGCGGGGAGGCGGGGCCGCGGGGAGGCGGGGCCGCGGGGAGGCGGGCATCTCGGGGCGGGGCCGCGCGGATTCTCGCCGCCGCTCGTTCGGGAGGGGCAGCGTCGGAGGYGGTGTCCGCTAGTTTGGTCGGAACGTTCCTTTACGGAGGATCCAGTCCYACCCCCCYGCCACAAGCACCTCCTGCCAGGCCGGGTTGCTCCAAGCCCCCTTCAACYCGGCCTTGAGAGCTTCAGGTGATGTCCGATCCGAGGCTGCGCTCGTGCAAATGGGCACTGTTGTCCCTTGCTCTGGTACTACAGCTCTTGACATAAAAATATTTTTACATGCTGATAGGCTGCAATAAGGTCTCTCCGGAGCCTTCTGTTCTCCAGGCTGAACTCCCCAGCTCTCCCAGCCCGTCTCCAGAGCAGAGGGTCTCCAGCCCTTGGAGCAGGTCCGTGGGCTCCTCTGCACCTGCTTCGGCACCTCTGAATGTGKCCTGTTCTGAGGGTTCCGGGACAGGAGAAAGCTCTGCAAGGGAGATCTCACCTGAGTGGCGCAGAGGGACAGAATTCTCYCCTCACCTGCTGCCCGTGCTGCTGGGGATGTGCACACTGCCAGCCCCTGTCTGGTCTTGTTTTYCTTCTCAGAACTCTTGATCCATTCCCTTCCTGGTCTGTACTGGTACCAGAGGTTGCCCCCCAGCCAAATGTAGGGCAGGATTTCAGGGGCCCTGAACAGCGCAGTGTCCTTGCCTCCTGGCCACCCTTACTGTGCATGCACATGCACTGTATTCCTATTTCTGATGCCACCACTAGTGTGCCAGTGACCTGCTATGGCCATGGGCTCTGTCMCTACTTCACAAGGCCTCAGGACCAAAGCTTGCCAGGTGTGCTCTGAATTTTTCATTTCCTGCCCTGCCTGCAGCTTTGTTCATTTCGTTCACTTCACTTTGTTCACTTTAGCTATGAGAGCAATTTCTCCAGGTATCTATGGCTAATTTATTTAACTTACCTATCTTTGTGGGGTTCTACCATGTGCTTATATTGGTAGTAACAGCAAGCAGTTATTCTAGGTAGAATGAGATATTTGCAACTCTAACACGTGCCTTCGTAAGTCTAAGTGGAAGGAAAGAGAAGAGGGGGAAAAGAAAGAAAAAAGAAGGGAGGATGAGAAAACCATTCACAAGAACATCACATTTCTCCCAGTGAAGGACCCAGATGCTGACAACTTCCCATGACTCTCCCCTCCTCCTCTGCAAAAATCCAAGTGAACCACAGATCTTAATACCCAGAGAAGCAGCAGGCAGGTCAGCGTAACATCAGAGAAAGCACAGAAACAAAGTGCACGTTTTGCAATTTTAATTGGATTATTGCTACTAGTGCAGTTTTTTCTTGTATATAAGTACTTGACCTACATTATTTTTATTTGCTTTTCTGTAATTAGATGTAGATTTATTATGACTCCCAAATCAGACTGTTAAAATTTCTATTATACTAAAAATAAGTTTTGGCTTTAAATGTGTATGTTAAGTGGTGTGACTGATATTCTATAGGGAAGGGGTTAGGGCATCCAGAAGGATCTGGACAGGCCAGAGAGAAGGGCCCCTGCCAACCTCATGAAGTTCGACAAGGCCAGGTGCAATCCCCAGCATGGGTACGGGCTGAGTGATGAGTGAATTGGGAGCAGTCCAAGAAGGACTTGGGAGTCTTGGGGAGTGAAAAACTGGATATGGGCCAGCAATGTGCACTCCCAGCCAATTGCAGTCTGAGCTCCATCAAAAGTAGCACAGACAGCAAGGGAGCCTAGCCTCCTGTTACCTGCTTTGGGGGAAGGTGTTTCTGCCCACAGTGAGGGCTGTAATCAGATGATTTTTAAGGACTCTTCAACCAAAACTATTCTGTGCTTCTGTGAAGGTCCATCAGTGGGAAGCCACAGAGAGTATGTGGGCTCAGACATCCAGCCTACCCACAGCTGCCTATCGATGCCTGGTCTCCCCAGCTGCTGGCACCTGGACATGCCGGGCCCTGCGAGGTGCACAGCCCTGCCACAGCCACCAGAACAGATTCCATTGCACACAACAACCTGCAGACAGACATGGGTACATGTGATGGGGTGCTCAGGATGCAGAAAAACACAGACAGGTGGGTCACCCTCAACCTACACCCTCAGTCTAGTGGTCAACTACTCCAGTGGTCTCACTAACAGAGATACCTACACCTGTCTCATGAACTGTTTGGCCTATTTGCTGCCTAGTCTGGCTTGATATTTACTAGTGATCATAGACTGACATGATCTCACTCAATCTAGTTGTGGGCACTTAAATCCCCATGCATACATATGCCCAGAGCACAGCGCTGTGCAGCCAAAAAAAGAAGAAAGGAGGTAGAAGTGTTAGAAGACAAGAAAGACTGTGATGACCAGGCCCAAGGGATGGATACACATTCATACAGATTAGCACCATTCTACATGCAACCAGACCCTTCTGTTCCCCTTGCCTCCATTTTCTCATTCTTGTTCATTCCCATACCACCTAGACCCATCCCTTTCCCCACCTTCTTTTCCCCTCCTAAACATCCTGTTGTGAATCTGGTCCCCAAATGCTCTTGCCTTGGACACACAGTGTTTTCCATGTCTCTAGGCAGTACACAGTTTGTAGAGTCCTCTGCAATCTCTCCTGCTGACTCCTCATGATGGGTGCCACCTCTAGGCCCATGGGACTGGTGGGTCCCCTGCAACAGGTTTAGAAGGAGCTGGGACAGGGCCTTTATTTCTCTTACTGGGTAATTTGTGTTCCCCAGCCTGTGGTTGTCTCTCTGCTCCTTCTCCTTTGTGCAGTTGAGCCTTTTATGGGTTGGCTGCACTTCCGTGATGGTTCTTTGATTTGCCAGACCAGGGGATTATTTGTGTCCTCCTGCATTGTTCCTCTGTGCTCCTTTGTGTGCATGGAGGTGAGCTTTTCCCCACATAACCTCACTCTTGTACTGGGCCACTTCTGTAACACTTTCTGGTCCTACACACTCTGTTATTCAACACGTCTGTTTGAGAAAACAGACTCTCAAATCCACTTAGAGGAGGAGATCTTTGCTTAACCTCACAGCTCACATCTTATGGGCATTTCCTCTTGTCTTCACGTATAATTATATCAAGGTTCAAAATAGGGTAGTCTACCAAATCAATATAGCTCCCAATGCCAGCATCTGATTAACCTTCTCCCCCTTTCTGCTTTAGCTCCTAAAATAGCAGCAATTTGCTAGATTATCTTGCATCTCCTTTCCATTCTAAGAAGACTGTTTGTATCATTGAAACTTTCTGGTTTGTGGATCAGCCTCTAAGAAGATTAACGTTTATAATTGGCTTGCGGAAGGTTAGATCCCTCACGTAACTGACATTGGTGTTGAGCATGGACAGGAGCAAACAGGCAGTGCTGTGAGAGCCACAGGAGGAAGAGGATCATTCCTGTAGCATCATCCTTCTGACCACAGATACACATGGGAAACAACAGCAGCTCCACCGTGGATGATCTACAAGCTGTCGAGATCCACCACTGGTACAAGAAATTCATGACAGAGTGTCCTTCTGGACAGCTGACGGAGCATGAATTTAAGCAGTTCTTTGGACTTCGAGGGCTGGATCCAGAGGCCAATAAGTACATTGAGCAGATGTTCCGCACGTTTGATATGAACAAGGTGAGTTCTCTGGCGAGGAATTAACTGTCTCGTGCTGCTTAGAAGTGATCCAACTCCTGCACTTTCAGAGTCTTTGTCTTTTTCTTGCAAACATAAAGAACACAAATATTCTCTTGCAAACACTGGTGGGGAAAGCTGCCAAGGGATGCTTATGTAAAGTAACTAAATGTAAGGAATGAATGAATGTGTACAGGTAATMACACAGATGACGTAAACATAAGTACACCCGATTATCTAACTACCTTGTGCAAGTTCATATTTGAATTTTGAAAATTCCTTACTGCCAATTATTTGACTTGGCCTTGTTTAACTAGCAAAATGCTAATTTCATTATTCTTCTTACGTGTTCTTCTTATTAAAAAATATAGCTGTATGAGATCATGGAGACCACAGGAATCAGACACAGTAGAAATGATTAAAGCATTCACTGAGGAGTACTTGCCAGGTATTTGGCAGCTGAAATTAACACTGCATGGGCAGACATCATCTGTGGCTTTCCTTGGTAGGTGCAGCATGAAGCTGGAGTGGGAGGGTGGGCAGTGCTCCTCACTGTGGCGGGTGACTGCTGGTAGAAAACMGTAGCCACCATAATTCCTTTAAGTGTGCAATGGCCCTCACTTTTGCCTGCTTTTATCCATATGTATTTCAGCCTATGCTTGCAGGCCTGTATTCTTAATGACAAAGAAATCTGGATTTATAGCATCCTGGGAAAATTCTGCTTTATTCTCTGCTCCAAGGTTCTGAAATGGAATCAAGGAGGATCCAGTCACAGAGGCATGACAACCAGGTGGGAAATCACAGAGTTAGTATTGAAGAAGGACAGCTTAGAGACCAACGAAGAATGTTTTTTTGGACACGTGAGACAGCATAAGRAGTTAAGGAATGCTTAGGAATATTATAAAATTCTTAAGCAGAACAGCAGACAGGCTCCATTAGAGTAGCTGAGGTCTTGTGGTGGATGTAATGACTGTAGATAACTGTCCTCAAAGACCTCAAAGAATATCTTTTCTCATCCCAAAGTCCTCTGTGCCCAGGATGATAATAGTGATGAGAAGCAGTTTCATGAGGTAAAGCAAAACCTTTACAGCTTTTGCACAAGTCTTTCTTTCACTTAATCTCTCTCCCTTCTTGGGATGTTAAAGGAATTTAAAATTTATTCAATGATGTTGTGCATTCCAGAGTTCTCCTGTGAGCCCTGTATTATGCAGTAAACAATGTTATAAGGAGGTTCTCAAGTTCAAATTTGGTCAGAAAAGCTATAATCTAAATAAAGTGATAGTGATCTCTGGAGGAATGAAGTAAAAGTGTGGCAACTAGTGGCGATGGACCTAGTTAGTCTTAGTCTGTTAACAGTTAGTCACTTAATCTAAGATCCTTTTATGAACAAGGGCAAGGAACAAGAGCACCCAGAGGAAAATCCACCCTGTCGTAATACAGACATGATGGAGGGAATCGTCTGCCCTCTGGACCTTCAGATTTTGAAAACTTTGAGGATGAAAAAGAGGATAAATTTTCAGTATTCTTCTTTTATAAATTGCAATTGTAGCATTATAGAATGGTTTGTGTTGGAAGGGACCTTAAGGGTCATCTCATTTTACCACCACCCATGGGCAGGGACACCTGCCATTATCCCAGGTTGCTCCAGGCCCTGTACAACCTGGCCTTGGACACTTCATGAGCCAGGGCSTCATCACCCCCTGACTAAAAACTCCTTCCCAGCACCTCATCCCAATCTCCCCTCCTTTAGATTTAATCCATTCCTCCTTGTCCTATCATGGCCTGCCCATGCAAAAAGCCGCTCTCCCCCGCTATTATAACCTGCTTCAGGCACTGCAAGGGCACTGAGGTTTCCCTGGAGCCCTCTCCAGGCTGAAGAATGAATGTGAACAGCRCAGCAGATGGACAGACAGAGCAGGGACTCTGCGAGCCTGCGAGTGCACTGAGCAGGGCTGACAACACGGGTAACGGTGAACACAGAAACTTTACTTCAACACCTCAGTCACGTCAGCATTGCTGTGGCTGCAGCGCAGCAGCGTGGGCAGGACAGAGAAACCTGTGGCCCCAAGGCTGCCTTGGAGCTGCCGTGATCCACTGTAGCCCTGGATCCTGCTCATCCTGCTGCTGCTCAGGCTTTTCTGTCCTTCTAAAACTGCAGGAACTCCTGCACCAGATTCCAGAATTGCACCAGGATCTGGTGTGGGAATGCCACGGGCAGTGATGTGCCTGAGGATGTCACTGCTGGTTTCTGGTTGTACTCAGGGGTCAAGTTGATCTCTTCCTCTGGTTGCTCTGGTTCCTCAGGTTCCTCGAGTTCCTCTGGTTCCTCAGGCTCCTCCTCGGGGGCCAAAGTGACAACTGGCTGTGGTGCTGGACCAGCTCTTTCCGCTGGGCTCAGGCCCGTCTGGAGCAGGATCCAGTTGTAGAAGTGCTGAGTGGAGGTGTAGATCCCGGGGTGCCTGGCTCTGTCACAGCCTCTTCCCCAGCTGTTCAATCCCACCAGCCAATAGTAGTCAGCTTCATTGTCCTTGCAGACGAGGGGACCCCCGCTGTCCCCCTGTGCCAGGAGAGATGGTTCAGGGACTGTGGGGGGCTGCTGTGTGGAGGGGAGGGGTGGACAGGGGACAGGCTGGGCTGCGTGTGGAGGATGAGGGGGTCCATGCGCTCCTGGGAGCTGAGGGACTCACCACATGCTCCTACCTGGCA
>JACDOX010000589.1:38848-50750 GCA_014549065.1 Cardinalis cardinalis
GGTGCCGGGGGTGCGGGGCCCGCGCAGCCCCCCCGGCGAGGTGCGATGGGAGGGAGCGAGCGGCCAGGCACGCACGTCGCCTTCCTTCTGCTCCGCTGCACTCGGCCGGGGCCGCGCTCGCCGCGAGGACCGGGCACCGGTACGGGGCTGCGGGCGGGGCCGGGGGGCTGCGGCCGCCGGGGACCCCCGTGCCGGGCATCGGCGGCTCCGGGGGTCGGGGTGAGGCCGCTGCCGGTGCTGGCGAATCCCGGGGGGTCGGTGCTGGGGGCTCTGCGGGTGCGCCCCGGTGTGCCCCGGTGCTCGGGGCCGGTGGGCGGCAGGTGGCCGGGGTGGATCATTACCGTGGCACCGGGGGGTTCGTGACTTGGCGGGTGCTGCGGGCTGGGGGCCACCCCCGTGGCCTCAAATCCTTGTCGCTGTCCCATCCAGCCCGCGGGAGCACCGGGAGTGGGGCGGGGGGCCTCCCGGAACCCGAGGTAGGGGCTGAGCCCGGCCGAGCCCCGGTGGCCGTAAATCACGGCGGGGAGGAGCCCGCGCGTCCCGGCCGCGGGGTGGCCCCGGGGTGTCCCCAGCCGCGGGAGGGGGGTCCCCGCCGGTCAGCCCCTCCCGGCCGCGGCTCCCGGAGCTCCCCCCGCAGGGACGGCGATGAGACGGAGCCGGACAGCGCTGCCCTTCCTCGGCGCGGAGGTGAGACCGGCACCGGGGGCCACCGGCGGGGCGAGGGGTGTCCCGGGGGGCGAGGGGKGTCCCCGGTATGAGCGTCCCAGCGCCGGGCCCCCGGGCAGCAATAACCGGGCTGGCGGCGCTGAGCGGGAGTTAATTATCCCCTTAATGGGCGGTTAATTATTATTCACCTCTGCGTAATTGCGCGCCGGCTCCGGGGGTTTTTCCGGCGGGGTCCCGGGGGAAGTCAGGGGGGTCCTCTCCGGTGGCGGCGGGAGCGGGAGGAGGAGGATGAGGCCAGGGGGGAGTCCCGGTGGCTCCGCGCGTTGCGGGCGGAGCCGCTCCCGGTGCCCCGGCTGTGCCTTTCCCGGCGCCCCCCTGGCCCCGGTAGCGGCCGGTACCCCCGCCTGCAGCGCCGCACCGTGTCCGGCAGGGGGCGCCGGCGCGCTACCGGCGCTCGGTACCGGCGGGGGGGGCGCTGCCCGGGCGGGACCCTCGGGCCGGGATCAGCAGGGACCCCCCCGCCCCGGGGCCGCTCCCCGCGCCCCTCACCGCTGCTCCGTTTCCCGGCAGCGCTGCCGCGATCCCGCCGAGGCCGCCCCGTCGGGCCCGGGCCCGGGAGCGGCGGTGGGCGCCGTGCGCCGGCGTTTCTCCGGGACCCCGCTGCTGCCGCCGCTGGGCTGCCGGTTGGCGGAGGCGGCCCGCGGCCCCGAGCCCGAGGCTGCCCGGGTGGTGTTCACCATCGAGGAGAGCGGCCCCAGCAGCGGCGATGAGTCCGAGCCCCCGCGGTAAGGGCGGCACGGGGAGCGGGGAGGCGATGCCCCGGTGGCACCGGGAACGGGTTACCGGGCAGGGCACGGCTGGCGGGGGATGCTCCCGCGTTCAGCACCGGCGGCCGGACAGCGGCACTGGGGCAGAGCWCCCGGTGGGTTGGGGACAAACTCCYCTGTCGGCGACCCCGCTGTGCCAGCCCCGGGATGTGCACTGTGATCACCGTCTGTCCCGGTCACCCCCATCCCCCTTTTCCCCACCGGCCATCCCTGTCCTCACGCTCCTCGCCCCCTYCCTGTCCCCAGCCAGAGGCACCACGGGGCTGGCCTGGCCCTGCCCGAGGTGACCTCGGTCCCTCCCGCGGTGGCTCGGGCCCAGCTGCGCTGCTCCAGGGCTATTTTTGGGCCATTGCCCCTGTCCCGTGCCTCTCCCAGCCCGGCTTGTGGGGACRGCAACGAGCTGGCACAGCCGAGGGACATGGCTCTGGTGTCACTTGTCCTGCACAGACACGTGGGGACAGCGACGCTCCGATAAGGACTGGCTGTCCTGGGCACGGGGACCGGCTGTCCTGCGGCCAGCCGGCACAGGGGGCTCTTCCCTCTGTCCCACACCCCCTGATGCCCCTGTCCCACACCCTCTGCCCTGGTGTCCCCACGGACAAGCCAAGGTGACCCCTCCAGGACCCCCCTGCGGTGGGTTTTGGGGTCCCCCCCTGGCAGGGGGCTCTGTGCTGTCCCTCCTGGCCCCCTGCCACCTGCTGGGTGTTTTTGTGGCCATCAGGAACAGCCGGTGGCCACATCCTGCGGCACCGGGCTGGGCGGGCGCCACCTCCCACGGCCCCCACAGTGTCACTGTCACCAGCTGGACCTCACCCTGCTCGGGAGAGGCTCCAGGAGGGGACAGCACCAGGGAGGGGCTGGGGCACGGTGTGGGGCGGCTTTGGCTCTCACAGGTCCCTCGGTGGCGCCGTGGCATGTCCACACCACGTGTCCTGGGATGCTCCAAGCTCAGCTGTGTCCCTTGGTGGCACCATGGCACTGCCACACTGCGCGTTCAGGATGCTTCGGGCTCAGCCACGTCCCTGTGGCCCTCGGTGGCACCATGGCACAGCCACACAGCATGTCCAGGATGCTCCAGACTCACTCGTGTCCCTCAGTGCCACCGTGGCACAGCCACACGGCATGTCCAGGATGCTCCAGACTCACTCGTGTCCCTCAGTGCCACCGTGTCACAGCCGCACGGCATGTCCAGGACGCTCTGTGCTCAGCCGTGTCCCACCGTGGCCCGTCTGCTCCGTACCTCTGCCTCGCCGGGGGCTTCGCGGGCCGTTTTTCCGTGCCTCCGGGCAGAGCGCCCCTGCCCTTTCGGGAGCAGCTGCCGCCTCGGGGACAGCAGGGTGGCCGGTGGCACCGGGCCAGCGAGGGGCCACGTGCCCGGCCCGCCAGGCACACCGGGGGGGGACCGGCTCCCTGCGCCGCTGCCGGAGCCAGACAGTTGTTTAATTTCCCAGGCGCAGGGCGGGAGGGGGATGGAAAGTTTCCCGGGGCTGCCGGGGCGGCCGCGCGCTTCCTGCTCCGCACCGGGGGCGCCGGGGCCTCGCCGCCCGCCCGGGGGGCCCTGAGCGGGCCATGCTGCCCGCCGCGCCCCGCTCGCCGGGGGCTTCTCCGGCCGCGTCCCCGCGCGGGTCCCCCCGCAACTCTCCCGTGCTCTTCAGGAAGCTCCTGATGAACCAGAGCATCCGCCTGCAGCGGCGCTTCACCGTGGCGCATCCCCTCTGGTAAGGGGGGCACGCAGGAGGGTCCCCGCGGGGCGGTGGCACCGGGCGGTGCCGCCGCCGTGGGGGCGCGGCTCCCCCCGGAGCTGCGGCACGTCCTCGGGGCTGCGGGGACGAGGAGGGGACAGCGGTGTCCCCTGAGGGTCAGGGGGAGCGGGGCTGAGCACGGACRCGCTCGTGGCAGGGACCCGGCGGGGACAGAGGGGGACTTTGCCCCCCGAATCAAGGCACCGACGCACCCACCGCGGCTCCTCCGCGCCCTCCCCGCCTCGGAGCTCCGTGGGGTCGGGTTTGGGGTGCCGGCCCCACCTGCGGGGCGCGCTGGGGCTCAGCACATCCCTCCTCGGCAGCCACAGCCGCTATTTATAGCGGCCCCGGCCCCCCCGGCACGGACACCGCTCCGAGGTCATTAACGCCGAAACGAGGGGGGTTAATTGGGCACCGACCCCGTGGCAGGGGCGCGTGTGCCCCGGGGCTGTCCCCTGCGGTGGCAGCGGGGTCAGGGCGGGTGGCACGGGGCCGGGAACAGACGCGGGCATCGCCCCGCGGGGCCGTCGGAGGGACAATGCGGCTTTGTGCGGCCGGTACCATCGGGGATGGGAAGCCGAGGCAGGAAAACAAGGGGCTGCGGGATGGCATGACGCGGTGCCGGCTGGCACCGCCACCGCCGCCGCCGGGCACGGCCGCGCCACAGCCGCCGGGGCCGCCGGAGCGGGACGATGCTGCCGGGCAGCCGGTGCCCGTCCCGGAGGCACTCCTGCATCGGGTACGTGCTGGGACACGCTGGGGCCGCGCTGGCCTCGGCGGCATCTGCGCTTCCCCGCTGCTCCGGGGTGCCTTGTCGCCGTCCCCGCGGCGGGAGGGGACAGGGGACAGGCGCGGGGTGGCCCTCGCTGTGTCCCTGGTGCGAGCAGCCTTTCCCATGACCCCGGGGCCAGCAGCGCGGCGGGGTGGGTGAGGCGGCCGCGGCCGGCCTGGGGACACTGCGGGGTCACCATCCGTGTCCCCTGTCCCCCCCGGATGCGCACGGCTGCCAGGTGACTCCGGCTGGGGTGCCCTGGGCTGCCGCCAGCGTGTCCCCAGGGGCCGGGGCTTGGCTTCTGCGGCGGTTTCTGTCCTTCGATGTCCCCTGGCTCYGTGCCGTGGCTGGGATATTGTCCCCTCCGTGGGACGCGGCACCTCCAGACGGGGCTGATGGAGGCTTTGGAGGACTCGGGGCCGCGGTGACAGGCGGGGGGAGGGACAGGCAGGAGCCAGCCCTTCCTGGGGTCCCTGGAGCTGGGAGCTTCAGGGCAGTGGGCGCTGTCCCAGCTGGGTGACACGGGACAGCCCGGCTGTTGTGCTGGTCAGTGTCCCAGGTGCCGGCAGGGAGCGGAGGGGGTCCCTGTGCAGCGAGCTGTGCCCGTTCTCAGCGGGTGGAGGAGCCAGCAGGGCCAGACTGGGCACCGCTGTCACCGCAGGGTCACCGAGCTGGACACAGCGAGGTGGCGGCACAGAGAGCCCCACGAACCGGGCAGCATCCCCGGGCTGAGGTCCCCGCGGCAGCCCTGTCCCCTCTCCCCTCACAGCTTTGACCTGGAGAATGGCCCCCCCGGGCGGGGCGCCCTGGACCCCCAGGCCAGCCCGGGCGCGGGGCTGGTCCTGCAGGGCTCCTTCTCGCACGGCCAGCGCCGCGAGTCCTTCCTGTACCGCTCCGACAGCGACTACGACCTGTCCCCAAAAGCCATGTCCCGCAACTCCTCCATCGCCAGCGACCTGTGAGTGTCCCCCAGCCCACATCCCCCGGACCCCCTTTTCCCTTCCCTCCCTCCCCTCCGCGGGGCTCACGCTCCCTGYGCTCCCGCAGGCACGGAGAAGACATGATCGTCACTCCCTTTGCCCAGGTAGGTGCCAGGGGGACGCGGGAGGGGACAGGGCCTGCAGCCAGCAGCGGGGTGGGTGTCCCGGGGGGGTCGCAGCCCGACCCCAGCCCCCTGTCGCCCCCCAGGTCCTGGCCAGCCTCCGCACCGTCCGCAGCAACCTGAGCCACCTGCAGGAGCGCGCTGGCATCAAGTGAGCGGGCGAGGGGTGGGAGGGCGAGGATGTCACCCGAGTGGGGACCCCAGCCCACGGCGAGGGGTGGCGCCGCTGCGGGGCTCACAGCTACTGAGCCCCCCGTGTTTGACAGGCGAGGCTCGAGCAGCAGCCTGCCCTCGGGGAGCAAGGCCAGCCTCTCCGGTGAGTACCGCGGGGGGAACGCTGGTGGGGAGATTTTGGGACGAGCTGGCCGTCCCCGTGTCCCCAGGCTGTGTCCTGCCGTGCCCCGGGGGCGCAGCCGCCTCCCCCAAGCCGAGGCAGAGCTGCGGCTTTGCCCTTTGGGATCCATGTCTGGTTTTCGGCAGCTCCTCCCGCCCTCCGCGGCGGTGGAAAAGCTCCCGTTGACGTCAAACCTTCCATTAATAAAAGGCCGGCGGTGAGCGGGGCCCCGCGGGAGCCCGGCTGCCCCCGGGGCTGGCTGTCACCCCGCGGGACAGCGTGGCACGCCGCGTGCCGGGGCTGCCGGGCCGCGGGGACAGCGCGCCGGGGCTCAGCCCCGCTGCCCAGGCATGCCCGACCCCCCGTGCCCCCCGTGCCCCCCGCTCGGGGGGTGCTGGGACCCCCCAGAATGGCCAGCCCCCGGGTTTGGGGCGGCACCAGCCCCCCCGTGCCCGCTGGCCGCGCTGCTGGCGGGTCCCTTGCCAAGCTGGCGGGTGCCCCCAGCAGAAGATGCCCACCAGAAGCTCTCGAGGGAGACGCTGGAGGAGCTGGATTGGTGCTTGGACCAGCTGGAGACGCTGCAGACCAGGCACTCGGTCAGCGAGATGGCCTCCAACAAGGTAAGGGACATTTCCACGGTCACCCTGGCGGGCATGGGCACCCCAGGGCCCCCTGGGATGTCCTGCCAGCCCCCCGCAGCGCTGACCCTGCCACCCGCCCGCAGTTCAAGCGGATGCTGAACCGGGAGCTGTCGCACCTGTCGGAGACCAGCCGCTCTGGGAACCAGGTGTCCGAGTACATCTCCAGCACCTTCCTGGGTGAGGAGCCCCGCCCCAGGGTCACCTCCTGCTGGCAGCAGGGTGGGCTCTGTGTCCCCAGAGAGCTGGGGTGCCCACGGGGGTGGGCTCTGTGTCCCCAGAGAGCTGGGGTGCCCACGGGGGTGGGCTCTGTGTCCCCAGAGAGCTGGGGTGCCCACGGGGATGATGCCAGCCGAGGGTCCCACCTGCTTCTTGTGGAGGAATGGAACAGGGGGACCAGGGGGGTTTTCCCAAGGGTCCCAGTGGGATTTGTCCCACAGATGTCACAGCATTTGTCCTGGCTGGGAGTGCTGGCTCATACTGGTGTATACTGGTGCACTGGGGCCGTTGGGGCCACCCCTGTGTGCCTGGAGGAGTCCCCTGGCAGATGTGTGGCCTGTGGATGGGGGTGAAGTAAAGTGCTGCAGCCCCCAGTTGTCACAGTGTGACCTGTGCCTGTCCTGGCCGTGACCCGGGGAGATGCTGGCAGTGACATTTGGCCTCCCCGTGTGTCACAGTGTGACCTGTGCCTGTCCTGGCCGTGACCCGGGGAGATGCTGGCAGTGACATTTGGCCTCCCCGTGTGTCACAGTGTGACCTGTGCCTGTCCTGGCCGTGACCCGGGGAGATGCTGGCAGTGACATTTGGCCTCCCCGTGTCACCCCAGACAAGCAGCACGAGGTGGAGATCTCCTCGGCGCTGGCGAAGGACAAGGAGAAGGAGCGGAGGAAGCGGCCCATGTCCCAGATCAGCGGCGTCAGGAAGCTCAAGCACAGCTCCAGCCTGGCGGCCGCCGGCATCCCMCGCTTCGGGGTGCGCACGGAGCACGAGGCGCTGCTGGCCAAGGTGGGCCCCGGCAGGGGTGACCCCCCCCGGCCGAGGGGTCCCCAGCACCAGCCCCCCACGGATCTCTGTCCCTCTGCTGCCCAGGAGCTGGAGGACACCAACAAGTGGGGGCTGGACGTGTTCAAGGTGGCCGAGTACTCGGGGAACCGCCCGCTGACCGTCATCATGTACAGCATCTTCCAGGTGAGCCTCGCGCCGCGGCGTCCCTGCCCCTGCGCCCGCGCGGGGACGAGCCACCTCCGCCTCCCCGCAGGAGCGGGACCTGATGAAGACCTTCCGCATCCCCGCCAACACCTTCATCACCTACATGCTGACGCTGGAGGACCACTACCACGCCGACGTGGCCTACCACAACAGCCTGCACGCCGCCGACGTGGCGCAGTCCACGCACGTCCTGCTCTCCACGCCGGCCCTGGAGGTGATTCCTGCTCACCTGAGGCCACCCGGGTGTGCCTGGCCGGGCTGGCACRTGTCCCCAATGCCTCTTCCCACCATTCCTAGGCTGTCTTCACGGACCTGGAGATCCTGGCTGCCATCTTTGCCAGTGCCATCCACGATGTTGACCACCCCGGCGTCTCCAACCAGTTCCTCATCAACACCAGTGAGCTGGGGCTCAGGGATGGGCCTGGGGGATATCGGGGGACCCCAGGAGTCACCCCGGGGTGACCAGTGCCGTCTCACAGACTCGGAGCTGGCCCTGATGTACAACGACGCCTCGGTGCTGGAGAATCACCACCTGGCCGTGGGCTTCAAGCTCCTGCAGGAGGAGAACTGCGACATCTTCCAGAACCTGAGCAGGAAGCAGAGGCAGACGCTCCGTAAAATGGTCATCGACATGGTACGGGGGGCTGCACCTGCCCAGGGTGGGGTCTGGGCTGGGGGACCAGGCTGGGACCCCTTCCCACCTCTCCCTGCCCAGGTGTTGGCCACGGACATGTCCAAGCACATGAGCCTCCTGGCCGACCTCAAGACCATGGTGGAGACCAAGAAGGTGACCAGCCTGGGCGTGCTGCTGCTGGACAACTACTCTGACAGGATCCAGGTGGGGACACACCTGGGGAATCCTTCCCAGCACTGCAGGTGTCCATCCCAGCATTGGCATGCCAGGATGTCCCATTTGGTGCCACCACCTGTCCATCCCAGCTCTGGCCTGCCGGGATGTCCCCTTTGGTGCCACCACCATCCCAAACCCATCAAGGAGGCCAAGCAAGTTCGTGGGTCAGTGTGGGTGGCCCTGGGGGACAGAGGACACGCTGTCCATGCCCGCAGGTCCTGCAGAACATGGTGCACTGTGCCGACCTCAGCAACCCCACGAAGCCTCTGGAGCTGTACCGGCAGTGGACCGACCGCATCATGGTGGAGTTCTTCCACCAGGGGGACCGGGAGCGGGAGAAGGGCATGGAGATCAGCCCCATGTGCGACAAGCACACCGCCTCCGTGGAGAAATCCCAGGTGAGACACACCTGGGGACATGGGGACACGGGGACACATCTGGGGTCACACCTGGGGACACACCTGGGGACATGGGGACACGGGGACACATCTGGGGACACACCTGGGGACACACCTGGGGACATGGGGACACGGGGACACATCTGGGGACACACCTGGGGACACACCTGGGGACATGGGG
Organism: Cardinalis cardinalis; assembly: GCA_014549065.1. Lineage (NCBI taxonomy): Eukaryota > Metazoa > Chordata > Aves > Passeriformes > Cardinalidae > Cardinalis > Cardinalis cardinalis. The sequence continues at coordinate 47,568 of JACDOX010000589.1, forward strand.
ACACGGGGACACATCTGGGGACACACCTGGGGACACACCTGGGGACATGGGGACACGGGGACACATCTGGGGACACACCTGGGGACATGGGGGGTACAGGAGATCAGCCCCATGTGCGACAAGCACACCGCCTCCGTGGAGAAATCCCAGGTGAGACACACCTGGGGACACACCTGGGGACATGGGGACACGGGGACACATCTGGGGACACACCTGGGGTCACACCTGGGGACATGGGGGGTACAGGAGATCAGCCCCATGTGCGACAAGAAGCCCCAGGTGGGGTGGCAGCCCGGGGACAGGGCAGGGCGGCAGGGCCGGGCGGGGGGCTCAGCTCTGCCTCCCCCCAGGTGGGATTCATCGACTTCATCGCCCACCCGCTGTGGGAGACCTGGGCCGACCTCGTGCACCCGGACGCGCAGGAGCTGCTGGACACGCTGGAGGACAACCGGGAGTGGTACCAGAGCATGATCCCGCGCAGCCCGTCCCCGCCGCCCCCGGCGCCCGCCGCGTCCCCCGCCGCCACCGACAGGTTCCAGTTCGAGCTGACGCTGGAGGAGGAGGAGGAGGAGGAGGAGGAGGAGGAGGAAGGTGAGTCGGACACGGAGCTGGAGGGGGCCGAGAGCCCCCTGGACGAGGACAACAGCGGCTCCAAGACGCCGGGCACGGATGACTCGGAGCCTGCCGACACCAAGCGCCTCTCCCCCGGCCCCGGGGACCGCGGCTCGCCCGTGCCCCGCGCCAGGGACGTGGACAACCGGCAGGCGCTGCAGGGGACGCTGCCGAAGGACGGGGGCAGCGGGGGCTCCGTGCCAGGGCCCGAGGGCAGCCAGGGGCTGTGCCTGGACACGGAGGGCAATGTCACATTCCTGTCCCTGGGCACGTAGCGGCACCGGCCCGGGGGACGTGGGACTGGGCACTGCCCTGAGCAGCGCTGGGGACACCGGGGAGCACTGGCACTGCAGGGACTCGGGGGCACCCGGGATGTGTCCCCGTTGGGGAGCTGGGCAGGTCCTGACAGGTACGAGGATGCTGCCGGATTTCTGCTGGGAAAGGTCCCTGTGCCCTTCAGACAGGGCGTGGGGACAGCGCAGCCTCTGCTCGGGGCCCAGCCCAGCCCTGGGGCCATCGCGCCCCACAGGAAGGAGCGTTCCAGCGCCTTCCCGGGCGTCCCCTGGCAGGACGGCGGCCCCGCGGTGGCCCCAGGTGCGCAGAAGGTGCCGGTGACCCCCCCAGCACGAGGCGCCCCCAGGCACGGCACGGGCACGGCTCAGTGGTTTATTTATTTGGGGGATAAGTTCACTTTTTAAAGCCTTTTGTAGGTCACTTTTTACTACGAGCCTCCCCGAGGCTCACACACGTTTTTGGGGCAGAAAGATGCATTTTTTGGGGGGGAGGAAAGTTCCATTTCTGCTCTGTCATCACTCCAAACGCCATTTGTATCTCACACTTCGGACCCTGGCGGGTGCTGTCACCACCTCCCACCCCCCATCTCCGTTATCCTGCACGGGGCAGGGTCCTTCGGGCTTCTTCCTTCACCTTCCAGAGATTAAACCCGGTTTGTTCCACCCTTAACCTGAGCCTTGCAAGCGCCTCTTTGTGTCACGGGAGCCGCAGGCAGTGTCCCCAGGGACCGCCGGGCTTGGCGGCCCCGTCTCCCGCCGGGCACCGGGCAGGGCCTGGCTGCGTGCTGGAACAAAAGGCAGCTCCTCCCTGGAAACGCCGATCCATCACCGGCAAACACGACCTGCTAAGGTAAATATTTAATCGCCGGCTTGGCGCGGCGCGGAGCCCGCTCCCGGCCCTTCCGCATTGCTCCCGCGGTGACYGACCGGCACCAACGCGGCCGCACCCGGGCGCTGCCCTGGCACGCCGGGCCCGAGCCCCCCGCCTGCCCTGGCAGCAGCGGCGGAACCCCTGGAGCTGGTGGTTCTTCCCCAGCCCAGCCTGCTCCAGGGCTTGGCCCGGGTCCTGCCGGAGCCGCCCTGGGGGTGCTGGATGGCCCCCCGTCTCTGCAGATAGGGACGGGCCGAGGCTCTGTGCTCTCGAATCCCTCAAATGCAGATCCAGCCCAGACTCTGCCCGGCTGGAGTGGGGCGGGTGGAAAAAGCCCTTTTCCCCCCGTTTCTGGCTGGGGGGCTGCAGCATGAGGGGGGCAGTGGGGCTGTTGGCTGGAGAAGGTGATGGAAAATGGGCACGGCAGCCTGGCTCCATCCCTGAGCCTGGATCCATCCCTAATTCTGGATCCATCCCTAATTCTGGATCCATCCTACAGCTGGGCTCCATCCCTGACCCCGTGTCCATCCCCGTGGCTGGCTCCATCCCTAATTAATTCTGGATCCATCCTACAGCTGGTTCCATCCCCATGGCTGGGTCTATCCGTGTCCATCCCCATGGCTCCATCCCCGCTGCCCACCCGTGCCCACCGTGTCCGGCTCGGTCCTGCCGGGGCTGTGGGTGCGGGATGAGCCTGGGCAGGAGCCAGGAGCTGCACGGGCACGGGGAGCACGGAGCCCCCGGGCGGGGCAGGGCAGGGCCGGCCCGGGACGCTCCGGGGCCAGGGCGGGCCAGGGCGGTGCCGCTGCCCTCAGGCCGCCATATGCTGCCGGCCCTAATCCCYGCTGGAGCCGCAGGGCGAGGGAGGACATGGCCGCCCACCTGCGCACCAGCCCCGCCTCAGCGCCAGCCGCCCTGTCACGGCAAGGATCAGCCTGCCCGCCACGGCAGGCCGAGCGAAGGCGTCGCGATAGCGCGCCATGTCGCGACARGGAGGCTGTCAAACCTCGTCCCCCCCTTTGAGTGGGAATGGTTCGCCCTACACCCCCGCCAGCGCTGGGGTGGTTCATCCCGCACCCCGCGGAGCGCTGCCGGACCGCACCACTGCGCCGTGCCGGAGGGGGGGGCGGCGYCCACCACCGCGCCGAAAGGGGGGGTCTCCTCCCCCCCGTCCGCCCGCTGTCCATCAAAGCGCGCCGCCGAGCCAATCAGCGCCTCCCTCAGGGGCGCGCCCGTGACGTCCGGGCTCATTTGCATAGCGAGCCCCGCCCCTCAGCCGACGTCACCCGGGCTCCGCATCTGCTGCAGTCGCTGCGGGGAGGAGGCGGCGGCGCGAGCGCGGCAGAGGTGAGACCCCCCCCCCCATCACCGGGACCCCCTCCGGGACCCCCCCACAGCGACACCCCC
>JACDOX010000589.1:65303-75379 GCA_014549065.1 Cardinalis cardinalis
TCACCGAGTCCAGCCCAGCCCCAACACCTCAACTGAACCCTGGCACCTTGGGATCAGCCTCGGGGTCGGCCTTGGGATGGGCCTCAGGATCGATGGGTGCTGCGAGCAGAGCTGGGTAAGGGATCCACCTCTGGATTTACAGAATTCMCAGAATGACCAGGTTGGAAGAGACCTTCAAGACTGAGTCCAATCCAGCCCAAACAGCTCAACTGAACTCTGGCATCTTGGGATCAAACTCGAGATCAACCTCGGGATTGATCTCTAGATCAACCTTGGGATTGATGGGTGCTGAGAGCAGAGCTGGGTAAGAGATCCCTTGGGATCTACCTCTGGATTTACAGAATTTACAGAATCACTGGGTTGAAAGAGACCTTCAAGATCATCAAGTCCAACCCAGCCCAGATTGACCAATCAACCCAGATCAACCTTGGGATGGGCCTCGGGATCGATCTCAAGATCAATGGGTGCTGAGAGCAGAGCTGGGTAAGGGATCCCTTGGGATCTACCTCTGGATTCACAGAATTCACAGAATGACCAGGTTGGAAGAGATCCTGAAGCTCATTGAGTCCAACCCAGCCCCAACAGCTCAACTGGACCCTGGCACCCAGTGCCACATCCAGGCTTTGCTAAGCACACCCAGGGATGGTCCCTTCCCAAACCATTCTGGGATTCCATGATCACGGACCCAAGGCTCAGGAGCAGGGAGGAAAGCACCCTCTGCACCTGAATTATCCTTTTACTAGCAGAGGACACTAAAAGGCAGGGGAAGATCTGATCCCCAGGCAGAACTCCCCAGGCACCACCCCACAGCTCTGTCCCCRTACCGTGACCATGGACGCGCCCCACTCCCGGATCCTGGGGATGATTTTGTGAGCCACATTAACCTTCTCCTGCACCCCAGTGCGGATCTTCACCGTCAGTGGGACATCCAGCACCTGCAGAGGTGGGAAGGTGAGGCCAGGCTGGACTGGGCTCCATCAGCTCAGCTCCAGGAGCTCCGACTCACCGAGTTCATCCCACGGACAATCTGCTCGAACTTGTTGGAGCGAGTCATGAGAGCACAGCCTCCTCCCTGAGGGACAAAGCATGGACCTCAGGACCTTCCTCACACAGTGGAGAGTCCTTGGACCATCTCAGAGTTTGGAGAAAGTGGATCCTTCAACCAAAAATACTCCAGAGTGCTTTTCCCTCCCAAATCCCACCAGGCAGAGACAGCAATTCCCTGCTCCTTGAGCAGCTTATTTCCCTTCTCATGAGATCATAAATGAGCTGGGAGCTCTGGATCAGACTGGAAAGAGAATCAGGCAGCAGAGGATGAGGGTGAAGACAAGGATTCGTGGAAGGAAAACCCACCACAGAACTTCTCACCTTCTTGTAGACCAGGTCGATGGGACACCCGACGTTGATGTCAACAAAGTCCACGTCGATTGTCCTGTTCAGGAGCTCTGCACACTTGGTCATGGTGTCTGGAAAGGCTCCCTCCAGCTGCCAGAGGGAAGGAGCTTCYCTGAGCTCCAGAGGCAGCTTTTCCCCTGGGAAGGGAGCCCTTGGTGGGTTGTGGGGTGGGAAGCCTCACCTGCACCCCGAAGATGTCCTCGGTGTGGTGGCGTTTGAGCAGAGCCCACTCGGAGGACTGGCCCTGGAGCAGGTTGGTGCACACAGCCATCTCCCCACAGGTGACATCAGCTCCAAAAGCTTTGCAGATCCGTCGGAAAGGGAGGTTTCCACACTGCCAGGGACAGCAGGCACGGGGATTATCAGGAGATCTGCTCTGTTCCAACCGCGCCCACAGCGAGTTACCAACCTACCGTGGTCAGTGGAGCCAGGTACAGCTTGCCCCGGATTTCCAGCTGGAAAACAGGGATGGAGGAGCAGGTCACAGAGCTGCAATGGTTTTTATGGAATCACAGAACGGTTTGGCTTGGAAAGAACCTTAAGGATCATCCAATTCCATGCCCTGGCTATGGGCAGTGACACCCTCCACTATCCCAGGGTGCTCCAAGCCCTCCAGCCTGGCCTTGGACACTTCTAGGGATGAGGCAGCCACAGCTTTTCYGGGAATTCCACCCCAGCCCCTCCCCACCCTCACAGGGAGGGATTCCTTCCMTGCTCTGCCTGCCTCCCCCATTAAAGGCTCTCCAAGGGGAGATTTTTTTTCCATCTTTCCATGCACAATCTCCACCACAGGACCAGGACACAAGGGACTCTCACCTTCTTCTTCTCACACGGCCGCAGCTTCGTGATGTCTTCATCTGTCAGCGGGCCCAGGGTTGGGATGGAGGGAGCACCTTCAGCTCCTTGGGAGCTCTGCAGGACCTCAGATCTGGGAGCACCTTCAGCTCCTTGGGAGCTCTGCAGGACCTCAGGGTTGGCAGCACCTTCAGCTCCTCTGGAGCTCTGCAGAGCCTCAGGTCTGGCAGCATCCTCAGCCTTTTGGGAGTTCTGCAGGACCTCAGGGCTGGGAACACCCTCAGCCCTTTGGGAGCTCTGCAGGGCCTCAGGTCTGGGATCATCCTCAGCCCTTTGGGAGCTCTGCAGGGCCTCAGGTATAGGAGCACCCTCAGCCCTTTGGGAGTTCTGCAGGATCTCAGGTCTGGGAGCACCCTCAGCCCTTTGGGAGTTCTGCAGAGCCTCAGGTCTGGGAGCACCTTCATCCCCTTGAGAGCTCTGCAGGACCTCAGATCTGGGAGCACCTTCAGCTCCTTGGGAGCTCTGCAGAACCTCAGGGTTGGCAGCACCTTCAGCTCCTCTGGAGCTCTGCAGAGCCTCAGGTCTGGGAGCATCCTCAGCCTTTTGGGAGTTCTGCAGGACCTCAGGGTTGGGAACACCCTCAGCCCTTTGGGAGCTCTGCAGAGTCTCAGGTCTGGGATCTTCTCCCTGCTCCTGCAGCACAGGGCTGTCTCCCAGGCCCTCCTGGGGATCAGTGCAGTTGGACACCTCCGTGGAGCCCCCCATTGCTTTGCCTCCCTTCCCAGCACGGAGCCCACGCAAGAACTCCTCGGCCTTGTGGAAGCTGAACCTCCTCTTGCGCAGCTGCTGCTGCAGCTCCTTGGAGAGGCYGTTCCTCACCAGCAGCTTCCCCTCCCACTGCTGGGCCAGGGGGGCGTTGACCAGGTTCTGGTGGCCGTCCCCGAGGTGGGCCTGGCCGAAGCGGCAGGTGACACCGTAGGGACAGCGGCCGAAGGTGTCGAAGAGGACGCAGCGCTGGCCCAGGTCTGCAGGCTTGGCCGCCAGGTACTGGGACACGTCGTGGAGGAAGCGGCAGCGCGGCCCGAAGTGGCAYTGCCCGGCACAGCCCTGGGGACAGCACGGAGCAGGGCACGGTGGGCACGGAGCAGCACAGCCCAGGCTGCTCGGAGCCTCACCTGGGACACCCAGGGCGGGGAGGGAATGGTGCTGGGGGGAGAGATGGACACAGGGGAGGGATGGACACACAGTGGAGGGGATGGACACGCAGTGGAGGGGATGGACACGCAGTGGAGGGGATGGACACGCAGTGGAGGGGATGGACACGCAGTGGAGGGATGGACACAGGGGAGGGATGGACACACAGTGGAGGGGATGGACACAGGGGAGGGATGGACACACAGTGGAGGGATGGACACACAGTGGAGGGATGGACACACAGTGGAGGGATGGACACAATGGAGGGATGGACATACAGTGGAGGGATGGACACACAGTGGAGGGGATGGACACACAGTGGAGGGATGGACACACAGTGGAGGGATGGACACAGGGGAGGGATGGACACACAGTGGAGGGGAGGGACACACAGTGGAGGGGATGGACACACAGTGGAGGGGATGGACACAGAGTGGAGAGGATGGACACAAGCCCTGGAAGGGATGGACACACTTCAAGGAAGGTGACACCTCACTTGTGACACTCAGCTCACCCCAGCTGGTTTTTATGGAATTCCAGCCCGGTTTGGGTTGGAAAGGACCATAAATCCCATCCAGTCCCACCTGCAGGGGCACCTTTCACTGTCCCAGGCTGCTCCAAGCCCTGTCCAGCCTGGCCCTGGGCACTGCCGGGGATCCAGGGGCAGACCCTGTGCCGGGGCATGCCCACCCTCCCAGGGATGAATTCCTTCCCAAAATCCCAGCTAACCCAGGCAGAGCAGGGCTGCGTGTCCCACCTGTGTCACCGAGGGGCACAGCCTGCTCTGCTCGTAGCAGTTGGGTTTCATGCAGGGGCGGCTCTTGTTCTGCCCCCGGGCTCTCTTCTTCTCCTGGCGCTCCTTCTCCTCCTCTCCAGCATTCCCTTGGCTTTCCCCATCCTGGCCGAGCTCCTCTGCCTTCACCCTCTTGGCCGGGGGTTCGCTGACCTGCTCCTCTTCCTTCTTCTCCTCCTTTTCCTCCTCCTCCTCCTCGCCCCCTGCCCGCAGGTAGGCGTGGAACTGCTCCTTGGAGGTGAGGAACCTGCGGGGAACGTGGAAAAGGGGGTCAGGAGGGGGTGTTATGGGGGGAACCGGGGCAGGAGGGGCTGGGCATGGACTGGGCGGTGTGGAGAGGGCGGGAATGTACCGGGGGATGGTGGAGGAGTCGGGAATGTACTGGGGGGGTTATGGAGGGACCGGGCAGGTATTGAGGAGGTCATGGAGGGGTCAGTAATGTACCGGGGGGTTTATGATGGGACCGGGCAGGTACTGCGGGGTCATGGAAGGGTCAGTGATGTACCGGGGGGTTCACAAATGGACCGGACACGTACTGGCGAAGGTTATGAAGGGCCCGAGCCCGTTCTGGGGGGGTTACGGAGGGGTGGGGCACGTCCCGGGGGGCTCAGGAGGGGCCGAGGCCCCGGTCCCGCACTCACCGGGCTCGAACCGGCGCCACACCGGGCGCCGGAGCCGCTGCCATGCTGCCGCGCGCGGCGATGACCTCAGCGGCGGGGCGGTGCCACGTGACCGGACGCGCGCGGTATAAAAGGGCCCGGCTGAGGCGCGCTCCTCTCAGAGCGGCGGGAGCCGCTGCCGAGCGCGGTGTGTTCCGTGTAGTGTTTGTACGCCCTTCGAGGCCGCTTCGGGGGCTGCCACAGCCCCCTCATGGGTGTCAGGCTTGCCCAAGCAGGGAAAGAAGGCCGTTGTGCAGCCCTTGTACCTTGGGCAGAGGTGTTGTCCGTTGTGGCAGCTCCTTAAGGCTCCTTTTTGGGGGCACCCGGGTGTGAGGGGGTCACAGGTGCTGCCCCAGACCTGGCGCTGTAATGGCCCCTGAGGATGGGCATGGCTGGGAGGACCCTGAGACCACTGAATTCAACTTACAGCAGAACAGCGTCACCTCAGGCAGGCACACAAAGTGCCCCTTTATATTTTCCTTCAACAGTTCCCTGGTTTTGGGGGTGCCTGTCTCTCCCTCCTCCTCACAGCTATCAGGGGAGAGGATGGAGCTCTACAGAGATGTGGGGCACTTGCTATGGTTTTTTGTCATTTTAGGGTTATTTTTAAGCAGCAAATGCACAGGGATGAACCAGCTCTTGCTCATGAGCTGCCTGGAGTGCTCCAGCCGCCCTTGCCTTTGATCCGTGGGTGGAAGTTTGGGCTGGAAACCAACAAATGCGTCAGGCGTGGTGTGTCTGACCTTTCCTCCCGCCCCTGTAGCTGCCACGTCTTCCTCGTGCTTGTGCCACTCTTTTCACCTCTCCTGGTCCACAGCCCCTCTGAGATCCTCAGCCTGGCGTGTGCGGAAGATGCTGCATGAGGGGGCTGATGTCTCGTGGGTGACGCTTTTGGACCCTCCTGGATGACGTTTCCTTTCCAGCCCCGTCACCCCCACAGCCCCGTTTGACTCAAGCTTGGCCTGGGCTGCTGAGAGGGCTGAGAAAAGGCTGCGAAATCCAAGTGCAGCAGGACCTGGGCTCCATCTTTCCTGTCCCACGCCTCGTGCTGAATCCAAGATTTTTTTTTAGCTGGGTTCAAACTGCCCGTGAGGCTGGACATGGGGTCAGCCCTGCTCTGTGGAGGCACCAACAAGGAGCCAGCTTAATTTGTGGGTTTTGTCCTAATTTAGGAGCTGCTGGAGCCTCTGCTCGTGGTGTTGGGGGATTACCACGAGGTGGGGATTGTTTATGGGCACTTCAGGGTTGTGTGTGCACATGGGGCTTGAATTCTGGTGTTTTCCTGCTCTAGCTCGGTTCTTTCCAGATGCTCCCTCAGAAATGGCTTTTGGGAGGAGCTGGGGGCCCGGTGGGTGCTCCTGCTGCTGCCAAGGGTGGGCAGGTTGCACCACGGGGCCAGGCTGCTGTGGGAAGAGCTTTGGGYTGATTGGGTGTTAATTAGTTCTGGAGTGAAATACGAGGAATGCAAAATACTATTTTAAGCTTCAGCTTGGCCGGGGGAAGGAAGGAAGGAAGGAAACGAGGCTCTGGGGATGAATGAAGTGATTTCACTGCTGTTTTTTTGGGGCAATAAGCTCAAAGTCAGAGCTCTTTGGGCTGGCTGCACCCGGCTGAGGTCAGACCTCAGCATCTAATCCCTGCTCAGGGCTCTGCCTCGGCAGCTTTACGAGGCTGAGCCTTGGATGAGCTTCCCAACAAAGCCTTTCCCAGGCTGGACAGGGCTTGGAGCAACCTGGTCTAGTGGAAGATGTCCTYGGCCATTCAGGGGTGGGAATGGGYGAGCTTTGAGATCTCTTCCAACCCAAACCATTCCATGACTCTCTGCTAGGCCTGGAGAGCTGCTGGCTCTTATCTCCTTCATCTTTTCACCCCTTCAGGCCATGCTGAGGTTGGAAGAGGAGCCAGGGGAACGAGGAGCTGGATGAATGTGGGGTGAATGCACAGCTTGGAAGGCCGGAGCTGTCACTCCCACATCCTCMAGCAGCTCCAGAGAAAACCAATACCCAGGAACCCACTGGGAAAGGCCAAGGCAGGAAAAAGGGAAAGGTTGATTACAGGAAAGTGGGATATAGATACAGGGAGAGCTAAGTCAGGAAGAGTTCAGCTCCTTCAAGGTCCAAGTTAAACACGTATTAATGAACCTGCCCCTTCCACAGGCTCCCACACAAAAGTCGGATGTGTCAAGCCCTGGGGTCTGGCTACCACGGCAGGAATTGGCCAAAAATGAGGCTCTGCAGCAGCCCCAGGAGCAGCTGCCATGGGGAGAGAGCTTTGTGCTGGTCACACTGCTCTGGGGCTGTGCTGGAGGTTGTGACAAGCTCTGCTGGTCCTTCCTGCCCCAGGTGTGGGCTTGGGGGGGACCTCGGGGTCCTGCCCTCTGCTCAGCCCAAATCCATTCCTGATGTGTTGTCTCCCCTTTTATCCGGTCTGGTTTCAGCAGCACAGCTTCCAGCCTTCTGCAAAGGAGACAATTCCCATTGCTCATAAATCTCCTATCAGGAAGCTGTTTCCAAGATTAAAGCTTTAAACGTTTCCCCTCTCTGGTTTCACGTCCCAGCTCCCAATTCCCTCCCTGCTGCAATCAGCAGCTCCATCCCCTCCATCAGGATCTCTGTGCCTCACGCCAAGCTCTGTCTGCTCCAGGAAAACCTGTGCTGGGACGCTCTGGAACTGGGCTGTGCTCCTCCAAAGCCTGGAAACGGCCACTGCAGGCTTTGTGTCATGCAGCTTGGAAGCTCTTCCTGCTGCAGGTCCCTCCTGGCTGGTGGGAGAGCTGACTTAGCCTTTGGAGGAGCTAAAGGTCAATCTCTGGGCAGGGCCCGTGGGTTTGGGATGAGCTCTGGGCGGGCTGGAGCTCGGGGCCTGGTGTGGCTGTGGGATCACCGGGAGCGTTCCTGGAGCTGGGAGAATTATCCATGGTGAGGAGGCCTTGGRATGGTGGTGTGGCTGTGGTGTGTGGGCWGGGARAGGGATGGAGCAGGGAAAAGGATGGAGCTGGGAGCTGGGAAAGGCAGGGAGCAGGGAGCAGCAGGGAAAGGGATGGGGCAGGGAGCAGAGAAAGACAGGGAGCTAGGAAAGGGATGGAGCAGCAGGGAAAGGCAGGGAGCAGGAAAAAGCAGGGAAATGCAGGGAGAAGGGAAAGGGATGGAGCAGGGGAAAGCAAGGAAAAGCAGGGAGAAGGGAAAGGGATGAAGCAGGGAAATGCAGGGGGTAGGCAAAGGCAGGGAGCAGCAGGGAAAGGCAGTGAACAGGGAAAAGGACAGGGCAGGGATCTGGGAAAAGCAGGGAAAGGCAGGGGGTAGGCAAAGGCAGGGAGCAGCAGGGAAAGGCAGCAAGCAAGGAGAGGGACAGAGCTGGGAAAGGCACAGGACATCTGGGCTCACGTGGGAGTGCTGTGGGATCCCGGGGCTCTTGGCTGTGGCACTCCGCCCTTYGTTAGGAAAGCTTGGAGGAGACCCCAAACCTTTTCATCACACCCTAAAATTAGAGGCAGCCCAAGGCCCCAGCGCGGGGAGAGGCGGGTTCCTGGCAGAGGCCGCAGTGCTGATGGAAGAGCAGGATGTGGCTGTTCCCAGTGCCCTGGCCATGGCAGCAGGGGAAGGTCCCAATTCTCCGCTCCGGTGGCTCTGGGGGCATCTCTCAGCAGCCTTTGTCCCTCTCAGCCTTCATCACCCTCAACCCTGCTGTTCCCAGGGCTGGTTTTGGGGCAGTTCCATGGGAGGCTCCCCAAGGGAACCTTCTCTGCTGGCCTCTGTGTCACCTGAGGTCACCCTGTCCCCTTTCCATGCAGGYCGCCTAATCCCTCGCGGCTCAGCCTGTTGGGAATTAGGGGAGTTGAGGATCTGGGCAGGAAAGGTGCTTGCCTTCAACCCTTTATCTCTCCTTTTCTAATGCCTTGTGTGCCACCAGATAAAATCTCATGTGCGTTTTGAATTTTTATTTTTACGCGAGAAAGCAACAGTGAAATTTCCTCCTGACATTTAACTGAGTCGGTCGGTGACAAACCGAATAAACATTCCTGTTCTGCTGGGACAAAGGCTCCAAGATCCTGCTGGGACTGAAATGTTTCATCATTTCCGAAGTAAAGCGTTTCAGTTTAAATAAAAAAAATAAGAACCACAACTAAAAATGACACGTTTCAATGTTTTTCTAATTATTTTCTCCACTTTGGCTGGAGCTATTTGTCAAATCTGGCCTGGCTTCTCAAGTAGTTTTGGAGCCTTCCAAAACTGCTATTTTGGGCACTTTTCCTGCTATTGATGAAGAATTTGATCGCTGCCCTGTGTTCCTGTTCATTCCAGGTGTTTTCTGGGGTGTCTTACAGGTGGATGGAGCTTTGGTACCATGGCAGGGACGCTTCCCACCATCCCAGGTAGCTCCAGCCTGGCCTTGGGCACTGCCAGGGATCCAGGGGCAGCCTCAGCTGCTCTGGGAATCCCATCCCACCCTCCCAGGGAGTAATTCCATCCCAAAATCCCACCCATCCCTGCCCTCTGGCAGTGAAAGCCATTCCCTGTGTCCCGGCACTTCATTCCTTGTCCAAAATCTCTCTCCACGTTTCTTGTGGCTCCTTCAGGCACAGGAAAGTCACAATTAGGTGACCCTGGAGCTTTTCCAGGCTGGACAATCCCCATTTTCCCAGCCTTCCCTCCCAGCAGAGCWGCTCCATCCCTCTGATCATGCTGGTGCCTCCTCTGGACCCTCTCCCTGTGCTGGGCCCCAGGGCAGCTCTGCAGGTGAGGTCTCACCTGAGCAGAATCATGAGAAATAAACCTCCCCACATTTTAATTTAGCTCTGGAAAACAAGAACAAAAACAACAACAACAACMAAAAAAAAATCACAAAAAACCCCAAACAAATTAAAGCCTTGGTGCTGTTTTTATTCAGAACTCTCCCCAACACAGGATTTTTGCAGACTAAGGGGAGATGTGGTTTTTTTTTCCTGCTCCTGACTGAGAGGTGGACAGGACTGATGCAATGCCACTAAACTTGGAGCAGACCCTGCTGCAGCAGCTGAGGAGGCTTTGCAAAACGAGAACCTCATCCCCTGGATGGGGCTGGGCCAGTTTTCCATCCTGTCTTTCTTCTGGAAGACTCACCCTTGCCTCAAACATGCATCCTGAGGATTTGTTGGGTGAGAGCCACTCCTGGGGCTGTGACCTTGCCGGTGGGGAGTGTCCCCTTTTCCTTGGGGATTTGTATTCACGTGATTCAAACTGTGTCCCATCCAAGTGGTTTAA
>JACDOX010000589.1:137891-151523 GCA_014549065.1 Cardinalis cardinalis
CCCACCCCATTTTCCTCTCCCCACCTCACTTCTATCTCCCCACCCCATTTCCCTCTCCCCATCCCATTTCCCCCCCTGGGGTCACCCTTCCCCCAGACCCTCCCCAGAGGAGCAGGGCTGCATCCCAGGGCTGAGGCTGTGCCTGGTTTGTGGTCGGCCCTTTGGGGGGGTCCGGGGGGAGCTGGGGGGGAGCTCTGGAGCTGCTGGGCTGGATTTCACCGAGGCAAAGCAGAACCATGTGTCCCACACCCCGCTCTGGCTCTGCTGCAGGGGGAGGAGGAGGAGCAGGGATGAGCTGAGAGCAGAGCTGGAGATGGGGACAGGGACATTTTCCCCTCCTTTGTGCCGTCAAAAGAGCAGGAAAATCCAGCAGGTCCACCCCAGATCAGGGTTTGGGGCTTTTTTCCCCTTTCAATGCTCCCTGTTTTGGGGCCAGTTTGGGCATTTTGAGACCAGTTTGATGCAGGGGCACTGCAGGCTCCAGTCCTCCCAGTTCAATCCCCAAGAAAGTATTTTGGGAGCTTGTGGTAAGTTTTGGGGGAGGTCTGATGCAATTTTGGAATGGTCTGAAGAAGTTTTGGGCAAAATCTGGAGGAATTTTGGGGACAGTGAGAGGAAGTTTTTGGGGAAAATCTGAAGGAGTTTTGAGGACAATCTGAGGAAGTTTTTGGGTAAAATCTGAAGAAGTTTTGGGGAAAACCTGAAGGACTTTTGGGGACAATGTGAGGAAGTTTTGGGGTAAAATCTGAAGAAGTTTTGGGGAAAACCTGAAGGGGTTTTGGGGACAATCTGAAGAAGTTTTTGGGGAAAATCTGAGGGTCTTTTTCTTATGGTCTGAGGGAGTTTTGGGGAAAATTCGAAGGAGTTTTGAGGACAGTCTGAGGAAGTTCTTGGGGAAAATCTGCGGCAGTTTTGGGGAAGATCTGAGGCAGCCTTGGGAACAGTCTGTGTCTCCAGCACCCTCATCCTCTCCAGGACAGCCCAGCCCCATCCTGAGAGCAGGACCAGGCGCCGAGCCGGAGCTGCTGCTGGAGGAGCAGCCTCTGGAGCTGCTGCCCATGGAAATAGTTTAATTCCTGCGGGATGAGTCATGAGGAGCCGGGATTTCAAAGCAGCTTGGCTCCCATGTAAGGCACTCAAATAAACAGTGTGTGGCAGGTGGAAGCTCTCTCTGATGTCCCATCAAGGCCTCTGTCTTTCCAAGTGCTTTGTGCTGCCAAAAATCCTTCGGCCACACCGTGGCTTCATCCATTCTTGAGGCTGGGCTCTGGAAAATAATGAATCAATGCCCGGAAACATGAATCGACGGAAAATTTATGGCACACTTAGAATATAATGTCTTTTGGGTCCTCTGCTTTGAAGCATCAGCACCGAAAGTTTTGGCATCTCTTTCTTTCAACCCTTCAGCAAGGAGGATTTAGGGAAAAAAATAATAAATTCACTTTTCTCCCTCTGTGAGCTTTAAGGTGTCTGTGGACATCAGGAGCAAATCCCAAGAGTCTGCTGGAAAAACTGGGAGTGGGGTTTAAAAATGAGAGGGATGGGGAAAAGTGAGAGTGTGAAAAGTGAGGGACACCAGAGAACCCCAAACGCTCCACTTTTTGCGGGCAAGAAACGTCTGCTGGATTTTGATTTATCAGGAAAAACAAGTGGAAACACCGTCATCCCTGGGACTGTCCAAGGCCAGGTTGGACGGGGCTGGTCTGGGGCTTTTCAGAGCAAAAGAAACCAACAGCAAAGCCTGGAATAACTTTGTTGTTATTGTTTTGCACTTTGGAGCTGGGATTTGAGTCTTTTGAAAGGTCACAGGCGAGTGGGTGGGGGCCAGGATTTCTGGCTGCCGGAATGGGAGGCTGTTTTATGGGACGTGCAGCGGGGCTGGAACTGCTCTCCCAAGATTTTATGGGGCCGCAAGAAGCCAGAGGCCCTTTCTCAGGTGGGGGATCGAGTGTCACAGCCCTGCTCCGGCCCAGCCTTTTCCTCCCCCGAGCAGGACAAAGGGGGCTGAGCCCCGCTGGGTGATGGAGGTTGTGTGATCCCGCTGCTCAYGGAATTCACCTCCCAAAAAACCCAAGGTCAGCTGTTAAAAGCTGTTTGTCCTCCTGGAGAGCTGAGCAAAGCCTCCTTCCCCCTCCAAACCCTCCCCTGGGGCTGCTGGCTCTTCACAAATCCCTCATTTCCACCGATTTGGGCAAATTGGGGTTTTCTTGGTCCTGCACCACTGAGCACCGACCCTGCTGCCCTGCTGGGAGGGGTTGGCATGCCAGGGAATTCTCAGTGCCTGTTCCCTGCTCCTGCTCTTGTTTCCAGGGTGAAATCTGAGCTGAAGGCATCTGATTATCATAGAATTCCAGAATGGGATCTTCAACATCCAGTCCCACCCCCTGCAATGGCAGGGACCCCTCCCACTGTCCCAGGTGCTCCCAGCCCCATCCAGCCTGGCTTGGGCACTGCCAGGGATCCAGGGGCAGCCCCAGCTGCTCTGGGAAATCCATTCCAGGGCCTGCCCACSCTCACAGCCGGGAATTCCATCCCAGTGTCCCACCCATCCCTGCCCTCTGGCAGCGGGAAGCCATTCCCTGTGTCCCATCAGCATCGCCGCTGTGTCCTGCCGGGATGGGGAACGTGGATGTGAACACACCTGGCTGCCTCCGTCCTCCTCCATCTTCCTCCATCTTCCTTCACCATCCTCCATCCTCCATCACCCTCCTTCATCATCCTTCATCATCCTCCATTCTCCATCCACTTTGATCCATCCTAGAGCATTCTCCATCCTCCTCCATCTTCCTTCACCATCCTTCATCCTCCATCCTCCTCCATCATCCTCCATCATCCTCCATCATCCTCCATCATCCTCCATCTTCCTTCATCCTCATTCATCCTCCTTCATCATCCTCCATCATCCTCCTTCATCATCCTCCATTCTCCACCCTCTTCCATCTATCCTAGAGCATTCTCCATCATCCTCCTTCACCATCCTTCATCTTCCTCCATCATCCTCCATCCTCCATCCTCCATCATCCTCCATCCTCCATCTTCCTTCATCCTCCTTCATCATCCTCCATCATCCTCCATTCTCCACCCTCTTCGATCCATCCTAGAGCATTCTCCATCCTCCTCCATCTTCCTTCGCCATCCTTTATCCTCCATCCTCCTCCATCCTCCTCCATCCTCCATCCTCCATCATCCTTCATCCTTCATCATCCTCCATCCTCTGTCCTCCTCCATCATCCTCCATCTTCCTTCATCCTCCTTCATCATCCTCCATTCTCCACCCTCTTCGATCCATCCTAGAGCATTCTCCATCCTCCTCCATTTTCCTTCATCATCCTTCATCCTCCATCCTCCTCCATCCTCCTTCATCATCCTCCATCCTCCTCCTCCATCCCAGAGCATCCTCCACCCTCCTCCATCTTCCTTCATCATCCTCCATCCTCCTCCACTCTCCTCCATCACTCTCCTGCAGCTCTCCCTTGGCTTGGTGGGATGGCACCACCCCTCTGCAGTGCTCCCAGTGCTCCCAGTGCTCTCCCAGCTCCCATTCCCAGTGTCCAGGCCAGCTCTGCTGCTCCAGACCCTCTGGGATTCCACCCTCCTCCCTCCTTATAAGGCCAAACTATTCTTTTTCTATCTTGGCATTGTTTACAGCCCCGTAGGAAATATTTAGACTCTGGCTGGGTCCTGCAGTGACCCTGTAACCTCCAGGGTATCTCACTCCTGCTGGTGGGCAGGGAATTACCTGCATCCCATAAAATCAAGGGATGTGGTGGTGAGGGGGCGGTCACAGCCCTTCATGGTGCTTTCTACAATAAAAATAAAAGCAAACCTGTCAAATTCCAATTTAAAATGAACATTTCCCCCCCCCTGCCCCAGTAAATTCTATCTGGTAAATATTATAAAACTGGGATTGGGTTTTTCCTTTGTTCCTTTTTTTTTTTTTTTAATACCCCCCTGGAAAATTTATTTAAAAAGGAAAAATATTTGGGGTTTGCAAGGAGCTGAAATAAATATAGGAGCCAGGAGGTGGAAGGACAGGGACATCAAACCCATCAGAGCCAGGGGCTCCTCCTGCTGCCCTCTGCTTCCCAAGGGAATGTGCCAGGGAAGAGTGTCCCAGCCTGGGGTGACACGAGTGTCCCTGTCCCCAGGCACTGCCAGGAAATCTGGATGGAGGGAGGGGCAGCGGGAGCAGCTGTGTTTGTGGGAAGGGCTGGGGTGAGGCCACCAGCTTGTCCCCRGTGGTGCCACCTCATCCCCATTGGTGCCACCTCATCCCCATTGGTGCCACCTCRTCCCCATTGGTGCCACCTTGTCCTCACTGGTGTCACCTCATCCCCATTGGTGGCATCTTGTCCCCACTGCTGCCATCTCATCCCCACTGCTGCCACCTCATCCCCATCAGTGCCACCTTGTCCCTATTGCTGCCACCTCATCCCCATTGGTTCCACCTTGTCCTCACTGGTGTCACCTCATCCCCATTGCTGCCACCTCGTCCCCATTGCCACCACCAGCCCCAAGCCACCTTTTCCACGGCCATTCTCCCAGCCCAGCCCATCCCTGGGCTGCCCTCGTGCCTCAGTTTCCCATCTCAGCACCGTGCTGGTGTTGGGAAGGAGGAGCTGGAGCCAAGGGGGTCCCAGGGGAAGGACCCCCATCCCGAGCCTCAGGGAGGGAGGGAGGGAGGGAGGTGAGGGGCTCTGGGGGCTGGGGGCACGCATTAAGGATGTTTGTTTTGCCTGTTTTGCAGAGTTTCAATGTTCTGACTTGCTCTAAGATGAAGGTATGGAAGTGTGCAGCCATTGCATCGATGCTCCTCAGTTCCATGTTATCCATTTTAGTTTGTAGAGACATGTTCAGCGGAAGCCGGGAACTCAGCTCCTTGCCTTCCTCGCCGTCTTCCTCACGGGATTCCTCCTCCTCCTCCTCCTCTTCTTCCTCCTCCTCCTCCTCCTCCTCCTCGCTGCGGAGATCCCCACGGGCGCTGCAACGCCACGGCTCTCTGCTGGCCCAGTGTAAGCTCCTGCTCCTCCAGCCCGGGGTCACTGTCCCCCCCGGCCCCACAGATCCCCCAAATCCCTCTGGGGTCACTCCCTGCCCTCTCCTGCATCCCAGCATCCCCTTTAGGAGGGTTTGGGGCAAGCAGGAGGCACTGGGCACCAGACTTTGGTGTGAGCACAGCAGCTCTCCACAGAGGGGAACTCAAACAGCTCAGTTCCTGCAAAGAAGCTGCTTTTATTCCCTTCCAAATGGCTCTTTTTTGGTAATTTTTTTTTTTTTTGTTCCGTGCTATTTTTTACAAATGGAAAATGTCAAACAGGAGCTGAAGATGAGGGCACGGCAGCAGCTCCCCCTGCTCACCCCTCAGTGCTCCCTGAGGGCTGGAAATCCCCACGTGTTTGTTTTGGTTCCAAACCAGAGGAACTGCTTTTTTTGGGTGGAAATGTGGAAATCGATGACAAGCTGTCAGATCACGCTTTCCTCTGACTTTCCTGTGCCTCCTGCAGAGCTGAGCTGGAATAACCCTGGATTTAGGGCTGGGACAGGGGGATGGGAGTGCTGCCAGCCGTGGCTGGGCACAGTTTGTGGGTTGGCTGCTGGCCCTGGGGTCTCAGGCCAGCCCTTGGGCTCTTGGGGCTCCCAGACCACAGTGAAACAGGGCAAATAGGGAATTTATTGGGGCTCCACCCCAAATCCACCTGCCCCAAAGGACCTCCATCCTAAGGGATCCACTCCAGGGAATTTTCATTCTGTGGAATGTCCTCCCACCTCAGGGAATTCCCGTCCTGGGGATAATCCACCCACCTTAAGGCACCTCCRTCCTGGAGGATGCTGAGATACCCAGCCATGGGGGATCTCCCGTCTTAGGTGACCTCCATCCAGGTGGATGTTGATCCACCCTGGGAATCTCCATCCTGGGAGTCATGCACCCCAAGGAATCCTCTTCCTGGAGGGTGTTTACAAACCCCAGGGAGTCTCCATCCTGAGGTTATCCACCCACCCCAAGGCACCTCCATCCTGAGGTTATCCATCCACCACAGGCAATCTCCATCCTGGGAGTTATGTACCCCAAGGAACCTTCTTCCTGGAGGGTGTTTACAAACCCCAGGGAGTCTCCATCCTGGGGGACGTCCACCCACCCCAGGGAATCTCCATCCTGAGGGAATCTCCATCCTCAGGTTATCCATCCACCCCAGGGAGTCTCCATCCTGGGAGATGTCCACTCACCCCAAGGCACCTTCATCCTGGGGTTATCCGTCCACCCCAGGGAGTCTCCATCCTGAGGGAATCTCCATCCTCAGGTTATTCACTCACGCCAGGGAATCTCCATCCTGAGGGAATCTCCATCCTCAGGTTATCCGTCCACCCCAGGGAGTCTCCATCCTGGGAGATGTCCACCCACCCCAGGGAATCTCCATCCTGAGGTCATCCACTTACCCCAAGGCACCTCCATCTTGGGGGATGTCCACCCRCCCCAAGGCCCCTCCATCCCGGAGGACCCCCAGACACCCGCCCATGGAGGATCTCCCACCTCAGGCCACCCCYGGCCACCCCAGCACCCCTCACCCTCCCCGGGGCCGCCCTCTAACCGCGTCCCCTCCTCCTGCAGACAGCGCCTTGCTGGAGAGCTACACGGAGGGCGAGATGCGCCAGCTGCTCTCGGCGCTGGTGGAGCGCTACCGCCAGGCCGTGAACTCGGGCGGGCACGAGCTGCCGCTGTTCCCCCGCGCCGGCGGCCGCCGCAAGCGCGCCCGCGCCCGCCACAAACCCTGCGAGCTGCGCGAGCTCGAGGTCAGCGTCAGCGAGCTGGGCCTGGGCTACGAGTCGGACGAGACCGTCCTGTTCCGCTACTGCAGCGGCACCTGCGAGGCCGCCGTGCGCAGCTACGACCTCTCCCTCAAGAGCATGAGGAGCCGCAGAAAGATCCGGAAGGAGAAGATCCGCGCGCGGCCGTGCTGCAGGCCGCTGGCCTACGACGACGACGTCTCCTTCCTGGACGCCTACAACCGCTACTACACCGTCAACGAGCTGTCGGCCAAGGAGTGCGGCTGCGTGTGACACGGGGGACGCCCGGGATGGAGGCTGGGGCGGCCGGAGGAGGAGAGACTGAGCCGCTGGCGTGTCCCTCGCCGTCACCGTCACCGGACTAGAGACGTGGCCGCCGCCGTGGTGGGGTGGCTGGAGCGGTGATGGCAACTCGAGGCTGTTGTCCCCTCTGCGGGTGGCCCAGCGGTCCCTGCTGAGGTGACAGCGGGTGTGCRACGTGCCCTCGGCGTGCACGGGCTGCACTGCGTGTGTCATACGTGTCACACGTGTCACACGTGTCACAGGCTGCGTTGCCTGCACGGGGGTGGCGCAGTGCAGGTGTCTCTGGCATGGGGGACACACACACACACACACGTGCCAGGGGTTCTGTGTCAGGGTGTGGCACAGGGGTGTGGCACGTGCAGGGGGTGTTGTGAGCAGCGCTGGTGCTGTGTGATACTGGACAGGGTGTGCTGCACACTCTGGGTGTGATTTGGGGTGTGCTGCACACTCGGGGTGTGTTTTGGGGTGTGCTGCCCACCTGGGTTGTGTTTTGGGGTGTGCTGCACGTTCAGGGTGTGTTTTGGGGTGTGCTGCACACCTGGGTTGTGTTTTGGGGTGTGCTGCACACCTGGGGTGTGTTAGAGGTTTGGGGTGCATCGGGTGCCCTGTGCTGCCCCAGGGTGGGAGCTGAGTCTTTCTCTCTGTAGCTTTGGGGTTTTGTGACCCCCCTGAGCTGCTGGGGGAGGTCCAGCCGCCCCAGATCCCGGAGTCTGGGGACACAGAAACCCTGAGAGTGATTCGTGCATGGCTCTGACTCCCTCTGGCTTGTGCCCCTTTTGCCATCGTCTCATTCCTGCAGCCCTGGGGCTTTTCTTCTTAAAACTCGGGATAATCTGAAGTAACTGGATTAACCTCCTGTGCCCCTGCCACAGGCAGCTGGGCCAGAGCCCGGCCACCGCCAGGGGGGTGACAGAACCTCCCCAGGGCCACCAGCAGAGTGGCGTGGGCAGGAGCATCCCTGGTTTGGCGTCTCCCAAAATCCCCCCAGCTCTCCTGGGAGCGTCCCCCATGCTCTGCCCGGGGCTGGGATCCTGCAGCAGAGGGGACTCAGGCCTGGCTTTGGCTCTGCTCACATTTACAGCAGTGTCACTGCTGTTTACTCTGCGGGGAAATAAATGAGCCCGCAGACTCTCACACTCCCTGGGCAGGCTCGAGTTGTTGCCTGGGATTGATGGGTTTTCTCCCCTTGGCTCCCTTCCCAGAAAAAGCAAATCATAAACAGAAGGAGAATATTGGTGTCATGTCCTGGGCATTAACCAACGTGAGGGAAAACACTCCCCGTGCCACCCCCCCGGCGTCCTGGCTCCTCTCTCCGGACAAACGAGGGGGAAAAATCCCTTGKGCCTTCATCCCGAGGAGGAGGAGGGCTGCTGGTGGTGATCCCAGCTCAGGGATGGTGCTGCAGCATTTGGGGAAGCAGGCTGGCATCCCTTGGGATGGGATGGGGAGCAGCATCTCGTGTTGGACCGGCCACATTCCCGACCTCCACACAGGCCCAGCCTGGTGGGGATTTTTTAATTTTTTTTTTCTTCCTTCTTATCCGAACGCAGCTCTTGGCTGAGTGGAGCCAGGGTGTAGTGGAGGAATATAAACACCATCCTTCAGCAGGGCTGGCAGCCCGGGAAGGCAGCCTGGACTCTGTAACACGGAGTTTTCCCTGGATTTTGGAAAAGGCGGGAGGCAGCCGCGGGTGCAGGGTGTGAAACCTTCGCYCAGGAAATGGGAACGGAGAGTGGATAAACTCCACGCTCCAGGTGCAGCTCCCCAACCAAGGTGTGAGTTTGCAGCCCTGGTTTTGGCTGGAAATGGKAAAAGTGGCCCAAAAGAATCAGCTGGAGGATGGGAATGGCAGATGGGCAGCAGGAGCTGTGCTGGGCTCGCAGTGGATAAGCGGCTCACTTGAGTTTAAGGGAAAAAAAAGCACCCAAATCTAATAATAATAATGATAATAACAATAATAACCGTCCTCTCAAGGGCTTGGGTGCTTTCCAGGTCTCGCTGCTATAAAACTAAAATTAGTTTTGTTGCAGTAAGAAAAAAGGAATGGGAGCAGAGCAGGGAAGGCAGGGAAGGTGGTGTGGAAGCAGAGCAGGACCTGGTGCTGCAGAGGAGGATTTGGAGCAGCAGCTGCCTCTGCTCAGTGTTTGCACCCTGGTTTGGGACAGTTTTTGGCAGAACCCAGGGATTTAGGGTGCCTTGATGGTGGGCACCGGGCCCAAGGGACCCTCCTCTCTCCAGAGTGCTGGTGGCAGCTGCAGGAGGATGAGGGGACAAGGGAGCAGCATCTTGTGCTGGGACATCTCCCAGCTGCCAAAATCCCCCATTCCCAGTGCACATCCAGCTTGGAGCCCCCAAAACCAGGAGGAGAACCTGACTCAATGCAATGGTGTGCTAAAACCAKCAGGAATAGCTCAAATCTATCATTTTTTGGGGTTTTTTTGTTTTTAATTTCCCCCTGCTGGCAGTGCAGCTCCGGCCTGTGTGGAGGGGATGTTCCCCATCTGCCTCCCGCTGCTCCTGCTGGGTTTTGTTTTGGGAACAGCTGGGATTTGCAGCCACAAAACTCCCCGATGGGGAGAGCTGGGGCATCGTGGTGTGGCCAAAAGGATGGATTCTGCTTCCATGTCTTTTTCAGGGCTCCTCCTCCTCCTCCTCGTGGAGCTCCTCCAGCTGTCCCGGTGCCATCCCGCTGCCAGCCGGCCCTGGAAATGGGGTTCCAATAGAAAGGCTGAGGTTTCCCTAATGCTTTCCATTTCTCCAGCCCCCTCTGCTGTAATAGGAGCTGGAGCTGCCCGGAAGAATGTCTACAATGCAAAAAAAAAAAAAAAAAAGTAGAAAATTCCCTCCTCAAAGCCGCAGCAGAATCTCATCTGGCTCCTTCCTCAGCATCCCACGTGCTGGCTAATATTAATATTAATAATAATAATAATAATAACCAGTGTGCAACAGCTGTTGAGGGGGTTTTGGGGTTGGGTTTTTGTCTGTCTGGGGCTGCAGCTCCTCCCGGGAGAGGAGGGTTTGAGGAGCAGGAGGTTTGGAGATGTTTCAATTGATCCTGGTGCTTGTGACAGCGCAAAACCCCAGGGCTGTGCTCTCCCAGCCCTGCCACGGTGAGCTCTGGGATTTCCAGTGGGTTTTCCATCAGGACACGCTGATCTCGGGATCAGACCCACACATCCCACAAATCCCTCGGGATCCCGTTCGCTCCCAGGGTCTCACTCCCAATTTGGGATCCACAGGGGGGGGGAAATTGGGGAAATTTCATCGTCGTTTCCACTCAATGGAAGCGCTGGCAGAGGGAATGTTCTGGGTTTAAACAGCTCCAGGATCCTGCTGGGATAAAGGATTTTCCCAATTTATCAAGAGAAATGATGTTTTGGTGGGATTCAGAGCCTCAGATGGTAAATTGGGAACGGGGCTGCCACGTGTTTTCCTTCTGGGCTAAACAAAGCGGGAGGCCCGAGAGAAAGGGGGAGAAAAGGGGAAAAGGAAATAAAAGAAAAAGGAGGGAAAAGGGGGGAGAAAAAAGAAAAAAAAAAAAAGGGAAAAGGAAAAAAGGGAGAAAGGAAAAAGGGAGGAGGAGAAAAAAGAAAAAAAGGGGAAAAGGAAAAAGGAAAAAAAGGGAGAAAGGAAAAAGGGGAGAGGAGAAAAAAGAAAAAGAGGGGGGAAAAATAGAAAGGAGAAAAAAGGGAAAAGGGGAAAAAGGGGAAAAAAGGGAAAAAAAAAGGAAAAAAGGGAAGGAAGGGAAAAGAGCAATTAAAATGAAAAGGTGGAAATGGGGGAAAGAAGAGAAGGTAAAAAGGGAAAGAGGTAAAAAGAGAAAAGGGGCAAAAAGGAAAAATAATAAAGGAAGAAAGGGGGAAGGGCAAAAAGGAAACAAAAAGAAAAGAAGGGGAAAGAGGCTGAAGAGAAAGGGGAAAAAGGAAAAAGGGAAAAAAGGAAAAGGAGGGGAAAAAGAATATAAAAGAGGAGGGAAAGGAGAAAAAAGGGGAAAAACGAAAACAAAAGGGAAAGAAAAAAAGGAGAAAAAGGAAAAAAAAAAAGGTAGGAAAGGGGAAGGGGGAAAAGGGATTCCTGTTCCAGCACCGCCGGCACCATCCGGATTTTGCTGTTCCCCTCCGGAATGGCCGGGCCCGTGCCCGGCTGCAGAAGTGGATGCAATGCATCTGTATTTGGATACTGCTATTTATTGGAAGTAACTTATGTTATTTATTTAGATCCCAAAGCGCCGCCTCCCAAACGCCTCCCACGCTCGCTCCCTTTTTTATGTTATTTATTGACCCCGACGGTGCCAAGTGCAGTTTACATTTATTACATTTGTACCATTTATCCTGAACCTTGGTTGGGGGGGGGGGGAAATAAAATAAGGTAAAATAAAAGGAAATAAAAAGCTGTTTGATATTATTTTTTTAAAGCAAACCTGAACTCGGGTGTGATCTGTTCCATCCTCATGGCAAAGTGGGAATAAAGTGAAGGATTTTTATGGATTTCTCCTCTATCACAATGGTTGAGTGATGGTCAGTCCCCACTATGGGAGTAGGGATGGCAAAGGAGAAGGGGAATTTGAGTTTTTGGGAGAAAGACCCAGAAACAATCAGCTTTGGCCCTTCTGGGAAAGAAGCTTCCAAGTGGGTTGGCTCAAAAATGTGAAAATTCTGAGGAAATCAAGTGAAATGGGAAGGGAAAGGGAAAGGGAATAATCTCTGTCCTTTAACATCACCAGTCCTAGCCCAGTCTGCCCAGCAAAACAGAATTTATTTTGATTTTCACTCCAAAATAGGCTCAAACCTGGCACCGGAAAATGGAGAACAATGGGAGGGGGAAAAAAAAAAGGATAAAAGGTTTATAGGATTTTTTTTGGGAATGGAAAAAAAGGTCTGTTTATATTCCCCCCTCATGCCACCCAGAGGCCTGACAGCCATGGCCGAGTCAAACATTCCCGAGTCAAACTCCACTTTGTAAATATTTTAGGAAGAATCTTTGGGGAGCCATAAATCTCCCCTGTGCTCGTGCACGGCGTGTGCACGCTCCAGAAACACCAAGGAAAACCCAAATCCCGCTGCCAGCCCGCCCAGAATCAAATAAATAAACATAAAAAAATGGAGAAATTAAAGTTTAATGATCCAATGGGCGAGGGCTGCTTGGAAAATCTGACTCCCCCAAAAGCACACGCACAAAAAAAAGAATAAAAAGAAATTTAGGATGAGAACAGCGGGGGAAAAACTGTGAAGTTGGGAAGTGTTGGGATCGGGGATAGTTTTGGGTGTGATTCCTGGGAAATGAGGGGTGTGTTGTCAGCTTCCATAGTGTGACAGATTTTATATTATATATACTGTAATTTTATATTATATATATTATTCCAACGTGCCATGGGTGTTTCCTTCTCTTTCCATTGGTGACCTCATCGGATATTTCAAAGCAGCTCCTCTGTACTAATGGAGCAGCCAGAGATTCCCCACCCTCCCAGGGAGGGATTTTCCCCAAAATCCCACCCCAAACTCCTCCAGGACAGGTGAAGAGGCCTCGAGCATCGCGGGGGGATGGGGGGACAGGGACAGGTTGGTTCTTTGCCACGGSCACAGTGGATGATCCTGCATTGAGCTTGGCTGGGATGTAAAGCAGCCCTTGTGTGTAATTACCAGGCTTAATTAGCTCCAGCTGTAAACGTGGATGGTTGGTCCGGAATTAAAGTCACGGAGAGAGCTTTGGGACAGGTTTGAGGTGGTTTGGGTGGGCAAGAGAAGCAAATTCCAACACGGCGTGGAAGATCTTCCATTCCATCTTCTGTGCTTCCTGGGGCTCACCTGTGCCCAGGTGTCTCCTGCAGGCTTGGGAGCACTCATTTGCTTGGGAACACTCAATTTTTGGGAACACTCATTTTTTGGGAACAAAAGACACCCCATGGCCTGAGGGATGGGGCTGCAACTCAAGATTTGCTCACCCTGAGCTGACCTGGCCGTCCTGAGGTCTCACCTGGCCATGGGAAGGAACCAGAGGTTCAACATTCTGCCTAAAAAATCCCATCCTTGAGAAACTCCCTGTCCTTACCCCACTTCAAGTGTCCTAAAGATTTGAGTTTCCAGCCCCAGGGGAAGCCTCAAGTGGCAGGACCCCGCAGCAGCAGAGAAGAAACCTCAGGCGGGCGGAAAATTCCAGACTTTTGTACCCCTAAAACCAGGAGCACGAGGAGCCCGAGCTCAGCAGGGTTAATTAACGCAGATGAAGCAAACGAGCAAGCACGGGGAAGTGGTGGAGAGCTGTGAGAGGGTTGTGCAGGGAGGATTGTGACGTGCGGGGAGGGATGGCTCAGTCCTCGGGGTGATTCTGGAGCAGGCAGGGAACAAAGAGCCCATTGGGGTGATGGACTTGGCAGGGCTGACACGAGCGGTTATTGTCTTCTGATGAGTGCTCTCGCTAATCCCCAGGGCCGAGGACAAATAACTCCGGGTCTTGGAGCAGCTTCCTGGTTCCTGCCCCTCCTGACCCCACGGATGCTGAGCTCTCGGCCAGGTGAGCTCGGGGAGGAGCAAGGGCTGAGCTCACAGA
>JACDOX010000590.1:3572-69796 GCA_014549065.1 Cardinalis cardinalis
CTGCACCCTTCCTGCCTGCTGTCACACGTTTGTGCGGGCAGGTTTGGCAGGATGCACCCCCTCTCCTTCACTGCCCTGGCTCTTTGTGTGAGACAAACTGCAAATTTGGGCTCTGGGGGTGCGGGACACAAGCCAGAGTCCAGGCTGGCGGCAAGGGCAGGGATGGGCACTGGCCCCACAGGCAGCACGGCAAAGGCTCTGTGGGCAGCCCAGTGAGTGCTGGGGGAGTCACGGCTGTCCCGGGCTGTTTGGGAGCAGGGGGGCACTGCGCATCCTCCCGCAGACTCCGAGCTGGGGGTGATGATTTATTTCTAGAAATGCTGGYTCAGCTCCTCTCCCTGCAGAGGGGATGGGGTGTTTGTCTCAGGGCTGGGCCCCCAGCGCTGCCAAGGGCAGAGGAATGGGGCCCTCACCTGCTCTCTCCAGGTTCCAGAGGCACGTCTACACCTACCGCATCCTCCCCGATGAGGAGGGGCTGCTCTCCGTGCAGGTGGGTGCATCCCCCGGCCGGGGCGTGGGCAGGATGCCGCTGTGCAGGGCCCGGGCTGCTCGGCCCCCTCCCCGTGAGGTGGCATCAGCCTGTGGTTTGTTTTCTGCACCAGCTGCAGGATGCGGGYGCTTTGCAGCCGCTCCAGCTCGGGTGGAGCTGCCTCTGCGCAGCATCCCGGCACTGTCCCCTCCTGCCACACKCCCTGTCACAGCCTGGCCACACAGAGCCAGCCCATGGTGCCTGTCCCCACGCGTGGTCTGTCCTGCCCTCGCTTCCATGTCCCCTCAGGGTTTCTCCTGGCGCCCAGCTCTCTGCAGCTGCCCTTCCTGCCCCCTAAGCAGAGCATCCCTGCCTGCTGAAGGAGGCTGATGTCTCCATGCTCCTCCCCCCATGGGTCCGGCGTCCTGCTGGCCCTTCCAACTCACCACGGGCACATTTGGAGGGACAGACCCRCGGGACCCAGCCGCCTGGGGCTGCCCTGGCAGAGGAGGGGATGTGATGGCGCTTCCCCCGCTCTGCCTCCCCAGACCATCCAGGGCATCCAAGCCAAGTGTTTCCGCACCCTCCCCGAGCTGATCGGTGCCTACCAGCACCCCAACAACGGCCTGGTGACCCCGCTGCTGCACGCCGTGCCCCGGCCGCGGCCCGAGGAGGACTCGGGTGAGCCCGGGGGGCCCGGGGGCTGTGCCGGGCTGGCAGCGGGAGGGGAGGGTCCCGCTGAGCTGCTGACTCTGCCCGCAGACGGGGAGGATGCCCGGGGCTGGGGGCACACGGTGCCGTGTCCCGGCGCTGCCCCCTCCAGCCGCGCCCCCATCCCGCAGCAGCTGCACCAGAGGCTGCAGGAGCAGGTGCACAGCAGGTAACGCCCCCCTGCCCGCCCCGGGCGGTGGGATGGTTGTGCCCATGGGGGATCTTCATGTCCACCCCTCTCCCAGCCCGGCCAGTGACTTCATGGGCTTCATGGCCGAGTACCTGACCCACCACGTGCACGACCTGGAGGCTCTGTGCCACGGGCACCCGCAGCTGCGGCACCTCAGCACCGCGCTCGCCACCGCCTGCCGGGCACTGCACAGGTCAGCGCAGCCTGCGGACGGCGGGGTTGGAGCGGGGCCACCGCCCGGGGCCACCCGCCTGGTCCCCGTCCCCTTTCGGGGCCTGAGCGCCGCGTCAAGGCACGGAAACGCCCACACCGCCCCTTCTCTCCTCCTCCGCAGTGAGATCGACTTCACGCTGGCGGGTCTGGAGACCCTGGCCAGGGTGTTCGACCCCCCTGTGTCCCCTCGCAGCCCGGCCAGGGAGCAGGTGAGTGCCCCCATAGCCCCCAGGCACTTCCACATCTTGTGGAGCAGCCCAGACCCACAGCCAGGAATGCGCCGCTCCGGTGCCACCGTGCTGCTCCAAAACGATCCATCCTCCCCTTCAGGGCTTCCTGAGCAGCGACCCAGACCTGGAGCTGCTCCTCAACAAGATCTCCACTGTCAACCACCTCCTCTCTTCGCTGGAGAAGAAGGTGCCTGACCCCAGTCATGGTGCAGGGGGAGGCACAGCTCCCCCTCCYCTAAATTAACCCCTCTGCCACCCCAAGCTCCGGTGGCAGCAGAGGGCTCCCAGCTGTCCCAGTGCCCCCAGCACACTGCCTGTCCCTCTGGCAGGTGCTGAGGTCACTGCAGGAGACGGTGACAAGGCACAACCTGGCCCTGCCCAGCGTGGCCGTGGCCCCCCTGCCAGCTGCCAGGCCCCTGGCCGTGCAGAACTTCGAGGTGAGACTGGGGACACTGGGGGACCCCGGTGTCACTGCTGGGCAGGGCAGGAGCGGGGGCAGCTCCAGAGCCACGTGCCCATGTGCAGGTGAAGGTGGGCAGGTCACAGCGTGCGGCCCTGATGGTGGACGTGGAGTCGGGGACCGTGACCGTCACCAAGCGGGGCAGCGGCTCCTCGGAGGAGGTGATCCCACAGGATAAAAGTAAGGGGCTCCTGCAGGCCGCCTCGGCATGGTTTGGGGCTGTTCCCTGCCATAGGCCTGAGTCCATGGGGATGGGCCACATGCCCTGTCACACCCCCTGTGGTGGGCMGTGGGGGCCACCGTGCCCCCCTGACCCCCGTCATTCAGTCCTGCAGCTGATCAAGTACCAGAGYGTGCAGAGCAAGGTGAGGCTGGTGTGCGCCCGTGAGAACCAGAAGAGCCTGAGCAGGGATTTCATCTTCCCCAACGCGCGGGTGAGCAGCCCCAGCCGTGCCCACAGAGGGTTCTGGGGCAATATGGGGCCCTTGGGAACGGGGGAAGCAGCAAATCAGTGGCCTCAGGACTGTGACCACCTCTGCAAGCTGGCTCCTACACYGGGAGTGATGCCCACCTGATCCTGGGGTGCTGTGCCCCCCATGGCTCTGAGACACCCTCACCAYCCTGCAGAAGCGAGAGGCTTTTTGCCAGCTGCTGCAGCTGATGAAGATCCAGCATTCCAACCTGGACGAGCCTGAGATCATCTCGGTGTACGTYGGGACGTGGAACATGGGTAAGGGGCCAGGAGAATGTGGCCTTGTCCTGGGAGGTTGTTGTGACTCTGTGAGCCTGGCTGGGTTTTGGGAGGGGTCTCAGGTCCGAGCTGGTGGTCAGTTTGAGGAGGAGGCYGGAGAAGAACCAGCCATGGGCTTTCTGTCCTGTGGCCATCCGCTCACTCGGAGGGTGCTGGGGAGACAGAGGAACAGGGATATCACGAGGGTTTTGGGCTGTAAATCCCAGCACCAGCCTGGGATGCACACGGCTGATCCSCAGGGCTGGCAGGCAGCTCCTGGARACGGGCAGGGCTGTGCTGGAGAGGAGCTCGGGGTGCTGGCACGTCCCCTCTGTGTGACCCRTGTCCCTGCCCGCAGGCAGCACGCCCCCACCCCGCTCCCTGGCCTCCTGGCTGACCTCGAGGGGCTTGGGGCGCACGCAGGACGAGACCACGGCCTGCATCCCCCACGACCTCTACGTGATCGGCACCCAGGAGAACTCCCTGGGCGACCGCGAGTGGGTCGAGTTCCTCTGCGCCTCCCTCAAGACCCTCATGGCCATCGACTACCGAGTGGTAACAGCAGGCACAGCCAGCCCTGGGGGGCTGGTACCAGCAGCCATCACCCCACAGCTCCCACCCCAACCCTCAGGTCTCCCCCCACCCCAAATCAGCCCAGGGAGCATCCTGTGCCCCACAGTCCCCAGGAGTCAGGGTCGCACTGACCYACCTGTGTGTCCAGCCCCATCCTCCTGGCTGTGGGGCAGGATGGGGGGCAGGCAGGCTGACCTCCTGCCCCACCACAGGTGGCCCTGCAGTGCCTRTGGAGCATCAAGATCGTGGTGCTGGTGAAGCCAGAGCACCAGCGGCGCATCAGCCACGTCCACACCTCCAGCGTGAAAACCGGGATCGCCAACACGCTGGGTAGGGAGGGGATGGGAGAGGACCCCGAGGGAGGGGACAGCCTGAGGGCCAGCACAGGACCCCTGGGCTCCCCCAGAGCTCAGTGGTGGCACATCCCTRCAGGGAACAAGGGAGCTGTGGGCGTCTCCTTTCTTTTCAATGGGACCTCATTTGGCTTCGTCAATTGCCACCTGGCCTCCGGCAGCGAGAAGACCCACAGGTGATGCAGGGATGGGGAGGGTGGGGCTGCCACGRGGCAGGTGGGTGTCCCAGGGGGCTGGAGGAGCCCTGAGGGGCTGTGAGGCTGCCCCTGTCCCCACCTGGCAGGAGTAGAATTAAGAGTGAGGTGTCCCCGGSGTGGCTCATGCGGTGCTGCTGTCCCCCTGCAGGCGTAACCAGAACTACAGCGACATCCTGCACTCCCTGGCCCTGGGGGACAAACGTCTGGGGGGCTTTGACCTCACCCTGCGCTTCACCCACCTCTTCTGGTTCGGGGACCTCAACTACCGCCTGGACATGGACGTGCAGGTGCGACCCTGAGGTGCCAGGCTGGGGACAGCAGGGGCAGAGGAGCCCGGGGGTCACTGGCCCTTCCCTGGCACAGGACGTCCTCAGCCACGTTGTCAAGAAGGAGTTTCAAGCCCTCCTGGCTGTTGACCAGCTCAACCTGGAGCGGGAGAAGAACAAGGTGTTCCTGCGGTTCAGTGAGTGTGGGGACAAGGGCGCTGCTCCTCCTGCTGGGACAGTGCCACCAGGGTCCCCACAGCCCTCCCCGCGTCACCCCCAGCTCTCAAGGTCCCCTCTCCTGGCACAGCCCTGCACGAGGTGCTGAGAGCCTGGGCGACCTTGGCATGCACCGGGCCAGGGGTGCCAGCCATGGTGTGAGCCTGCTGTGGGGACCAGGACACCCCGTGGGGACAGGCAGGGACCGTGGCCCCCATGCCACCCGCGTGTCCTGATTCCAGGTGAGGGTGACATCTCCTTYCCTCCCACGTACCGGTACGAGCGGGGCACCCGGGACACCTACGTGTGGCAGAAGTCCAAGCCCACAGGGGTGAGTTGCAGAGGCCTCCCTCCTGCAGGACATCTCTGGGGACAGGGACAGCAGGGTCTGAGGGGGCTGCGTGGTGATGCTCCATCCCCACAGCTCCATCAGCCTTTTCTCTACCAAAACAGGGTCTGGGCAGGAGGGAACTCACTTTTTGGGGTGCTCTTCTGGGCAAGGGGACCCAGAGCTGAGAGGCTGCTGGACCAGCTGCTGTCTSTATTTCTAGATGAGGATCAATGTCCCCTCATGGTGTGACCGCATCCTGTGGAAGTCACACCCGGAGACCCACGTGGTCTGTAACTCCTACGGTGAGTGAGACCCTGGGGACACAGCAGCCAGGGGTGGCCAGTGCTGCCCAGGACCCCAGGGCTCTGGGACCCTCCCCCAGCTGTCCCTCCTGCCATCCAGGCTGCACCGATGACATCGTCACCAGCGACCACTCTCCTGTCTTTGCCACCTTTGAGGTGGGAGTGACGTCGCAGTTTGTGCCCAAGGAGGGTAAGGGCTGGGGTCTGTCACCCCTTGGGCYGGGTTTGGGGTGGCCCTGGCACATCCTGACCTGCCAGGACCTCTCTGCAGCTCCTGGCTCCGGCCCCGAGGCGCTGGCCTGCATCGAGTGGGAGAGCATCGAGGTGATCCTGAAAACCACGAGCCGCAGCAAGTGCTACATCGAGTTCCACTCCTACTGCCTGGAGGGTGAGGGGGTGCCTGGGGTGCTGGGCGTGGCTGTGGGGGTGACCTAGCCTGGCTGGAGCTGTGTGCCCCTCTGTCCCCCCCAGAGGTGCAGCGGAGCGGGGAGAACACCTTCCAGAACTGTGACATCCCTGGGTTCCTCAAGCTGGGCTGGTCCTCCAAGCATCTGCCTGTGGTGCGCAGCCCTGGAGCATCCTCATCCCCATCCCTGCCTCTGTGCCCTGAGCCCCAAGGGGAGCTGCAGCTGCCAGCAACCCCCAGGACAGAGCCTCCCTGTGCCCCCCACCCCGTGGCAGCCCCCCAAGCCTACCCTCTCTGTGCACAGCTGAACCCCATCCTGCCCGACCTGGAGTACCTGGGGGACCAGCACCTGCTCCTCAGCATCAAGGGCGTGGAGAGCTGCGAGTCCTACGGTACGTGGGGATGGTGACATTGGGGCCACCATGGTGGCAGGGGGGTGCCGACACAGCCCCCCCAGGTTACAGCSTGCTGGAGGAAGTGGGACCGTGGCATCCGCCCTGCTCCGGGTGCTGCTGCTCCCGTGTCCCCCGAGCCCCGGGGGCTGACGCTGTGCCCGCAGGCGAGTGCTGCCTGGCCCTGAGGTCGGCGATCGGCACCACGGCCCAGCAGTTC
Organism: Cardinalis cardinalis; assembly: GCA_014549065.1. Classification (NCBI taxonomy): domain Eukaryota; kingdom Metazoa; phylum Chordata; class Aves; order Passeriformes; family Cardinalidae; genus Cardinalis; species Cardinalis cardinalis. The sequence goes on from JACDOX010000590.1 coordinate 9,832, forward strand.
GAGACGTTCCTGTTCCACCGCGGCGAGGAGACGGGCTCGGTGCGCGGCTGGATGCGGGTCCGGGTGCCCCGGGGCCGGAGCGGCACCCGCGAGAGGCTCTACGGTAACGGCGGCCGCACGCAGCCCCTGCCGCTGCCCTGGGACATCCTGGGCCGCGCTTCCCTCTGGCCCCCGGCCGTGGGGTGAGGCCAGACCTCGCTGCCTTTGCAGAGTGGATCAGCTTTGAGGAGGAGGATGCTGAGCCGGCGGCAGAGCCCCCGACGTGCCCCAGGCCAGCCCCGCAGCGCCTCAGGTACCCCGGGCGGGCTCGGCCGTGCCGCGGCCCCAGAGCGGGGGGATGCTGAGCCCTCTCCCTCTGTGCGCTTCGCAGGAGCCGCCCCCGCAGCCTCCCGGAGCCGGCCACCGGCTACACCAACCCGGCCTACTTCATCTTCGAGGGGGTGCCCAACGCGTGGCTCCCGGCCCCCGCAGAAGCCCCCAGGAGGCAGGGAGAGGGCCCGGCCGGGGGGCAGCGCTGCCGCAGCCCCGCTGGAGCGCGGGTCCCGTTATCCTCAGAGGAGGAGCCGTGGTGCGGCCGGCCCCGCTGCGGGCCACCGAGCCCGTCCCCTGGGCATCCCCTGAGCCCCCCCAGAGCTGGCCACCACAAGAGACCCAAATCAGCCGTCCTGACGAGGGATGCGCTGGGGCTGGGCGACTGCTCGCTGTATGCGGCCACTCACCTGAGCCAGGTGTCCCCGCAGGGCAGGGGGGACAGGCAGGAGCTGCCACCGCGCCAGAGCCAGCACGTCCTGGAGCCGCCACCGCGGCCCTGCCGGGAGGCGCCGAGGCCGCTCGGGAAGCGGGGAGCGCTCGGTGCCTTGGAGCTGGAGGCTCAGCCTGCTCCTCCCGCCGACCTGCAGCCGGCCAGGATGTAGCCACAGCTGCGCCCTGCGCAGCCTGGTGCCCTCGGAGCTGCTCCCTCCTGCCCAGCCCTGCTCAGTGCTCCCGGAGGAATTTCCCTCCAGCACAGCTCCCCAGGCCGCTGCGCTGCTTCCCTTTGCTCTCACTTTTCAGAATAAAGCGTCGGGGACTGGGTGTGTGTTTGCTCACCTGCTTCTGCGAAAGGGCAAGCAGAAAAAATGCCGAGCCAGGTGGAGAAAACACCAAAGCACTGCCCCACAGCTCTCTGCATCCCATGGGAATCCTGCGCATCCCAGCCCTCGAGGCTGCCCTTGCCCATGGCAAAGCTGGTGGGTGTCACAGCCCTTGACCCCTCCGCTCTGCTCGGCGCAGGGAGGGAGCACCCCCTCAAACGCACAGGGCTCCGGCCGTGTCCTGGCTGCGCCACGCGCGGTGGCCCCGGTTTGGGGACACGATGCCCGGGCTGGCCTCAAGGTGGCAGTGGCCCCCTTTGTCCCCAGGATCCCCCCGCAGGGCTGGGGGCCGGCGGRCAGCGCCGCGGGCACTGCGGGACCCCAGGGGCAGCGGGGCTGTCCTGGGGCGGGCGAGGGGCCCCAGGGATGGGGACTGCGACCCTCGTGGCTGAGGGACTGTGCTCTCCATGAGAGAAGGGCCGTGGTCACGGCGGGCGGAGGGACACAGCCCATGGGAGAGGGACTATGGACCTTGTGGTTGAGTGACCACGGGCCCCATGGGCGGAGGGATGTGGTCACCACGGGCGGGGGACACGGTGCCCATGGATGAGGGGCTGTGCCCTCGTGGTGGAGGAGCATTTCCCTTTCCTGGGAAAAGGGCTGTGACAGCACAGGAGAGGCCACAATGCCCCACGTCCGGAGGCTGCAGGTGGCCCAAAGCCTGCGAGGGCAACAGAGGGATGGGAGCGCAGTGGGGCTGAGCCCTGCGGCAGCTCCTGCCTCCGCCTCTGCCCGCCTCCAGCCCTGCCTTCCCTGGGCACTTTGCTCCCGGCCGCGGGAAGCGGCAGCGGGCACACTCGGCACGGCCAGGGCCGCCCGCAGCCCCCAGCATGGCCCCGTCCCGCGTGGGGAACAGGCTGTCCCCGTGGGGGCCCCCCTCCTGAGAGCCGCCCGGGTCTGCAGGTGAGCCGCGACAGCCCTGCAGGGTGACAGCCGGGAGGGACAGCCCTGCCATGTCACAAGGTCCCAGCTGGGCTCTGGGGTGAGGGACAGAGATGGGACCTGCAGGGCTGGGTGGGTGCAGGGTGGGGGGCAGCCACTTCTCCACCAGCACCCCAAATCCCTCTGTACCCCCTCCTCTCTAACATGCCACCTCTTTCTTCTGTCCCTGAGGGCCTTCATCCATCCCAGTGCATCCCCCTCCTCTCCTTCATCCTCCTCTCCATCCCCAAATCTGTCTCATCGTGGGTTGGAGCTGCCCTGGTGCTGCTGCGGCTCAGCCTGGCACCGTGGGCTCCTGCCTGCTCCCAGGGAGGTGGGGACAGGGCCAGGCCAGCAAGGCTGGGAGGGAACCCTCACCCCACCCTGCCAGGGTCACCTCGGGCCAGGGGATGGGGTGGACAGTGAGGGAAACGCCCGACCCTGCTGGTGTCCCCGGGGAGGCGTCCCGGCCGAGCGTGCCTTGGCTGCTCTTCCAGGCGAGGGAAGGATTGGAATTAGGTCACATCCCCTTGTGCCGGGGYTTTGGCTGCACCAACCGCGCGGCGATTAGGGACAAGGGTCCTTCTGCAGGATGTTTTGCATAATTTCTCCTTGTTTTGCAATTTCCAAGGGCTTAGGCGAGAAGAAAAGCCCTGCTTTTCCCATGCTCCAGCAGCAGCCGGTCCCAGGCTCACCCATCCCTCAGCAGCCGCTCCAAAATCCGCTCTCACCTCCCCTCTCCGAGCTCCTGCTCCATGGTCCCCAGCACCACCATTCCCATCCTGTCCCACCAGCAGGACTTTGGCTCCAGGGCAGATTCTGCTCTGCTGTTGTCTCACTCSTCCATTTTATTGGAGCCTTTCCAACACCTCCCTGAAYCCCCAGGGCTGGGGGAGCCCTCAGATCCCACCAGGACTGGTGCTGCCAGCRGGGCCAAAGGACAGCTCTGGCTGGGAACATCTGCAGCACCGGGAGCCAGGGAAAAGCTGCCAATCCTGAGGCCAAGGGCCTCGTGTGCCCTCAACGTGTGTCACATGGCTGGCCCCTGCCCCTTCCCACTGCCCATGGCTATTGCTGCCTTTTCCAGGACCCCCCTTGCCGCTTTCTGGGGAAAACCACTCCAAAGACACCATCCCTGGGAGATGTGCCTGCCATGGGCAAGGGGATCTGCAGCATTCCTTGGACATCCACAAAACAGGCAGAGCAAGAGCATCACCTCTTCCTGCAGCACCTTCCATCTCCCTGCTCCAATTTGTTTTCCTGCAGCWCCTTCCATCTCCYTGCTCCAAGTCCTTTTCCTGCAGCACYTTCCATCTCCCTGCTCCAAGTCCTYTTCCTGCAGCACYTTCCATCTCCCTGCTCCACATCCCTCCCCTGCAGCGCCTTCCATCTCCTGCTCCAACAATCAGTCCCAGCTCTTGGCTCACACCTCGATCTCTCCTCAAAAGCCCACAGCCAAGGATAGTTTTGCTAGGAATGTCAGCAAGAAATAGGAATGGGGCTGGTGGTGATGTGTCCTCAGGCTAGACCAATGTGATTCACTAATTTCAATCGCTGATTTTGGTCGTGACTAAGATAAGGAAGCAAGAAATTTGTTAAGATATAACTTGCCAAATGTCTTCTGCTTCTGCATTTCTATATTTCAGTGGTTATCCTCAAAGGAATGTGCTTGGGAATGGTTAAATCCCACTGCTGACTGTGCTCAGGCTGTGTCAGCTGCCAGAAGCCGGGTGCCTGTGCTCTCCTCTGAGCAGTCCAGCAGTCCACAGCTGCTCAGGATTTTTCCTCATGCATTTTTCACACTTGATTATTAACTTTTATGTACTGTCTTCTCCATATCTTAATTGGTTGGTGACCTGTGTCAYGAACACTGATCCTGCAGCAGCTCTGCTCTGGTCACGCTCAAAGCTTTGTGTTCCCTTGCACTCAGAGGCTGGAAAAGGAAACAAAATCTCCTTGTCGCTCATGTCCTCAGCAGCTTGGGGACATGGGGCTGCCAGGCCAGGACCACCGCTGGCACCTTGCTGGCAAGCCCAGGTTTTCCTACCACCTGCTTTCCCTCCTAGTTCTGAGAAAACAAACCAAGTTCTCCCCACTGTTAATGTTTGATCAGGACCTGCCTGTTGCTCTCTGAACTCATCCCTGCAATAAAGGCAGGAGCTGTGGCGGGCCAGGAGCTGCTGGGTGTTGGATGTGGGCCCGGAGCTCAGCCTGCAACTCAAACAGAGCCCCGGGAGCGGGGCTGGAGGGGCCCCCGCTGTCCCATCTGCCTGCTGAGTCATTTATGAGCATCTCTGTCAAGCCCAGGTATCTCTGCAGGCAGGGCGTGGCAGGGATGATCCCACAGAGACACCCCAGAGATATTCCTGCTGGGAGAAGCCTGCACATCCTCAGGGCAAAGGGAAACAGGAGGGGATGATGAGGGAGCCAAGGGATGAAGGAACCTCAGAGGAGATGTCCTTCCACCTTGCAGCACCAGCTCCAGCTAAAGTGCATCCCAGAGCCCCGAATCCTCCCCTGTCCTGGTGCCCATCACCTCCTGGATGAGCTCGGGACAAAAGGAATTTTATCAATCAAACATGGTTTTGGCTACACCCTGATCCCTGCCAGCAGCACAGCAGCTGCTCCTCCCAGGTTACTCATCCAAGCATCCATCCTCTGTTGAAGGAGTTGTTTCACCAGGGATGGTGGTGGTGTGGAGGGGTCAAGCCCCAGGCAGCCCTCACCGAYCCTTTGCTGGACACCACGGAGCTGGCAGACCCTTCCTTTTCCCTTGAGAAGAGAGCTCTGAACTTTGACAGCCTATCCTCCTGCCAGCTTCCCAGGAGTCCACAGATCCCAGCCTTTGATCCCAGCGCAGCCAGGAGGGTCCTGCCTGCCTTGTGAGCTTGCTCTGCCTTGAGCTGGGACTTGGCTCCAGCAGCTCCTCTCCACAGGGCTCAGCTCATCCTTCCCCACGGACAGCRCCCGGCAGCCAGCGGCTCCTCGCTGCCCAGGGACGCTCTCTCCCAAAGGCTCCTTTAACAGCCCCCCAGGATTTCTCCGGGCCACAACATTCCTCCAGAGCAGCTTTTCTTCTCCTCCCGCCTTTCTTCTCCCAAGGAGCCCTCCGGGAGCAGCGGCATTGTCAGGATGGTGCCAATTAGGCTGAGGCAGCTTCCAAGAGGCTGCGCCGGCCCCGGCCGGGGGCTGCTGGTGCTCCTCAGGGTCTCATTGTTCGGCGGGGCCGTGGGGCTGTGCCCGGCGGGGCTGGTGCGGGGCTCTGTCCCCGGTGCGGGGCTCTGTCCCCGCCGTGGTGCTCTGACCCCGGCCCGCTCCCGGCTCCGCGCAGCGCGGCCGTCCCTGCGCCAACTCAAAGGGGTAATTAATGGGTGATTAATGGGTGATTAATGGGTGTCAGTTCAGGGGCTACGAAGGGGAGGCTTTGCGGAGCCCGCTCCCCCCACGCGAGTTGAGAAAAACCAGAGAACCATCAAAGTGGCCGGAGCTCCTGGAGGGGGGAGAGAATCTGGCAGCTTTGGCTCCCTTCCACGCTTTGTGCCTGACAGTGGTCGGGATCAGTGACTAGCGTGCTTTTATGAACTGCTCCCTAGGTCTGGCTGGCACACCATGGCCACTCCGGTGAGGATGTTCCCAGTTTCCCTGTGGACACTGACGCCGGCTCCCTGGCCAGGAGGGAACACCACAGCAGCACCCGAGGCTAAGTGTGTCTTCAACGAGGAGTTCAAGTTCATCCTGCTGCCCGTCTCCTACAGCATCGTCTTCGTGGTGGGGCTGCCCCTCAACTCCTGGGCCCTGTGGATGTTCATCTCCAGGATGAGGCCCTGGAACGCCACCACCACCTACATGGTCAACCTGGCCCTCTCGGACACGCTCTACGTCCTGTCCCTGCCCACCCTGGTCTATTATTACGCCGACCGCAACAATTGGCCCTTCGGGACGGGGCTGTGCAAAATCGTGCGCTTCCTCTTCTAYGCCAACCTCTACAGCAGCATCCTCTTCCTCACCTGCATCAGCGTGCACCGCTACATGGGCATCTGCCACCCCATCCGCTCCCTCAAGTGGGTGAAGACCAAGCACGCCCGCATCATCTGCGTGGCCGCCTGGCTCGTGGTCATCGTCTGCCTCATCCCCAACCTCATCTTCGTCACCACCAGCTCYAAGGGCAACACCACCCTGTGCCACGACACCACCAAGCCCGAGGAGTTYGACCACTACGTGCACTACAGCTCCTCCATCATGGCCCTGCTCTTCGGGGTGCCCTTCCTGGTCATCGTGCTGTGCTACTGCCTGATGGCCAAGCGGCTCTGCAAGCCCAGCTTCTCCAGCCCCGGCCTCCGCATGCCCTCCTACAAGAGGCGCTCCATCAAGATGATCGTCGTGGTGCTGGCCGTCTTCGCCATCTGCTTCGTGCCCTTCCACATCACCCGCACCCTCTACTACACCTCCCGCTACTTCCAGGCCGACTGCAGGACCCTCAACATCATCAACTTCAGCTACAAGATCACGCGCCCGCTGGCCAGCATCAACAGCTGCCTGGACCCCATCCTGTACTTCATGGCCGGGGACAAGTACCGGGGCCGGCTGCGCCGCGGGGCCGCCCAGCGCCTCCGGCCCGTGCCCACGCTGGACCTGGCCCTGGTGTCACCCTTTGCAGACAGCCTCACGGACGGCAGCCAGGCGGCCAGTGTCACCCGAGGGACCGCGCGCAGCGGGGGCGGGTGCTGAGGGGGTTTGCAGCCTCAGCCCCGGGCTCCAGGAGCTGCAGCACCTCAGGGCGCTCACAAGTGCCCAGCTCTGAGCTGTTCCTGCCCMGCCCTGCAGGGCTGAGGGCTGGAGGCCCCAGGTTGGTCCCAGCCCTGCCCTGGGAGACTGTGGGAGGAGGGTGCTGGTGCTGGTCAAGGCAGGAGAGCCATCAGGCACTCATGGGAGTGGGAAGGACACTGAGGAGGCTCTTTTGGGGCAGCAGGCTGGTGTTCCACCCCTGAACTCCTGGGGACACATGGGGCTGACAAGTCACTACAGAGAACTGACACTGGTGCCTCCCTGGGCAGGCACAGCTCTTCCAGGTGACTCAGTGGTGACRTGCAGGGACCAGACTGAACCTGGGGACAGAGCCCATGCTGGGCAGGTTCTCAGAGATGTCCCTGTCACACTGCTGGCCTTGGCAGAGGGGGAGGGACACTGCCTGGAGCACTTGCTGCCCATTACCCCCAATAAAGCCCCTTCCCTTCTACACTCAGGCCTGCAGCATAAGGAAGAGGGACAAGACAATCATCCTCACCCCAGAGAAAATCCACTGGGGCAGGTCTGGGGGGATGAGCCAGAGCTCTTGTGGTGACAGGAAGGTTCTTGGGAATTTCCCTTTATGGGTGTTTGCTCCTCAAATGTTTACCCAGCCCTTTTGTTTGACCAAGTGCCTGCGCAGAGCAGCATGCTGAGATTGGTATCAGTGCTGTTGACTCTCCCAGCCAGCCTGGCAGGAATGGGACGGGGACAGGGCTGTCCCCACTCCAAGAGCCCCAGGAGCCCCTGCACATCCCTGTCCCCATCAGTCCCTGCAAGTCCTTCCAGCACATGCCTAGGAAAGGGGTACCCAGAGTGCCACTGGGGTGTCACACCCAGCCACCACACCAGTCACACACAGCCACGACCCACAGGAGATGCTCAGGGGAAGGAGATGGCCCCAAGGATGGCCCATCCCAGCCCCACATCCCTGTCCCACCCAGAGAGACCCTCACTCACCACKGTGCCAAGAGCAGGGAGAGCAGGAGGCATCCCTCCTGAGCCCAGTTAAAACAGTAAGAGCTGCCCCTCACCTCCCATTATATCCAACGTGGCTCAGGTGCATCTGGGAGTGGCTTGGCTACACCTGAGTGGTGCAAGGGCCCTGCCAAACACTGTCCCAGCTGGAGGTGGGACTGCTAGGGAGGGGACACACTGGGTGGCAAGGGCACCCAGATGGGCAGTGCAGAGGTACTGCCACCGTGCTGCAAATCCCAACCTCTGGATCACACACAGACAGGCATCGGGAGGTTCAAAATCTGTATTGGGTATGGAGATGGCAGGAAAGGCTCATCTGGGGCCTCCTGGTCCTGCTCAGGACACAYCCACAGGTCCCCAAGTCCAGGAGTGTCCCCCTTCCACCCCAGGGTGGGCTGTGCCCAAGGCTGGTCCCACTGGTCATCAGGATGCCACCCCAAAACTCCCATGTCCATCCCTCCTCCCAYGACACCCCTCCCTCAGCTTGTGGTGACCTGGTTATCCCAGGGGGACCGTGCCCACGGCTGGCCCCAGCCCCTCTCCAGCCCCTTGCAGGGAACAGCTGTGTCACCCACAGCCCCCCCAAACCCCCTGCAAGGGGGAGCCTTTCCAGTCCTCCCCTYGCTTGCCCCTCTCCTCCCACCTCCSCCTCAGCTTGSAGGAYCAGCAGGCCAGAGTGGGGACTGYCCCCCGCATGTCCCCCGTGCCAGGCTGGCTGAAATTCCCCCTGCAAGAGCCCTCAGGAGCCAGGACGGGGCCGGTGCTGGTGGCGCTCAGAGGATGTGCAGCTCGTCTGACTCGGACAGCCCATACTTGGTCTTGTTCTCGTTGAAGAGCTTGAGCAGGGCACGGATGTAGAGCTCGTGGTACCGGTCCACCAGCTCCCGGCTCGGGTTCTCCACCTTGGGCACGGCCAGCGGCTCCCCCACTGCCGGCAGGGGATGGGGTCACCCCGGCGGCCGCAYGCCCGGCTCGCTGGGGACACAGCCCAGGGGGTGGCTCCCTCTGCAGTGGCCCCTCTCCCCGCAGCCCCMGCGCTCACCCACGGTGGTGATGGGTCTGGCGTAGGGCAGGAAGCCGCGGGAGCGGCAGGAGGTGAGGCCGCGGCCGTAGAACAGGCAGGGAGCGAAGCCCATCATCTTCTGGAAGCGCCGCTGGATGCTCCTCATCCAGCTGCCCTCCTCAAAGACCACCTGGCGGAAGAGGTCGTTCTCGCCAAAGGAGAAGGAGGGGACGAGGAAAGCCCTGGGGAGGGAGGGAGGGGACACGGTGGGTGGTGACGGGGCGCTGGGCACGGCSGGACCCGCGGGGGCGGCAGTGCCGGTGGCCCAGCCGTGACCCACCCGTGGCGCAGGGCCATGCGGACGAAGCCCTTGCGGTTCTTGAGGATGAGCGTGGTGACACCGGGCCGGCAGGACAGCGACTCGGCCGCGCCGCCGATGACGATGGCCACCGCGTTGCCGGTGCCCTTCTGGGACAGCAGGTACCCGATGGCGCGGCGGGTCACCGGGAACAGCCCTGCGGCGGGACGGGACACCGGGGCTGCGGCACTGCAGTGCCCGGCCACCCGGCAGGGACCGCCGAGGGTCCCCCCGAGCGACGGCGCCTGGTGGGACCAGGGCRGGGACGGTACAAGGGCTCCCTCTGCTGCGGGCAGGGGCCGGGAAAGGTGCGGGCAGGGAGCGGTGAGGGCAGCGTGGGGCGCTCAGGGCGGAGGGAACTCGCAGGGTGTGGACGAGCAGCGGGCAAGGCGGAGGAGCGGTCCCGACAGGGTGTAGGCAAGGTGCGGGCAGAGTGCGAGCAAGGTGAAGGCGCAGCTCAGGCAGGGTGTGGGCAAGGTGTGGGCAAGCTGCGAGGTGAAGCTGCCGCCCAGACACAACGCAAGCAGAGCAGCATCCCCGCCCTGCCTCTTCCTGGGAGCGCCATCCCTCCCGCGTTTCGGGAGGGATCAGGAGCCGGGCAGGGCAGGCRCCGCTCACCGCCACTCATCAGGTACTCCCGGAACAGGGGCAGGCGGAAATTTCCGGCCAGCGTGGTGAGGAASGAGCGGATGCCCGGGAACAGCTCCTCGAAGCCCGTGGAGCCCGTGATGAAGTTGCAGAAGGCGCCGACGCAGAGGATGCCGTGGGGGTGCGAGCCGATGATGTAGTTGTGGCTGGGGGACAGGTCGTGCGTCTTCACCAGCTGCGGGGACAAAAGAAGTCACGGGGACGTGATGGCAGCACCTCCTTTTGGGTGATCCCAGCCTGTCCCAGCGCCGTACCTTCACCGGGAAATAATCCCGAAAGTGCTTCCACACGGTCCATCGCCGCAGGCACGACAGCCTCCTGCCACCTGCAAAGCCGGGAGGGGCCCCAGGAGATGTCGCCCAGCCCAGCCCAGCCCAGCCGGATCCAAGGGAAACGCTCCCCGCGGACCCGCTGCATCCCTCTTCCCACCGTGGTGCTGATGATGAGTGGAGGGAGTGGAGGGAAGGAGCAGGGAGGATGTGGCGCTCCCCAAATTCTGGGAGACACCTGAAAGGGGGATCCCACTCCCATCGTGCTGCAAAGCTGGAGGAAGCAGGGGCACGGCCAGCACACCTTTCTCCGGCGTGTCCCAGTCGAAGATGATCCAGGCCAGGTAGAGCACGGGGATGAGCCAGAGGCTGGTGAACAGCAGGTAGATGAGGAGCAGGAGGCTGACGATTCCTGCGGGAGCCGGGCAGGGGGTGAGCGGCTGTGTGGCCCCCGGGACCCCTCGCAGCCCCCCACTCACTCACCCAGCAGCAGGAAGCTGAGCACCCACTGCAGCACGGCCAGCAGCTGGAGCGCRGAGCCGATGTCGCGCTGCGAGGGCCAGGGCACGGCCAGCAGCGTCCTCAGGGCGGTCTGGATGCTGGCCCGGCTGCCTGCGGAGAGGGGGACACGGCCCCCGCCCAAAACAGCGCGGCTCGAACGCGGGCGGAGCCACCGGGCTGCCGGGGAGAGGTGGGATGGGGAGGATGGGCAGCTGGGGGAGGAGGGATGGGATGGGGAGGGTGGAATGGAGGAGCATCCCCAGGAAGCTCTGGACCACGGCAGGAGGTGGCCCTGGGCAATCAGGGCTGTCCCCAGAGCGGGGAGCACTGGGCACCCCCAAGCCCAAAATCTCCGTGCACCAGCGGGGCTGGGAGCAGCAGCACATCCCGCTCCATGCCCAGKGCCCGAGGGCCAGGACCATTCCCGTGCCCTCCTTAGCTGCTCACAGGGGATCTGGGGATTTCTCAGCCRGCACAGCAGGGAGGCACCACCCCCAGCAAGTGCCAAGGCCAGCAGCAAGGCCAAGCCAGCGTGGCTGGAGGTGGCCGTCCCAGTCTGTCCCACAGTGGCAGCGCAGCCACTCCACTCCCCCTGCCACCCCTTCCCTCCAGCCGATCTTGGTGAACCATTAACCTCCCCGGGCTGGGAGCCAGGATCCAAACTCCAAGCCTGGCCCCATCCCTGCTCCCTAAAACGGGCCTGAGGTGCCGGCCCTGCCAGCACAGTGCTCCTGGCCAAAGGTCCCCAGACAAGAYCACCCCAGAGAGCCACCCTAGCATCACAAAAACCTTGGATTCTTGGGAAAACTACCTCAACTACCCCATCTGCATGTTGGCCAGAGAGACGATCAGGGGGACACAGGAACAGCCCTGTCCCTGTGGCTTCCCAAGCCAGGGACCCCTGGGTGAGAGGAGAACCACCGACCCCTGGTTCAGGAATCTGGCAGAGGTTCAGTTCTTCCCAGCTCAATCACAACCAGGAATGGGACAAGTGAAAGAAATTAAACACTGGAGCCATCTCTGGCCYATGGGGGAATTTTCCAGTGGGAAATTTTTGTCCTTTTCTCCCATGCAGCACGCTGGGCTCTGGGTGATCCCTTCCACCCACCACACATCCCCAAAATCCCAGCCACCTGCAGAACCCAGTGTCTTTTTCCCAGGKAAGACACAGAGCTCTTCCCAGCAAACTTGTACCCACCAAACAGTTGCTTTTYAATTTTCCTAGCTCCTAKTCCAAAAACCCCATGAGTGTCCACRCCACAGACACAGAGAACCCCACAGGACTCTGCTGTCAGCCCCATCCACAGCGACAGGAGCCACTGCAAACCAAACATTTGGAATTTCCAGGAGCATCTTGTGTGTAACATTCCCAAAGCCATCCAAAATTTCATCCCTGCAGAGCAACAGCGCATTTTCCTGTGGAATTATTCTCTCATTGCTCCCAACACCCTTTTCCTCCTCAGCACTCCCAAGCAAGCAGACAACAGTGACAACCACCAGCTCCGGGCACTGCTGGAGAACCAGGAGCCATCCCAACCCTTTTTGGGAATCTCTTACCACTGAGGTTCTGGGAGCAGGCTGCTATGATGGTTTTCATGGTGGCAGGAGCTCCGTGGCGCCGTGGGTGGAAAGGTGAGTTTGGCAATCAGAGGGCGCCGGGCTGTGTGTCCAGAGGCTTTAACCAGGTGACCAAAGGGACTCCGGCCCTGCTCAGGGGAGGGGACCTGCTCCAGCTGGGATTAGGAGCATGGAGAGCGACTGCTGGTGCCTGGAAGGGTCACACAGAGGGTGAGGCACTGTGGCTGCGCTGGGAGGTTGCTGTTCCTTGGAAAGTCCCGGCTGCTGGTGCTGCCAGGGGCTGAATTCCTCTGGGAATGCCGCATCCCCCTGGGAATGGTACCGTCCACGCTGGGGGAATGTCACAAACACTGCCATGTGACAGCCCCAGAGCCACCCAAAAATATCACCCTGAAGCTCCACAGCCACCAGACCATTGCTGCTGCTCCCAGCCCCGGGATGGGCACTCTGCCTCCTGCCCAGGGAGCCCGGAGCGCTGTCTGGAGAGGTTTGAGAGGAAAAATGACAAGAAAGGGAAATAGGAGCAGCAGGGGGTCAGCACTGAGGGGGGTTTCAGGCCAACAACCCAAGGAACAGCAAGAACCCACAGGGAACAAATCCCTGAAGCTGTCCAGAGGTGCTCCTAGGAAGTGCTGGCTAACATCAGTGTAGGAGAGGGATAAACACACCCACATGATCATGGTGGGAAAGTCAGAAATGCTTTCTGGGAGATCTGGAACCCACAAACCCCTCATGGGAATTGTAGGGACTCAGTACCTGGGAGAAAGGACCACAGTCCCTGCAGGCTTCCCAGGTGTGGATCAATTCTGAGGACAGGGATTGCTGCATGGAAAACATCTCAACTCCAGCTGTGCCCAAATCCTGCTAACAGGAAGGAAAACCACCAGATTTCTACAGAGTCCCACTGTCCCAGGGTAAGGAAGCACCGTGGAGGTGACACTGCTCCAGGTGACACGAAGTGCCAGCCATGCTTTGCTTTTCCATCCCAGTATTTTAACACCCACAGCTACCAGCCCACACTGGGCACTTCCAGAGCTTCCAGCGGCGATTCCTCACCTTCCTGCACACACCTGCTCTGTGCCAGCTCAGTCCTCTTCTCCYTCATTCAGGAATGGTGCCAGAGGGATTCAGTTTTCCCCTTTTTAAGGATTGTACTATGGGTTTCAAAGCACACTGACTACTTTGTCTTGGAATATGGGACCATTTGTCCCTGTTCTGTCCCTTCTGTGGGCTCCATGAGAGCATCTGGGGCTCACCCCCTGGAAAAGCTCAGGATGAAGAGCAAGAGAATTTCATGGCAAGAACCAGACAGCACAAAGAGAGTTTATTTTGCTTAAAATAGAGAGGAAAAAAAAATAAATATATCCACCCACAATACAAAGATCAGTTTCCAAATCCATGGAGCTCCCCTTGGAGGCTGCCTCCGCCTGGGAGGGCAGAGGGAGCCTGACCCTCAYGGAGCTGCCCCTCAGAGCTCTGGGGCACCCCCCAACACCACCAGTGCCCCCAGTCTGACATGGAATGCACACCACAGCAAGGGGTCACGTGTCCTCCTGCCATCCTGTGCCCTGTCCATCCAGGGAATTCCCAGATGCTCCACCTATTTACACTGTACTCCCTTCTCCCTCTCCAGGTTGTTCTCCCAGGATCTCCAGGCCCTGCTGGCAGCCACAGCATCAGCCCATGTTGTGCCTGTTGCCGTAGCCCCGGGGGTGTGTGTCCTTCCAGTCGTCCCAGTCCCGAGCTTTCCGAAGAGCTTCCTCRTCATCCTCCTCCTCCTCTGCCTCCTTCTGCTGCTTCTGCATCTCCTCATCGCTTGTACCTGCTGGAGGGGAGGGACAGGGAGGAGATCCAGGTTCTCCAAAGCCCTGCTGGGAGCTGGGCTTGCCAGACAGCAGGAGTGAGAACCTTGGAATGGGCTGGGTTGGAAGAGAACCCAGAGYCCATCCAGTGCCACCAGGAACACCTTCCACTATCCCAGGCTGTTCCAAGCCCCATCCAACCTGGCCTTGGACACGCCAAGCACAGTCTAACTCAGCTGTTTTCCTAATAAAGCTTGGATTCTTCCRCAGTCGGGGTGTTCCATACCCTGCACACATCCTTGTTCACCCATCCCCTCAAGAGGCTTCCCAAAGCTGCTGTTCCCATCTCTGTTCCATACCTGGAACCCTCTGTGGGGTGGACACGATTCCCTGCTTCCGGCGCTGCTCGTACCAGTCATCCACAGTCATGGTGGGCAGCCCGGGATAGCCAGCTCCAAACACCCTGCAGTGGGACAAAACCAGGCAATGAAACCCCCTGGAATGAGCAGGAACACAGGCAAGAGGCACAGGGCTATTCCATGATCCAATCTGTGCTAAGGATGTCACAAGGGAGGCTTGAGGGTGACCCAATTCTGGCTTTCCTGTGCCTGAGGGAAAGATGGAGAGGGACTGGAGTGACAGGACACAGGGAATGGCTTCCTACTGCCAGAGGGCAGGGTTAGATGGGATATTGGGAAGCAATTGTTCCCTGGGAGGGTGGGCAGGCCCTGGCACAGGGTGCCCAGAGAAGCTGTGGCTACCCCTGGATCCCTGGGAGTGTCCAAGGCCAGGCTGGRCAGGGCTTGGAACAACCTGGGATAGGGGAAGGTGAMCCCAGGACACCCCTGGGAAGTGAAGCAGATCCATGGAAAGCTCAGCATGAATCATGTGCCAAGCATGACAGGAAATCTGGTTTCTCTCCCATTCTGTGCTTTAGGTGCTGAAATCCCTGCACGGATTTCAGGGTGCCACAAACTCAAGTGCAGACATGAAGGCACCACCTGGATTTCTGCACCTGATGGAATATTTTAGGCTCGACATGAGAGCACTGCCCCAAATGTGTTTGGACCATCCCAATGCATACCTGGCCTGAGCAGCATCCCGGGTGAGGATGAAGGGTTTCACCGGAGTTCTGGCTGGCCGGGGAGGCCCACGGGGACCTGCTGGAGCCTGGGGATGCAAACAACAGTCACCAGGGAATGGAGGGGACCAGAATTCCCCCTCTGCTTCCCATCCTGAAGTTATTAAAGGTCTTGTAGAGGAGAAACACCTCAGCTGTCAGAGCAATGCCCCAGGATGGAGAATCCAGGCCTGAATTTGGTTTAAATCAGGAATTCCAACCGTGCCTATACAGGAATTGCTTCCTGTGCCTCTGTGCCACCTGCTGGGGTCAAAGCAGAGCTGCCACGGCTGAGCTCAGAGCAGAGCAGGAAATGTTCTTTATTACTGCAGTGGAACACTCTGAGCCCATCATTCCATGGACACCTGGGAGGAGCCGAGTCCTGCAGTGCCAAAACATGACCCCCCCAAACCAGCCCTGCCAGGAGGCTGAGCCAGCTCATCAGGAGCTGCTGCTCCCAGCAGACAGCCCAGGTCACAGAAACCCTGGACACAACGTTCTGCACAGGGATTGCAGGTCTGTGGGAATGTTCTGTCTCTCCAAATGGGCTGATAACACCTGGACAGACCAGGAATGGAGGCTTGACAGAAACCACAAAGGTCTTAAGGTCTTATGCTAATTTCCAAACCAAACTGTTCTTCAGAATTAAGGATCTGCAGAAAAGCCTTTGCACAGCCTAGCTCAGCTCTGATATTCCAAGCTGCAGCATTCCACAGGCTGGATTGTGGGGGAAGTGTGGCAGCAGAGCCCAACCCAAAACTCAGAATTCAGAATGAAGGAAACCCCATCAGCTCATGCTGTGATCGAGCTCAATTCCAGCTGGGAAGTCACTGAATAAAACTCAGCCACTGAATTCCTCTGGGATTCATCCCCTCATGCCCTGGATCCCAGGAGAGCTCCCTCACCTGCCTGGCTGCATCCCTGCTCTTCAGGATCACCAGCTCCTGGTCGATGCTCTCAATCTCCTCCAGGCTGGYGCCGATCCATTTCTGGATCTGGAGGATGTAAAATTCCCGGATCTGATCCTCATCTGCYGTCCCGCTCTCCACGGAGCTGCTCATGGAGGCCAATTTGTTCTCCAGCTCCTTCTTCTGTTTGTATCTGCCTCAAACACAGCAAAATCAGACCATGGAATCATTCTTGTCCAGGCCAGCCCAGCCCTGGGGTCTTTACCACCCTTCCTAAAAGGATCAACCAAATTTCATGGAAGTTGTGCTGGTTCCTTTTGGAATTTCAGCCTCTCCTTTCTGTTAAAAGCAGCTGTAAAATTGCATTTAATTCAGAGRGATCTCAATTATTTTATTCTTCTCCTAAAAATTGAGGAATCCTTGGAAATTGAAGCTTTCCTGGTAAAATTAGTCAAGACTGGGAACATCAGTCTCCTGGAAAAAGCAGGACTGAGAAAATCAGTGGAATGGCTGGTTTGGCCTGATTCCATGTCACACAAACAGAATAAAATGCTTTTCCAAGGCGTTTTTAAAATATTATTTTGGCTTTTTGGACTTTTTGACCTATTCAGGAATTAATTATTAAAGGGAAGAACTYCCTATATAATAAACTTCCAGGGTAAATTAGTTTTTACTTTTTCAGGAATCAGTTATTAAAGGGGAAACTATTAAATCCTTGTGTCCTYCTTCCCTCAGTTATTGTCATCTGAAGAATGAATAAGAGCCAAGAAACCTTTGGGAGCTAAGAGGACAAAGAGCATGAAAGAGTAATTCTAAAAAAGAAACCCCTCTCATTTAGAATACAAATAATATTTTTCTACGCTTTTCTACAATTCAAGCAAGCCCAGCCCAGTTTGGATCTCCCAGTGTTGCCACAATGAGCAACTCAGTGGCCAAAATCCCAACAAAAGCACCAAAGACACCCACCAACTTTTTTTAAGCTCTGATGAACTAACTCACTGGTAGGAAACTTCCAGTTTTGAAGTCCTTGTGCTGCTAGCAGCGATTAAAGAACTAATTGTAAGAATAATTATGAAAGATTAAAGAGCTAATTTCAAGTTTTTGAGCAGTTTTTCCTCAGAGACCAAAAACTGGAGTCACAAATGCCCCTCCCCCAATAAACAGTGAGCTGCATCTTTTAAAATGAGCATTTCATGATCAAATTCTTCCATTGCCTAGGGAAGCTCTTCCCTGTCCAACCCTGCACTGCCTCAGGCTCCTGCTCCTCCCGGAGTGATTCCCAAAGCCCTTCCCACTGCACGGAGCCCACCTTTCAATTTTGGCAGATCTGCTCATGGCCATGGCCACCAGGTTGGGCTGGGAGGGGTCCCGGGSGGCCGAGGGGCTCCTGGCTTCCTCCTCGCTGGAGGTGCCGGGGGGCAGCTGGAAAGAGCCCAGCCCGTAGYTCCTGCAGAGCTTCAGGAAGTGCAGGAAGTGCTCCCGGGCACTCTCCARGTGCTCCTTTCTCCTGCTCAGGTCCACCTGCTTCAGCGTCAGGGCTCCCAGCAGCGCCGGCAGCAGCATGAACTTCAGGTCGGCTGAGGCGACCTCCTCCAGCTCCTCGTTCTCACTGCCAGGGAGAGAGCAGGGAACAGGAATGGAGGTTGGAAAGGCGCTGGGGTCATCCTGGGAGGGGCGGCTGAAGGAGCTGGGGGGGCTCAGGGGGGACCTTGTGGCTCTGCACAACTCCTGACAGGAGGGGACAGCCGGGGAACGCTCTGCTCCCAGGGACAGGGACAGGACGAGAGGAAAAGGCCTCAAGCTGTGCCAGGGGAGGCTCAGRTTGGACATCGGCAGGAATTTCTCCATGGAAAGGGAGGTCAGGCCTTGGAAGGGGCTGCCCAGGGAGGTTTGGAGTGCCCATCCCTGGAGGCGTCCCAGGAACGCCAGATGCGGCACTCAGTGCTCTGGGCTGGGTGACAAGGTGGGGATCGGTCACAGCTTGGACTCGACGGTCTTGGAGATCTTGTCCAGCTTCAGTGGTTCTGGGATCCTGTCCCGCTCCACCTCTGCCCTGCCCGGGGACCCTTCCCGTCCCCTCAGACGCGCCCCCTGAGCTCACCTGAACAGCTCCAGCTGCGTCACCATGGCCGCCGCCCGCTGCAGCGCGTCCAGCCCCTGCCGCACCTTGTCCTGCACGGCCGGGGCTCCCGAGGAGGGCTCGGTGCTGGCCTCCAGCTCTTCCCAGAGCCGCCGTCCCAACGCCAGCAGCTCCGCCAGCCGGGGGCCGCCCGCGCCCGCCTCCGCCATCATGGGCCGGGAACGGCGCCGCCGCCACTTCCGGCGCGGTCCGGCGCGACCGTACCCGCCCCGGCCGCCATCTTGGGGAGGTCACTGCCATAGCCACAACGCGGGGCGACATCTTGGGGAGGTCACGGCTGGCGCTACGGCGGGCGCCATCTTGGGGAGGGCACGGACGCAGCCGGGGCGCGGAGCCGCCATGCTGGTGAGGGCAGCCTGAGGGGCAGCGGGCCCGGTGGGCGCCGTGATGGCCCCGCGCTCGCCCCGCGCTCGCCCCGCGGCCCCGGAGCCCCCACGGAGGGCAGGCACCGCGGGCAGGAGCGGCCGGGGTCGCTCACAGGCCTCCAGGGCCCGCACGCTTTTCCCTGCCAGGTCCTGCCTGGTGCGCCGGCCCGCGCGGGTCCTGGCAGGGAGCGCTGGGATGGGGTGTGGGAAACTGGAAAAAAATGTGGATAATTAGATAAAATGGCAGAAAACATCTGTTTTCCCGCTGTGTAAAAGGGGGACACAGTGGAGATCGTGGACAATGCAGTCAATAAATATTAATTTATTTGTGTAAGCACAGCACCTTCCRATTCTCTATTTTTTTCTACAGTACAAGTGGGGCATGCAACCTTTTTTTTTCCCTTCTTTTTTTCTTCATTTATTTCACTCCTAAAATCTCTAAAATTCAACCAGGCATCAGGCAGGTTAGGGTTAAACATGTGCTTTCAGGAGCAGGTTATTTCCCTTAGAAATACAGGTGATTGASCTGGCTGTGAGCAAAGYGTGGRTRTAGCAACCACTGCTACTACTCCTGAGTAATTCTAACTCAGCCTCTGAGCATGACTCAGTTTACRATTTACTCTGTCTGTTTCCTTCATGCCTGTGTCAGATTGTGCAATGAGTTGTTACTCACAKAGCCCAGGAGTGCTGTGGGTCCTCCAAACCTTCTGGCCCCATTTTGCTGCTGGGAGGATCTCCTGGGTATTCCCAGTGGGGTGSCAGCCCTGGGGATTTCAAAGCCACATCAGTGCCTGCTCTGCAGAGTCCCCAGGCTCCCATCCTGCAGAGAAATTCCTCCTGGGAGAAATCAGATCCTTCCCTGTGAGGGTGGGGAGGTCCTGGAATGGATTTCCCAGAGAAGCTGTGGCTATTCCATCCCTGGAAGTGTCCAAGTCCAAGTTGGATGGGGTTTGGAGCAAGCTGGGATGAGGAAAGTGTCCCTGCCCATGGTAGAGGGTGGAACAAGATGGGCTTTAAGGTCCCTTCTACCAAACTATCCACGAATCTCATGATTCCATTCCAAGGAATGGAGAGCAGCTACCCCTCCAAACCCCCCGCAGCCCCTGGCAGAACTGACCTTCCAGCTGCRCCCAAAATTCCTCAGGCTGGTTCCCCCTCAGACCTTATGGCTCTTACTCACCCCTGATTGTCCCTGTCCCTCAGCTGAAGATCCCCACACGGACAATCCCTGTTCTGGTTTGTCACCCTTAGAGCACCATGACACTGCTGAATGCCCCAGGAACAAAGGAGAACAGAGAGGGAAGGGTTTTTCCTTAAATACAGGCGTTTACTCATGTCTGTGCCTTGTGGTGCGATGGTGCACGGACCAACCATCCCAAAGGTCACAGCAACATCCCCCAAACATTCCCAGCAGYGCAGGCTGGACAGGGCTTGGAGCACCCCGGGGTAGGAGAACGCTGCTCACGCCAGGAGGTGGAGCTGGCTGAGCTTTAARGTCCCTTCAACCCAAACCATTCCAGGATTCCCWGATTCTGTGAGATGTGGCCCCACAGCTGAGCCCACCCTGGGCTTTCTCCTGCTCCTGGCTCAGCTCTGTGAGCAGCACAAGGAAAAGCAAGTGCAGGTCCCCGTCCACATTCCAGCGGCAGCAGCACTGCAGGGCTGTGCAGAACAAATGGCCCAACATATCCTTGGACKTTTGGAGCCATCCTTCCTCCAAAATGCTTAATTACCAATGTTTGTTGCTCATGTTACCCTCCTGGAATGAGTTATGCAGCATCCCTCAATGAATAAGCAAAGAAAAGGGAAAATAAATATAAATCAGCGTTTTAACAGCAAAATCAAAAGAACCCATGAAAATCACTCGCCTTCCTCCCGACTTTATTGTTTGCACAAGCCTGGCCAGCAACAAATAACCGCGTTCACACCAGCGTTACTCCCTTAAAACCCCTGGGGACAAACACAGGGCTCATTTCCACCGCATCCATCCTCGGGCTCCTGGGGGACGCTCCCAGCCCTGCAGATCTCACTTCCCTGCTAATTCCAGGTGCGGGCCCGGGTCCCMGCAGCCCCCACCGAGAGCGTGGTCACAGAGCTGTCCCCCCCTGCCAGCCTGACCCTTAGCACTCTCCAGCCAATTCCGGCTCCTTCCCACTTCCCGCAGGATTCCCGCAGCACAGGGACCCCTCCAGCCTTTTCCCGGCTCTCCCCTGTCGGGTTTGGAGTCAAGGAGGGAGAGGAGGAGTGGATTCTGCATATTCAGCACTTGACCCTGCCTTTTCCCAGGCAGAAATTCCAACGGGACCTCTCTAGGAGGGACCCGACGGCTCCCCTGGGCATTCCTTGCTATTGTGGCTCCTCTCCTCTCCCCCAGGCGATGTGTGTTTGTAGTTACCAAATGCAAATCACATTTCCCACCCTCCTGGCTGGAGTTCTCACTCCTCAAGATCCTTCCCGGTTTTTTTTTTCCTCTCACCACCGTTTTGCAATGCTCGGCGGACTTCGCAGCCCCTCCCGTCGTCACCTCCCTGCGATCTGGGATGCGCGGGGAGGCGGATGGAGGGAAGGCATTGAGGCAATCCTGATTTAGTACCTGCAGCCCTCCGAACACCCAAACTGCGCCTGTTGTGCAGCCTGGCAGCTGAAACTCCTTTTTCCGGGGAATGCCGGGCACCGACCCCTAATTGCATTCTGAAARGAAAACTCGGGGTCGCTTTTGGCCTTGGGCAGCTGCGATTTTYCAGGAGCTCTAGGAAGGGAGACGGCAGCAGGCAGAGCCCGTCAATGGCACATTAAYAACTGATAAGGAGGGTTAACTCGCTCCTGGCACTCCCGAGCTCGGGCTCAACCTCCAGCCCCTGCATCCTCAGCTTCCAGCCCCTGCATCCTCTCCAGCCGCCTCCGATTCCTTCCCTGCTCTCACAGAAACCTGGAGCCCATTAAGGGAAGGGGGTGTTTTACAAGAAAAGCTCATGCATTGATTCCGTGACCCAGCAGAGACCATTAAAAGTGATGGAATGGATATGGAAATGAGTAATCGTCCAGCTGGGCTCGGGCTGAGCGCGGCCAACTCCACTCAATGGGAACCAAAAGCAGAGCGGAGCTGCTGGAGCCTCCAGGCAATGCTGGGAGCTGCAGGAATCCACCCRAGGGTTCCCATCCCCTTTACCTGTCCTCCTGGTGCTGTGGAGTCCCTGCAGCACCTTTTGGACTCATCCTTTCTCTCCAAAGGCTGCACCAGCAGGAATCTCATCCCATCCAAGTGCTTGGCCAGATTCCGTGCTATGGGGAATGTGGGAGCCCCCATCCCTGGCTCCCAACCCCTTGCTGTTCACACRCACCCTTGGCTCATCCAGCCCACATTCCCAAGGATCAGAAAATAACCCTGGACTGCCACAGCTTCCAGCAGCAGCCCTGAATCCCAGACAGACAGAGACCTGAGGAAGCAGAGGACAAAACAGGAGCAGAGGAAGGCAGGGATCTGGAATTAAAGGGAAATCTAGGCCAGTGAGAAGCAGAAAGAGTTAAAAGTGAGCTGGTCCTCAGAAAAGGAAAGGAAAAGTATGGACATGGGGCTTTGTGGACACAAGACTCTCCTTACAGCCTCTTTCTCCAGGACCAGCTTGGAAGGAGATGCAGGAAAGATTGTCCTAGAAAACAAGGCACAGAGAGTTAYAACATTTATTTAAAAACACACACCAGAACCCCACTTACAGGAAGTACAAAAAAATAAAGGTTATTTCTTGCTTCCCCAAGACCCTGGAGTTGTGTCCCCTCTCCAGGCCAGAATTCCAACACACCAGGTCCTGAAGGGTGGAAGGAGTGGGCTGAAGGCCTCAGTGGGCCAGAAGGAGGGGCAGGTAGGACAAGCCATGAGAATTTCATGTATTGAGTGGGCTCCCACCTCTGGCRTGGGGACAGAAGCTACAGTGGTGCCATGGCTGGGCTGTTAACACGTGGTCAGGCGTGGGTTTGCCAGGCTGCYCAGTTTTGGCAGCCTCCAGGAGCTCTCCTGTCCCTGATGCCTCTGCCATCAACAAGAGCAGCGCCATCTCCATGCAAATGTCTCCACTGGGGTGCTGCAAAGGGCCCTGGAGCAGTGTTTCTCCTTGGATGAGCCCACAGCAGAATCCTGTTCCCAAGGGAGCTGCCCATGACCCCCTCACCCGAAGCCACAGCATTCTACCCCTGCAGCCTTTTCCCAGTGGATAACTCCCCTTCCATCTATCATTCCTGGCTTTCAGGAGCTGTCAGAATCCTCCTCCAAAGGGACAATGGCAGCCCAGGGTCCCTGTTCCCTCCCAGAGAAAGGGGCCTGTGGAATGATCAATGGCTTTTCCCAGCTGGAGACAAAGGGCTGGCCACTGACCAGCTGCAGGAGGGCACCTCTTTGTCCTGCCCCGAGATCTGGGTTGGAAAGCACCGAAATTCYCAAAATCTCTCAGTCTGAGGCTTTCCATGAGACACCAGGCTTCCTGCACAGCCTCCTCCTTGCAGGGGGCATCCCTTGGGACGGGCTCCTGGTGTCCAGCCGTGCCTGGTGGGTGCCAGAGGGGTTCTCCTGCTCACTTGCAGACGTGTCTCTCCAGGCTGCGGCGGCAGCGCCGGCACACCACGGAGCAGCACCAGCGGTAGCGGCAGTGGCAGCGCTCCTGCACCTCCTCCGTGTAGGTGTTGTAGCCACGGCCACAGCACAGCAGGTCACAGCTGTCACTGCCCACTGAGCTCCTGTTGCACGGCCTGCAGAGAGATGTGGGACATGAGCACCTGCCCTCCCCGGCCCCGGCAGCCCCGGGGGTTGGTGTGCTCAGAGCAGGTGGCTGCAGGATCATGGAATCATGGAATGGTTGGGTTGGAAGGGACCTTAGAGATCATCCAATGCCACCCCTGCCATGGCCAGGGACACCTTCCACTCTTCCACAGGGTGCTCCAAGCCCTGTCCAACCTGGCCTTGGACACTTCCAGGGATCCAGGGGCAGCCACAGCTTCTCTGGGCACCCTGTGCCAGGGCCTGCCCGCCCTCACAGCCAGGAATTTCTCCCCAATATCCCAACTAACCCTGTCAGTGGAAAGCAATTCCCCCTTGTCCTATCCCTCCATCCCTTGCTCCAGTCCTTCTCCAGCTCTCCTGRAGCCCCTTTAAGCACTGGAAGGGGCTCTGAGATCCCCCTGGAGCCTTCTCTTCTCCAGGTGAGCACCCCCAGGTCTCCCAGCCTGGCTGCAGCCCTGGGAGCATCTCCATGGGCACACATGGACTTGTTGAACAAGTCCCTGCCTGTCTTGTGYTGGGGTCCCAGACCTGGACACAGCAGTGCAGGAGGGTCTCACAAGACAGGGATTCAGGGGTCCAGGGATCTGCTGCAGGCTCACCCCAGCCCAGCCACATCAGCTGCCCAGGACACTCAAACCCAGCAGAACAAGCACTCCTGGAATCACAGGCTGAGTTCTTCCTACCTGTCCTGTGTCCCCAGAGAACCCAGCTGGGGGTTTGGGGTGCAGTAGTCAGGAGAGCTGATGAGATAAACCAGATCCATCTCTGTCACTGGCCTGGCATCCCCTTCCTTGGGGATCAGCTGCTTCCTGGGCCCCACGAGCCGATGGGTCACCTTGAGGGCTGCCAGGTACCTGGATTTGAGGTCAGAGGCGATTTCACCCAGGTCTGGCAGCCCTTTCCAGCAGGTCTTCACCGAGCAGGAGCCTGAAACSCCGTGGCATTTACACCTGGTATCCAGGGAGTCACTGAGCACCTGCAGGGAAACAGGTGAGCTTGCTCTCTCCTGGTTCTGCCCCAGGGATTGACTCCCAAAGGCACCCACGGGAGTTTCAAGGAATGAAAGAGCTCAGAGCTGAATATAACGGGGTAATCAGGGTCTCAGCCCTGCTTCAATYCCTTCTGATAAGAACCTGATCCTTGGAAAACTTCCAGAGGAGCTGGCAGCAGGGCTGGAGGCTTCCCAAGCCTCACCTGGGGAACAGGAGAGGATGGAAGCACAAAAATGGGATGGGCTGGGGAGTCCAGCTGGAGTGGGGCAGGATGAGCTCAGTTTCCAGTGAGAAGGGTGGAAAGAAGCACTGGGAGTACTGGTGTGAAATACCAGCTGGCTGGGAATGCTGGTGTGCAGTGTCAGAYGTGCTGCCTGTGGAAAGGGTGTGGGATGGCTGGGGATGGGCAGCAGTGTGTGTGTGTGTGGGGAGGGTGCCTGCTAACACACTTTTTAACCATTTTGTTGCCTCCTGACGTTCAGGACATCCCAAAAACCTGTCTGACATCTGCTGCCTTAAGTTACGGACCTCTGCTCCTGCTGYTGAGCTCCRTCTATCCCAGGGGGCTCGGACCCGSTGTGTCACCCYCGGGCAGTCCTGGGGGGCCTCACACACCCCACCCCAGACCTCAGCAGCCCTGGTGGGCTCCCAACCCKCATCCCCGGGGGTGCCGCACCCACCGCCCGTCCCACGGCTCCGTTGTGCCGGTTCACGGCGCGGAGCCCGGGCGCGGCGCCGGTGCCGGCTCTGGCGGAGCCGTCGGTGAAGGCGGCCCCGAGCTGCAGCCCGTGGCTCAGGTTGTCGCCGCAGCCGCCCCAGCGGGAGCCGGGCGCGGGGGGCTCGGCGGGCGCGGGGCCGCAGGAGCAGCGCGGGAGCTCCCCGGAGGCGCAGGAGCGGGCGATGCTCCGAGCCACGGCCGCCGCGGCCAGGGCGTGCACGAAGGCGGCTTCCCGAGTTCCTGCGGAGAAAACAGGGATGTTTCCTTCCTCGCTGCCCAGCCAGGCTCTCAGCTCACCCATCTCTCACGGCAAGGAGTTTCTTTATTCCGTCTTGCGGCAGGATAAACGCAAGGCCTCTSAGTTTTAGTGGTTTTAACCTGTGGCCCCAGGGTTACACTGACCACATCCCCACCTCTTCCCCCGCGTTTTTTGGGAGCTTCTGGCAGCCGTTTGAAATGGAATTCACTGTCTGTCACCTCCCCCAGACGGAACTTGCACGGGATTAACACCACGTAAAGGCAGCATATTTACCCCAAACCAGAAACCCACGCGCTGCCAAGCCCGGGATGCTCCCGGGGCAGAGCAGGCGGGGCGGGAGGAGCATCCCTTACCGGTGAGCAGGTCGGGGCCGAAGCTGGGGGCGCGCTGGATGGAGGAGCAGTTCCACCGCATGTCCGCAAAGCTCTGCTGGCACAGCTGCTGCGTCCGGCGGGCGGCCCGCACGATGCTGGGCATCGCCTCCAGGTGCCGGCGGCACAGCTGCAGCTGCTCGGGCACCAGCAGCCGGCAGTGCTGGCTCTCGTTCCAGGCCACCCCGCTGCCCGCCAGCCCGCTGTGGGGAGAGCTGGGGGTCACTGGGGGGGCCGCAGCGCCCCGAGGGACCGCCAAGAGGGGCTCTGGAAGGAGAGATCCCGATCCCTACTCACAGCCACTGGAGGGCTGCGGAGAGCCCCAGCTGGCAGAGCAGCGCGGTGGCAGCGGCGGCGGGGCGGCCCATGGCTGGGAATGGGGCTGGGATGGGACTGGGAGCTGGGATGGGGCTGGGATAGGGATTGGGAACTGCGATGGAGCTGGGAGTGGGGCTGGGAGCTGGGATGGGGCTGGGATGGGACTGGGATCTGGGATGGGGCTGGGACAGGGACTGGGAGCAAGGCTGGGGCCTCTCGGCCCCACCGCCCCTTTTATAGCAGCGGGTCCTGCCCCCCGGGGAGGGGAACAAAGGCGGTTTCGGTGCCATTCACAGGGTTAGGGACAAGGAGGGGCTGGAGGGAGGCCAGCTGTCACCAGCAGTGACCGTCCCCAAACAGCACCTGGAGGGGGTGAGGGATGAGCCGCTGCAGGATGCTSCCCCMGCACTGCCAAGGCCACTGCTGACCGTGTCCCCAAAGTGCCACATCCACATGGATTTTAAATCACTGCAGGGGTGTGACTCCACCGCTGCCYTGGGTGCCCTTTCCATGAGAAATTTTCCTTAATATCCAACTAAACCTCCCCTGGCACAGCTGGGAGCTGTGTCCTCCTGTTCTGTCCCTTGTCCCCTGGGAACAGACCCCAACACCCCTGGCTGTACCCTCCTGTAGGGTCAGCACAGGCTCACCATTTCTACATCTTTTTCTGCCCTGGCAGGGCACCAGGGCTGGCTCGTGCCTGTCACAAGGTGCATTTCTCAGGATCTCTCTCTCCTACAAGTGCAAAACCAAAAGTGCTGCCTGGAGCCCGTGAGGAACCAGGTAGGCCGGGATTTYCCCACAGTGGGAGGTGACATTTGCCACAAGCCCAGCTGACACCAGGTTTTGGAAGGCATGACAGGTTGAAACCCACTTTTTAGGCTTTCACTTTCTCCCTGGCTGTGCTACTTCCTCTCTTTCTGGAAGGTGCTTTTCCTTGACAGAACCAAACTGGGGGTTGGTTGCCATCCCCCTGTGACCTCTCACCTTGACAGGACATGCCTGGATGGTTGATTTTTGTCCCCTTGTGACCTTCCTTTGGCTTGGGATCATGTGCACTGAAACCAGAACACAAGGCTKGAGTCATTGCCCTTCCCAAACGGTTCCCTTGGGATGCAAAGGCCACAGCCCACTGTGCTGGAGCAATGGCCCCTGAGGGAGGGTCCCAGGTCACTCCCAAATCCCCACCAAGTTACAGGGGGATTGGTTAAAGGGCAGGGAGAAAAGGAGGAACACAGGGGTGACCCCTAAACACCAAACCTGATGTTTGGGATTCTGYCCCTTGTGGCTGCCAGCTCAACTCCTCCTCAGGGTGTGGATGGTGTCTTGTTTTGGGCCCTGGAGGATCTCCAGGGGGTTGCCAGGACAGCGCTGGGGTTGGATGGCAGCTGGGAAGGCGCCTGAGTTCCCAGGGGGTTCTGAAGCCCTGAGAGTGGTCAGGAAAAGCTGCTGGAGAGCTGGAATGCAGAGAGGAACCACCCCAGGATGGAGGGAATTCCCTTCACGGGTGATGGGAGCTGTGATCAGCACAGGACAGGGGGGCTTGGTCCCACCCCATCCTTCCTGTGGGATGGGAGCTCACCCTGGGGACTGGGCAATGGAAGCAGTGCCAGCACAGGGAACCGTCACAGGCTGCCACCTCCCACCAGAGGTATTTTTACCAATCCCTCTTCACAGGAAACTTTTGCAATGACGGAGTAGCAGGAAAAACACAAACCCTTCCTTTTAAAGCAAAGCCAGCCCTCCTTTGGACGTCAATTCCTCTTTTTAGCTCAATCCTTGGAACAAGAGGAGGGTGAGTGCTAAAAATACCCCTTCCTTCCCCTTCCAAACTGGGCTGGCGGGGGGCAGGAGGGGATTCCCAGCCCAGGAGAGGCTTTCCTTCCCCAGCTGGGGCTTCACTGCTGGGGGGAGACCAAAGGAGCCGGGAAAACATTGGGAAAGGTCCTGTCCCACCCCATCCCCCTGCCTGGTGTTGGCCACCCTGGGGACACAGCGAGGGGACAGCTGCAGGAGGGGCTAAAGGAGCAGAGCTGGTGCTGGCTCAGAGCTCCTGGGTGAGGCTTTAGTGCAGGAACAGCAAAGAGCTGTCCTGGAGGGCCAAAGGTTGGTGTGCCTCACTCCAGGGAGGCAGGGGCCAAAGCAAACACCTGTGAGTGGATTGTGACCCTGTGAGCACGCGGGGTCCCCATGCGCTGCCCCAGCTCCCAGTGTCCCTGGCTCCCAGGCCCAGCAGGGGCAGATCCAGGCACCTTCCAGGGGTTTCCCTGCCACCAAAGCGTCCCCCCAGGCCCCGGGGACCCCGGTTCCCCAGCCCAGCCTCACCTCCCGGCCGAGCCTGTGAGGGGCCACATCCTGAGCCAGAGCAGTGACGGTGATGCAGGGGTGGTGGCACGAGGTCACGGGGCACTGACGCTCCAGCTCCTGCCACAGCTCGGGATGGGGATGAGACTCCTGCTGCTGGTGGGCGCTGGCAGCATCCTGGCCCCAGCGGGACGGTCACCCTGGGCGGCAGGAGCCCTTCCTGCCACGGAGCTCAGCTCCCCCTCGGGGAAACCATCCCCTTCCTCTCTCCAGAGAGCACGAGAACAGGCTGGGGACAGCGGCCGGGACCTGATCCTGCAGAGCCACCTGTCCCCACAGCATCCCAAACCTGGCAGCAGGGACAGTGGCTCTGCATGAGGACACGCACAGGGGGACGCTTCCCTGTGCCCACAGCAGTGTCCCCGTGCAGGCAGCCCAGCGCAGCTGGCAGGGAGGATCCAGCTGCAGAACATGTGGCACATCTGTCCCAGCACGGGGAGGTGACACTGCAGAGGCAGGAGGGACCCGGGGGGACACGTTCCACATCTGCCACACCCCGAGGCACCTCGGGATGGAGGGCCCAGCCCGGCCAGAGCCCCTGGAGAGGAGGAAAAGTGTCATGAACGACACACCCGGCCTCCCCCCGGGCTGGGAGGAGCTGCCAGGGGCGCTGTGCCAGTCACGGAGCCGCTGCCACAGGCAGGGATAATGGGAAGCAGCCCTACGGATGGGAGGGACACAGGGCGGTGTCCTGGAGGTGCCACCAGCCTCTTGTCCCATCCCAAAGCCACAGAGAAAGCRCCACATTCAGCAGGAGAACATCCCAGGCAGCACGAGGATGGGCCTGGGTGAGATCAAAAGGGTTTGGGAATGGGAGCTGCAGCAACATCAGGGAAAACGAAATAAACTGTACCTCCAGCAGCCCTCTGGAAAGGGATGTACCTTCAGCTGGGTGAAAGGACCCGTTATCTTCCTTATCTTATCAGGACTGGGGAGATTTAGGTTAATTTGGGCTCTGTCTGAACACAGGGCAAGAGAAATGCTCCCCTCCTCTCCTCACTCTGCCCAGCTGGGATGGCCTGAGGAGGGAGATCTGGCAGGCACTTCCCGRGATATCCTTCAGCTCCTGCAGCAGATGAAGCTCTGGATCGTGAAAAAAAAGACCAAAAAAAAAAGAGGGAAAAGGGAAAAAATAAAAGAAGAAAAGGGGAAAAGCAAAACTGCTGTAATTGAAGGGAGTTGAGGGAAGGTAATTTCCGCCTGGGTTAGTGAAACAGCTCAATGGAAATTCTTGATAAAAATCTATTCTTCTTTGAAAATGCAGATCCAGGGAAATGTGAAGGCTTTCCACTGGAAAGAATGAGTTTTGCTGGATTTCTCAACCAGTTCTCTAGAAAATTTGTCAATGGTCACAACATTTTAATCACTGCTGCTTTTTTTGTCAGACCAAAATTTACACTCCTGCCGCCTTCCAGCCTGACACGAAAATGCAACATTTTTGGCATCGCCCCTTTATTTGTTCAAAATTTAATATTCTACAGATCTTTTGCCCTCCTTCTGGATCAAGAAAACACTGGAAATGCCAAGACATGCCTGGGATAGGGAAACCATTTCCCCTAAAGCATGGGAAGCTCCGGATGAGCAGCAGAGCAGAGCTCAGCACAGACCCCGCGTTTCTCTTGGCCTCGTGCTGGTTCTGGGGACACAAACGTGGTTGGTGCCACCTCAATGTCCCACCCGGGGCCAGCACAGGCTCACCTCACGTCCTGCTCCTGGCCAAGCTGTTCCTGGGGCTGGAAGAAGGGGGCATTGCCCTCAGATTCAATTCTTGGTAAATCCACGAGAGCACGACCTGGAATCCTGTTGTTCTTTGAGGCAGGAAAGCACACAGACATCAGTAATGGTGATAACCCAACAGCACTGCCCTGGCTCATTTTCCACACCTTCACAGCCCCTCCTCAGCCCGGGAAGTTCTCCCTCTCTCCCCCCTTTACCCTGGGCTGTACAGAACCCTTAGGGTCGGAAAAATCCTCCGAGATCAAATCCAGTTATTTGGGAGCTTTTTTCTGTGGGATAAAACCAGCCCCAGGATTCTCCCCCGCTATTCYTAGTGCATTTTCCAGCAGATGCTTCAATCCCCAGAGAAACTTCAGCATCAGCAGCCGCCGTCCCCAAGTGCCACTGCCCTGAAGGGGTCAACCCCCGCCAGCTGCTGCTCCGCRGGGACACAAACACGGCTGGGGACGCTCAGGATGGCCGAGGCAGCGCCTGGCACCGAGTGCCGGCAGCGCATGGTGTCCCTGAGCACCCGGTGGTACGCGGTGTCCCCGCCCGTCCCCAGCTCCCAGCTCAACGCTGGCGGSAGCAGCGGCACAAAGCCAGGGCATCTCCTGTGATACAGCCTGGCAAGGGGTGAAACGAGGAGCAGCAGCCACAAAAACGCACCAGAAACACCCAGGGAAGGCAGTTTGGGCACTGAAGTGTCCCTGCAATGTCACCGAGTGCTGGGGCAGGAGGATGGCACAGGTCGGGATGGGCTGAGCTCCCCCAGCTGAAGCAAATCCTGCCCCAGGGTCAGTCTGAACTCACCTGGGGACACTGGGGAAGCAGGTCCCTGCCCCTGGAGCTCAGGTGTCACCCAAGCACAGGGGACAGTGCTGGGGAGAAGCCCCAGGTGGGCGCAGCAGCTCCTGGGACACTCCATGCCCAAAGCCCAGCTGGCTGTGACTGCCCAGGGACATCAGCTGGGGACAGCACTGGGGATGGAGCCAGGGAGCACCGGGATGGGAGCACACAAGGGTTGTGGTGGCTGTGGCACAGGGACTTTGTGACCTGAGAGGGACACGGGAACAGGAGCTCCAAGGGGAAGGGGTGTGGGAGCAGGAGATCCAGCAAAGAGCAGCCCTGGAGCAGGAGGCTGGGTTCCCTCCTGTCCCCAGGGTCCTGCAGGGTGGTGACACACAGTGACAGGCTCCCCTGCCATAGCCACTGGCTGTGACAGGGCACAGAGCTCTGCATCAGAGGGAAACTGAGGCAGGGGTGGAAATGTGGGGGCCACCAAAGTCACCGGGGGGCCTGGAGCTGTGTGCCCAGCAAAGGACAGGAAGCTGAAGCCCTGACATTTTACACCAGAAATGCCCTTTCTGCTTCCCAGTAAAACCATGATAAGCTTGAAGAAAAAAAAAGGAAGAAAATGAAGCAATTGGGATTTTAAGTAACTCCCAAGCCCTTTTGCTCCCGCAGCTCCAACCCACCAGGTGTGTGGAGGTGACTGTGCCCCAGCTGGGGACTTCCAAGCTGGAACCAAATGGATGTGAAACGTTAAAGGTTCCACTGCAGCCTCAGTTTTGTATTTCCTGGAACTGGCCCAGCCCTCCAGGTGCTGCCCTGGGAAGCTGGACAGGTCACTCAAGGGAGAGATGGACACCAGCACACAGTGACAATCCCACTCAACTCCTCCTGCTGCCTTGCCAGGCCGGGGTCTGAGCCCCTGGATGATCCCTGGCTTTGGAGGGTGCTCAGAGGGTGCCAAATCCACCCACAACCACAATTTGGGCAGCACTTACCTCGTGCTGGGACCAGATGTCTCAGCCACCATCACCTCGGGGGTTCTTGCACTGAGGGTGGGACATCTTGTGCCAGCCAGGGACAGCACAGACCCCCACTTCTCCCATTCCCACCATCCCAGTGGGTGAAGACAGGGTGGAATTCCTCCCAGCATCCACAGCAAGGAAAGGCAGCAGAGAGGTGGGCACAGAAACCCCCTCCCCAACCCAGCACTGAGAGCCACCACCAAGCACCATTCCCAGTCCCTCCTGCTCCTTCCTGGATTAGGGAATGCTTCAGGAGCAGCAGCAGGGCGTTAGCAGAGCTATTGAACCTTTTTAAAGGGGCTGCTGGGCTAGCTAGGAAACAGCCAGGTGGYCCCAATGGAGACAATTCCCATCCAGCTGAGTGTGATGTGGAGGAAGGGGGGTGCTCAGTGCAGCCAGCCCAGGGCTGGGTTTCCTGTGCTGAAAGATGGGAATGTGTGGCGGCACCCCAAATTCCATATTTAGTTTCTGGCAGGGGTCAGAGAGGACAGGGGAATGTCCCTCCTGGAGAAGGGGAGGTGGCTCAGAGCCCAGCACCCACCACACYCCTGTCACTGGGTTCACAAATCACACAGGTACCAGCGAGACTTCAACCACAATAATATTATTAATATTAATATTATTAATAATAATTAGAGTTCTGACCGATGGCTGCAGCTCTGGGCTACACTTTGGTGATGCTGTCAGGGGGCCTCTCCTCGGCTGGCCCCTGTCCTTTGGGGTGGGGCTGGGACACTCCCACCCTGTTGCTCTCCAGTCCCGCACATCCCGGAGCCTTCCGCCCTTTCCTCAGGAGGCAGAAAACCCAGGCACCGAGGAGGAAAAGGCCCAGCAGGGCCACCAGCAGAGCCAGGGAGGCAGTGCCCTCGGGCTGGGGACAGATCCACCGGGGAGTGCCGGAGATCCTGGCCGAGCTATTCCGGCCGTGCTCCTGGAAGAGGCAGCGGGCCTGGCGCAGGTCCGGCACGGCCACGCCGGCCGCACGCAGCGTGTCCAGCCAGCCCAGCGAGCAGCAGCTCCAGGGGTTCCCAGCCACAGACACGGCCCTCAGGCTGTGGGACCAGCTCCCCACTGCTCCCAAGGCCTGCAGGTTGTTATTCCGAACGTCCAGGCTCTGCAGAGGGGAGCAGGAAAGCCCCGGGGGCAGCAGGCTCAGGCGGTTGCCCGACAGGTCCAGCACTCGGAGTGTGCCCAGGCAGGGCAGCGCTGCCTCGTCCATCTGGTTGTCCCTCAGAGAGAGCTCCTGCAGGGACAGCTCCAACCCTGCCAGCGCTCCCGTGGGCAKGGACAAGTCCCTGTTTCCTGACAAGTCCAGGGAGAGCAGTGGGGTCCCACTGAAGGCGTGGGGGTGCAGCCTGGAGATGTTGTTCTTGGACAGGCTCAGGTGCTTTAAGCGAGGGATGTTGTAGAAGGGAGTGCAGGTGTCTCTGGGGGCTGACGTGTGAGAATCCCCTTGGAAATCCCTTCCCTGGTCACTCCCCTGGCTCTCACAAGGCTGGAGGCTGTTGGAGCCCAGATCCATGGATTCCAGGTGAGGCAGGGAATCAAAGAACCACTGTGGCAGCACAYGGAGCGCGTTGCTGTGGAGGTCCAGCGAGCGCAGGGACAGCTCCGTGCCATTGGTGACAGACTCCCTGGCCACGTCCTGGAGGCAATTCCTTGCCAGGCTGAGGCTGTGTAGGGAGCCTAGGCTGTGGAAGAAGGAAAATGGGAACAGCTCCAGGCGGTTATTGCTGAGATCCAGGTCAGCCACGTGTGTCAGAGCAGCTACAGGACGCACGGTCCTGTTGAACCTCTGCATCTCCTTGTAGGGCAGGACAAACTCCCAGGGATGGGGTGAGCCTGGGAGCAGGGAAGCAATGAGGTTGTTGGAGAGGTTTAAGTGTGTGAGATCATGGGCTCTGGGGAGCTCTGGGAAAGAGAGGAGTCTGTTATGGCTCAAGTCGAGCACTCGGAGCAGGTAGGGCTCCGCTCCCTCCTCCTCGGAGAAGAGCTCCAGGGCGTTGTGGCTGAGGTTTAAAACTTGCAGCTGTGTGAGGCTGAAGCCAGAGATACAGTGGAGGGAATTCAAAGCCAAGTTCAGCACCTCCAGCTCTTCCAGAGGCTCAAAAGCTCCCTCCTGGATCTCCATGATGTAGTTGTTGCTGAGGTCGAGCTGGCGCAGCCGCGGTGAGCTCCGGAAGGTCCCTGCCAGCAGCTTGGTCATCGTGTTCCCGGAGAGATCCAGCACCCTCAGGCTGGTGAGGTTGCTGATGTACCAGCTGGCCATGTGGCTCTCCAGGTTATTCACAGACAGGTCCAGGACCTCTATATTCCTGAGCAGATGGAAAGCTTCCCCGTTAGCCAAGTAATTCCGGTCCAGGTGGTTCGAGCCCAGGAGCAGCGAGCGCAGCTGAGGCAGCTCAGCCAGGGCGGCGGCTGACACGGATTCCAGCTGGTTGAAGCACACATCCAGGTACTCCAGCTGCTCAAATCCTGGCATGTTGCTGCCTGACAGGTTTTGGATGAAGTTGTTGGAGAGTTCAAGGTACTTAATTCCTTGGCCGAGCTCCTTGGGAAATTTCTGCAGGCCAACTCCTTTGCAAGACACCTTCGTGGGGCTCTGTGGAGAGACAGGAGAGGTGTGACTGAGGGGGGGGGGCTACAAACCACAGCTCCAGGCAAGSCAGCTGCTGTCCAAGATGGGCATGAGAAATGGGAATGAGCATTGCTCCCCCTTCCCAAGCCCAGCTGGTCCAGAGCATCCCTGTTTAGGCAGAGGAAGGGTGCTCTGTAGGCTCCATCTTTCCTCTCGCTGCAGCTTCCTCTGGAGTTGGGAACCTGGATGGGAGCAGCTGATTTTTTTCTGGGGAGACAGAAACCTGCTGATCCCCATCCAGGCTCCCAGCTGCCTCACTGGAATCCCTGCACTCCATCCTCTGAGCACCTCAGGCATGGCAGGGACGTGGGAGCAGCTGGATGCCAGGGACCACCTCACAGGAAACCAGCTCCAAGGCAGGAAAACAGAAGAAAAGCTGGGAAAGTTAAAGAGATGGAGGCTGGAGGGAGGTGAGAGCCATAGGGAGGAGACCCAGGGCGATGCTGGCAGCCCCAGCCACGCTGCTGGAGCCATCCCAGCCCAGGTGCTCCTTGGAAAACAGCCTTACCTGCTGGCACAGCGGGGAGCTGGGCCTGGTCTCGGGGCTAGCCCGGGCTCTGAGGATGGACGGGAGCAGGCAGAGCAGGAAACATCCCGGTGCAGCCCAGAGCATGTTGGGCTGCGGGCGCTGCCAGCCCCGTCCCGCTCCTGCGGCGTCGCTGGCAGGCTGGGCAGGAGCCAGGCTCTGTATAAATAGGCTTCAGGATGGGATGGGGGAAGGAGATAAGGCATGTGGGTGTTCGTAGCTACGGAAGTGGGAAAAGAAAGACATCAGCTCGCAGAGGGGGAAAAACGGCACAAAGCCACAGGGAAGGGAAAGAGAAACGGCAGGATGGGGAGGAGGGAGCTCAGGTGACCGGCTGGACCCGCTGTGACATCAAATGCCAGGAGGCAGAGGTGGCACGTAGGAAAGCTGAGAGCGTTTGGGGGAGTTTCTCTGTGCCAGGGACAGGATGTGCCAGCTCCCGGGACAGCAGGGGCAGCTGGCGAGGGCTCTGCAGCCATCCTGAGCCAGGGACAGCTCCTGGCTGTGGGATCACCCGACTGTCACACCCAGGCACTGCCAGTCCCTCCCCATCCCAGCGCAGCCCAGCCGAGGGGACTCTGCCTCCCTCGGGAAACAACAGCTTCCCAGGGCCCACCGCCCCTTCCCGGCGGGATGTGCAGAGCTGGAATCCCCCTCCTCCTCCTGCTGCTGTCACACCCCGTGTCCCCACCTGGGCTGCCGGGTCACCTCCTCGCCCAGGGCAGGAACAGAAGGGAACTGTCCCTGCGGCAGCTCCAGGTGGGATCTGCGCGCTCGGAGCTGTGCTCCACCCACAGGGACATTTTTTTGGTGATGGTATCTCCGTGTCCTTGTGCCACCTAGTGCTGACACTCCTTGGGGACACGCCCCTCAAACTTCACGGGGCACTCTCCAAAATGAAGTTTGGGGTTTTTTGGCTCAATGTGGCTAATTCCATGTGAAAGGTTGTCCAAGGATGTGAAGTTTCAGCCACAGAGCTCATGCTCTAATCCTGGAGGTGTCTGGCAGGAAAAAACGGTATATAGACATAAAATACATAAATAAATAAATATAGATTATATATATATATATATGTACACACACACACACAGAGTTACACAAGTGAGTTACCCCTCTGATAGTCGGCGYGGTGGGGGACACTTTGTCACCTCAGGATGTGACTCAGCCTTGAGCCGGGTGTCCCCAGCATCCAGGTCAGGCAGGACAGTGGYGACACGCCAGGGACAGCGTTTTGGGCTGACGCCCTCAGGGCACACGGCACATCTGTGCAGATGTGCGCCCCTGCCAGGCAAACGCCGACCTCTGGGTGACCCCCGGGCCGGGCCCTCCCGAAGCAGAACCGGCACATCCGGCCCTGCCCCGCCCGGGGAAGCCCAGCCCGTCCCCCTGCACCCCAACTGCTGGACGTGGCTCTGCACGGTGACACAGCCCCTGTCAGCAGCTGAAAAGTCCCTGATGTGGAGCAGGGACTTCTGCAGAGAATCCCTGGGCATTTGCATCCCAGGGCTGTGAACTCCCTTGGCGGGAGCGCCGGGCGTGGATCAGAGCCGGCAAACACCGAGAGGCTGCTCCTGGATTGTGACAAAGGCAGAGTGAACCACACGGCCTGAGCAGGGAGAGATCTGCTCTGAAACCAGCTCCCCTGTGCTTCTCGGCCTTCCTGTCCTCCATGCTGGCTCCAGGGCTCCAGCAGGATCTGTTGGAGAAGTTCCCTGGTCCCACTGAGGCTTCTGTGGGAGCAGTCTGCAAAGGATGTGARGAACGAGCAGCAGGACTGAGGTGTGGAGGAAGCGGGGACAGAACCACCTGCCCAGGTCACATCCCTGCTGTGGGTGATGGGCTCCAGCCTGRCTGCTTGGGAGCAGGATATCTGGTTATCCAAGTCCATCTGTTCTGTCCTTCCTTCCCTGCATTCYCAGGGCATTGGCAAGGTGACTCCTGAGCAGCTCTGATCCCAGCGAGGGGACCATGGCTCTCCCACCCCTGAAGGATGGAGCTGTCCCCTCACAAAGCACAGCCAACACTCTGCTGTGGCCATACAGACCTTCCATGGGAGCTCCTGGTGTGGCTGAGGTGGGACATCCCACCAGGAACACCAACAGCAGGAAAGAACTGTGTTTGCCAAGGCCACCTGCAGCCAGCCAGCTCCAGGCTGTTCATGTCTCCAACTCMCACTTTGGTTAGCATGAGCACCAGAAAAAGCCTGTTAACACATTCCATGAAGGAATTGCTCCCTCCTGCCCTCCTCCTGCACCCCAAGCATGCACCAGGAAGAACTTCCATGCAGGAACTGCTCTTTCCTGCTCTCCTCCAACATCCCAAGCACACACCACAGGGGACAGCAACACTCTGGCCTTCTACAGAGCAAAGGGATTCTCCCTCTGCTTCCTCCTGCCCACAGCCATGGAGCACATCCCAGATCCTGCCAGTGGGGGACAAGGAATGCATCCATCCCCGGCTCTCCCAACCCCCTGTTATTTATGGCTGCCCCCAGCCCTGCTGCTCAGGCCTGTTCTAAAGCAATCCTGTTAACGATTTGCTTCATGTTCTCACTGTACACAGTTGTCCCGCTTCATTCTTGTCACGGGAACATGTCCCTCTTAATCCATTTGAAAGGAAAGAAAACCACAAAGCCCAGTGAAGAGCCCCCAAGGCTCTTGCCCGTCCCACATGTCGAGGCTGAAGGGAGGAGAAGCCACTAAAAAGCCAGAGCAGCCCGTTTGTCACGCAGTTGCTTCCCGAAGTGCACGGCTCCTGTGAATAGCGAGGCCGCGGCCAACGCCGCTGCCCCGAGGAATTCTTGTCTCCCAATAACTGCAACACTTGGCAAGGGACATCACTCGCTAGGGCTGGAGCCAGGAATGCTCCAGGCAGGGCGGACCCTCTGTGGCCACAGCACAGCGYTGGGACACGTCCCTCCCACACCCTGCAGGTGACCACGAGCCACCTCTGCACRGAGCCAGCACCAAGAGCATGGAATGACAGGATTGGGCTGGGAGGATCTTATGGATCAAACAGTTCCACACCCTGCCATGGGCAGGGACAGCTTCCACTAGCCCAGGCTGCTCCAAGTCCCATCCAACCTGGCCTTCAACACTTCCAGGGATCCAGGAGCATCTTTCCCTGKGCCAGGACCTCAGCACCATCACAGGGAAGGATTCCTTCCCAATATCCCATCTATCCCTGCCCTCTGGCAGTGGGGAGCCATTCCCCTTGTCCTGTCACTCCAAGCCTTTGTGCAAAGTCCCCCTCCAGCTCTGCTGGAGCCCCTTGAGGCACTGAGGTGCCCAAAACCTTCCCTGCTCCAGGCTGAAGATGTCACTTCAGGATTTGTCCCGTTTCTACACAAGCTGCAATTTCACTCCCCTCTTGAAAGCACAAACAGGCTCTGGAAAGAAACACAGGGAAACAAAACCCCAACCAAGCTGAGCAAGTGGGAGCCAAGGGCTGAGACAACAGAGCAATTTGTGCCTCTTATGGCTCAGAGCATCTTATGGCTTTAGGTCTCCCCAGCTGAGGGGAGGTAACGGGACAGAGTTGCTCAAGAAGCCAAAAGAAACAATAGTGTCCCAGCTCCTCTATTAGTCACCAGAAATCAAGTTATGACTAGACTCAGCAGGGCTCAGAGAAAAGAAAAAGTGGTGACTTCATGCTGGACTGGATTTTAAAATCCCATTTTTTTTCCTTTGCTAAAGTCTCCATCACCACTTATTTTAGGTAGAAGGGTGCCAAATGGAAAGGGGTGGGGGGAGGAAGGCTAAAAACCACATCTAAAAGCAGGACAGTTGCTATTAAAACAGAAAAAAAAATTCCTGTTTGAATATTTTATTCTTAAACATAACAAACTTCCTCCGAGTGTTATCACAAGTACTTGTGGCTGCTCTACGTGGCTCGGTGAAGCCTGTAGAAATGTGTTCTGGCTTGCAAAATATTAATTAAAAAGAACAAAACAAATCCCCCCTCCCACCAAAAAAAAAAAAAAAAAAACCACCAAAAAAAACCAAAACCAAAATACCCTCAATCCAACTCAACTTGCTGTAACAGCAGCAGTACTTGAAGGCAGCCCCCGCTGGGGCAAGGTTACCTCTGGGGTAAGGGCAGGAGCTGAAAGGAGCAGAGGCCTGGACCCGGGAATCGGCGTTTTCTTTGGGATTTGGTGGTTTCTGGAATGTGGAGGCAGTTTCCTATCTGCTAAGCCTGCTCTAGTTATTCCTCTTCCTCTCGCACTTCCTGCTTTTGCTTCCAAGCTCTAGGTCAAGGCACTTTTCCTCCTCCTCCTCCTGAGGATGAATGTAAACACCCCTGACCCTGTCTCACGCACCTCCCCTCGCCCCCCAGCCCTTCCAGCTCCCCCTGGGAAGGCAGGAAGCCAGAACCCCCTTCCTGGCTGTGGTTAGCGTGCACATGCAGGAGCCTGGCTGGGATTTTGGGACAGGAGTCCGTGTCCTCCCGCTCCCTCCTGCCTGG
The DNA here is from genome assembly GCA_014549065.1 of Cardinalis cardinalis. Classification (NCBI taxonomy): domain Eukaryota; kingdom Metazoa; phylum Chordata; class Aves; order Passeriformes; family Cardinalidae; genus Cardinalis; species Cardinalis cardinalis. The sequence goes on from JACDOX010000590.1 coordinate 49,298, forward strand.
GATGCTCTTGCCAGCGCCAACATSCGAGCAGAGCCCCCAGCTCTCCCAGCAAGCCTCGTGTGAAGGTCACAGAGCAGAGTATCAGTGCAGTAATACTTGAAATACTGAGACAAGGCACACCCAACAGCCTTTCCTCCTCACAACGCTCTCCCCACCAGCTTTTTGGTTTGATCCGAGTCTCCCCGCGAGTCACAGAGGACAATTGTGCTTCCTGCATTCACATATAGGAATAAATAGCTCTGGATCAGTTTCCTTTATGGCCGGATTACAGAACCCCTGAAATACTGATAGGCTTTATGAACAGCAGCACTGGGCAGTTCCGTGGGCGTCCCTGGCCACGCCAAGTTCCTCTCTAGGACGCGGGTGCATCTCCCAGGCGGATGGCCCCAAAGAAAGTCGTGTGCTTGCTCATGTTGATGGAGATGTCAGCGTGGACCATCTTCACAGCAATCTTCTGCCTGGCCTTGAGCAGGCACACGCCGGCCGTGTAGCAGGTGTTGAAGTTGGTCTTGCCGGTCTCGATGCTGCGAGTGCATTGCAGAAAGGGCTTCTCGTCCACCACCACCTCGTAGCTGGCGAAATCGGTGAAGTTGATGTAGTAGACCTGATGTGAAGCAGGGGGGAGAAAGCTGTCAGGGAGGGGGTTGGGGTGTGGGGAGCAAGTGCAGCGTCCTGGGGGTGTGTGCAGCCCCTGCTGGCCCCAACACCTGCGCTCACAGGTGACTTGTGCGAGGCAGGGAGAGCCCCACACCAACCAGGAACCTCTTTTATTCCACTTCAGACTGAGCCAAGCATGCAAAAACCCCTGAACCCGTGTGCCTAAGGCTGAGCTACCATCCTGCTTATTCCAGGGCAGTGACACACCTGCACAGAGCCATGCAGGACCCCCTGCGTGCTACAGCAGCTTCTCACCCCACACACAGACACACACATTCGACTGAAGGCCTCTTGCACTTACCTGGCCAGTCCTGCTTCCTGGTGCCAGGAGCCTCCTTTAGTGGTGACATCAGAACTGCCCTAAGGTGGCCTGGGAGCTGCCTCCTGGGTAACTGGACTTGGTGCTTGCACAGGCACGAGCTATCACAGGGAAAAGGCTCTCCCAACCTCCACAGCTTGGAAGGAAATCACCTCACAGTGCTTCTACTGATTGAACTCCCTGACTTCTTCCAAGGCCCTGTGACTCTACTTATCCTCACTTAACCCTCTCCCACACTTTCAAAGAGCTGCAGGAGGAAGACCTGTCCAAGGAGAAGTCAGTCTCAGGGAGCTGCTTCTTCCTGAGAAAGGAAATCCAGCCCTTTTGGAGGCAGGAGCTGCCTGAACACTGAATCCCTTTTTTTCCCTTGAYGGACCACAAACGATGAGGCTTCACTGGTCCAAAACTGTGGCCAGCAATCACCATCAAGCACTTGGAAAACAATTATACTTTGGCCCATGTGGAGTTCTATTTTCTGTCCCCATCCAAACTGGACAAGTGTCACCAATCCCATGGAAGAGCACCTGACATCCATGGCCCACTTCATCCCAGAGCTGGTTCTGGGGAGGAGCTACAMAGAGCAGGGGGAGGCAAACGGAGTCACCCGGGCTGGAATCTGGCCAAACCACCTGGGCTGGGAGTCCTGTGCTTCCAGAGTGACACASCTCCAAAATAACCACAAACGACCAGTGTTTGGGTCTTTTAAGCGCTGAGCTCAGCATCCTGCCTGCAGGGAGGTTTGGAAGGGTCGGGACACGGATAAGCGGAGGGATAACCCCGGGATTGGCTGGTGCGGGGTGTGCTTTCAGTGACTAATCCCTGGCTGGCGGTGTCCTGGCGGTGACAGGGGTGTGACACTCCTCCCCACACCCCTCCTGAGCCGAACACAAGCTGCTGGCATTTGTCTGTTGTCTGGAGCCCTCTCGTGGTTCATGCAAGGCTTCCACCGGAACACAAGAATAGGAGGAGTTAGCCTAGGACCGTACTCACTTCTACCTGACTATAGATGAAGTATGTGCCGTCCACCAGTACCTCCAGCTCCCCACTGCGGGCATGCAGCTTAAACACCTTGGGGTTCAGAGTGATGCGAGACCAGTCATTGAGGACTCCACCTGAAAGATCTCAGTATGAGAAAACGGCGGTCACTCAGTACCCGTCAGGAGGAAAAGCGCAGGAGCAACACAAACACAGTCACAGCACCACGGGGAGCAGGGAATTCACAGGGGGAATCCCAGGATTACACACCAGGGAGTGGGAGCASGGACTGCTCTCTAGCTCTGAGCACACACCATGGTTTGTGGGGTCGCCTGTCCTTCCAGCCCTCTGTGCTCTCCACCTCAAAACCCAGCGCAGGGCCTGTTGTGCTCTGCTCATCCCAGGGCTGGACACGGACCTGSCTCCTGCTGACCCTGCAGCTGAGCTTGTTTGATCCCTATTCCCTCCTGTGTCCATGGGAATGGTCACTAGAGAACCATCATGGAACAGTTTGGGTGGRAAGGGACCTTAAAACTCATCCTATGCCACACCCTGCCATGGGCAAGGACACCTTCCCCTACCCCAGGTTGCTCCAAGCCCTGTCCAACCTGGCCTTGGACACATCCAGGGGCAGCCACAGCTTCTCTGGGCACCCTGTGCCAGGGCCTYTCCACCCTCACAGGGAAGGATTTCTTCCCAATCTCCCATCTAAATCTATCTTCTTTCAGCTTAAAGCCATTCCTTCTTGCCCTGTCACTCCAGGCCCTTGTCCAAAATCCTCCTCCAGCTCTCCTGGAGTCCCTTTAGGCACTGGAAGGGGCTCCCTGGAGCTTTCTCTTCCCCAGGCAAATAGAGGCCATGATTGATTTTAATTCTGGTGTTCATTGACTTCACCATTCCTGACTTTGTGATTGGGATAATTATAACAAAACCTTTGCCTTTACAACTGCTAAGGTTTTTAAAAGCCAGAATAACAACAAAGTAGGAAATTGCACCAGATATCACAACACAGTAATCCCTAACTGGGGTCCCTCAATACAGGGATTTATGGATCCACCACCCAGTCCTTTGGGATTACTGAGATAACCTAGGGACAGACTTTGCTCTGAGTCCCAAACTGAGCCATCTCTGTAGTGCCTCAGTTTGTCAAATCCCACTCTTTTCCTCCCAGTCTCCATTTGCCTCTCCTCTCCCTGCTGGATGGGCCTTTTACTTAAGAGTTGGACTCGATGATCCTTGTGAGTCCCTTCCAACTCAGAATATTCTGTGCATCAGCTGGAGCTCGCCAGGCTGGCAGCTGGACAGCATTCCTGGCTCCCAGCTCTGGATTGTTCCTGAGCAGCAGGGAAGGACACTCACAGGGCATTCCCGCTCTCAGAGAGCAGCATTCCCTCTGGAAACCCTCAGCATTCCCAGTAATGAAGGGATAATTGCTTTCTGAACGTAAGCAAACAGCAGCTTTTCCCTCACATTGTTCCTGGGAACGGGCGGTTTCYTTTTCATTTTGGGGAGCTGCAAGCACAAATCCCTGTCCATGAGAAATTCCAGCTGCCACTGCTCCCAGGGAAAGCTGGCTTCCCACAGGAACAGTGGCCAGCCCTCCCCATCCCATGTGAGGCAGGAATTCATGGACAGGGATCCTGCAGCCCCTTCCTGCTGCCCCCCACCCTCGGGAGTCCCTCCCAGCCTGGGACTGGGGTGAGGATGGATGGATGGATGTGGTCCCTGGGGAGCTGCACGTGGGGATGCAGGGAGGGGACAAGCCAGCTCCTGTCCAGCACAGCCAGAGCAGGGAGRCAGGAGGTGATGAATGATCCCCAGCTGTTGGCAGGGAGAGCAGGAACTTGAGGAGAATTTGGAAGGGGATCTGGGAAAGAGGAGGAGGAGAGCAAGGAGCTGCCTGTGGTTGGGAAGTGGCTCGGCAGGATCTGGGATTAAAGGCTGTTGGTGGGGACAGAGGTGCTCAGGGGTTCCCAGGAAAAGCTGGACAACACCTCTGTGTCCTCTCACCACTGGGTCTTCCCTGCCTTAAATTCCTGGGAAGCTGGAGGAAAATGGGCAAATGAGGAAGAGACAGGACAAGGATCCACTGAGGGCTTAAAATAGAATGGGGGGAAAAAAGGCCTGGTCATGGAGGGGCTGGGGGGGCACAAGATGTACCTGGAGGTCAGGGAGAGGGAGATTCAGTGGGACAGAATTACTGGGGTGTGCAGGGCAGGGATAATCTGGGAGATAAACAGGAGCTCAGGGGAAATGGAGGTGGAGACTCCACACAAGACTCTTCTTGGGCAGTCTGGGCAGGGGTGTTGGAGGGCAGGGATGGGCAGGGATCATCTTGGAGCTGTGTCATGGGATGAACTGGGATCCAGGAACTCTAGGGGTGCAGGAGGGGCTCTTCCCAGTACCCACAATTATCAAGAGATCCTTACCATTCTTCACTTGGATTGCTGAGCCTTGGCCTTGGAGATGGACCACAGCTGGCTGCAAGGGAGAGCACAGGGATCGAGGATTAATGGGAAGCACTGTGCCAGTCCACAAAAACGCCCCCCAAAGCTGGGTTTTTCCATGGAAAGATCAACCCACCTGGATGTCTCTGGAGCTGGCCTTGTCTGTGGCACCTGCAAAAGGCAATTCCACATCATTGAGGAAGGTTGAGTGAAAARTCCCATAAACAGACTTCTTTTATCCCAAAGTAACCCTTAAACCCCCTTATAAATAACTTTTTACCCCAAAATAATACTGAAGCCCCACATAAATCACTTTTCTTATTCCATAATAACCACTAAATCTCTGTTTTAACCRAAGGAGGGATATAGGGTGCAGGTAATATTAAAATATATAAAACATATATATTAAATATTAAAAAATATTAAAAAGCACATAAGGAAGAAAAAGACCCATCCTACATTTCCCTAGTTTATTTCTGGCATTTCTGTCCAGCCATCAAAATTCTTTATTATTCAACAGGTTTCTACTAGAAGGACAAACTGCACAACCCATTCCCTGATCCACAGCAGGAATAAAACCTCTTGGCTGCCAAGCTGCCAAGYTTCCCTCTGCAGGTCATCCACTCCATCTCCCGTCCCTGGGAGCCAAACCCTAATTAGGGAGGGGATGCCCGTGGCAGCGCAGCACAGAGCCGAGGGGCTCCTGCTGCTCCCGGCCATTCAGAGCCACAGAACCCCAGAAATCCAGCATGGCTTGGGTTKGAAGGAACCTTAAAACCCATCCTGCTGCCATGGCAGGGACTCCTTCCACAGGCTGCTGCCAGGACACCCCAGTCCTGCCCCAGGCCCCGGTGCCATCACACTGGGACACTCTGGTGGCATCTCCAGCATTCCCACTGCCCAGCCCGGAGCAGAGGGCACGGACGGATCCTCACCTGAGGGGCCCTGCAGGCCGGGGGGTCCCTGAGGGCCCGGGGGGCCAGGGGGGCCGGGCGGGCCCATGACGGTGGTGCCGGGAATGCCGGGGATGCCGGGAATGCCGGGGGGACCCTGCGGCCCGGGAGGCCCCGGTGGCCCTTGGGGACCGTTGGGCCCTGGAGGACCAGCCTTTTTACCTGGAAAACACAAGGACAGGCGTCACCGGGGGCTGCAGGGAATGGGAGGGTGGGGACGGATCACTCCGGGCTCAGCACAGCCGGGGTGGGGCTCCTACAGCTCCACACCATGAGGACAACGCTGCCCAACCCTGCAGGCTCCTTCCTGGTGGGAATTACACTGAAACAAGGCCCCTCTCCAGGGCCTCTCAAGGGATGGAGGCTCAGGGTCACTCCACTCAGCATGGGGTCAGTCCTCAAGTCCCATGCCCTGGGGCTGGTCACATCCCTGTGGGACCTGGGATGATCTCTGGATGCAGTCAGGATGCTCCCACAGCACATTCCAATGCACCCAGCCATGGCTGGGCTGTTCTGGTCCACACCAACCACTCTGCAGTTGCTCTGTTTGCTGAGTTTTGATGGAAAACAGGGATAATCTTTCCTACCTGTTGCACATTAGGATTGGGAGATGATCCCCATGGCTTGGTCTCCTCCAGAGGGCAGTTCAGAGCTGAACTCCAGCTCTTCCCCAGTATTGCTGGAGGAGCCCCTGTGCTGCTTGTGCCTCAAAMTAATTCAATATTTTGGGCTTTGGATGGAAGGAGGGCCTTGGGAAGGACTAAYCCCACCCAGGGGATGGAAACACAGSGGAATTGTTACAATCAKAGATCCCAGACTGGTTTGGGTTGGAAAGGACCTTAAAGCCCATCCAGTCCCAMTCCTGCCATGGGCAGGGGCACCTTCCACTATCCCAGGGTGCTCCAAGCCCTGTCCAACCTGGCCTTGGACACTCCCAGGGATAGCCACAGTTTCCCTGGACAACCTGCYCCAGTATTTTACCAGCCTAGTGGTGAAAACCTTCTTCCCTACCAWGATCCTCAAACACCTCACAGGCCCCAAGGAAGAGAAATTACATAACCACATCAGGAATGACTCCTACATACAGAGAGTGGGATGAAACAAACTCTGCAGGGAAAGCCTGGTCCCTGCCCTCCTGATTTTCCACGTTCCTGACAAATTGATGTTCTTTTGATGTATTTTTTAAAATGCCACTTTGGAACAGCTTTTCTGCCAAGGAACATAAACAGAGCAAAATCTCCTCAATTGCTGCCACAAGGTCCCCAGTAGGACAGAATTAAACTCATATTTAGATGACAGCAGCAGTTGGAATATGAAATTATGGTTGTTGGAATAGTTTCTGAGTGCATTTATGTACTTGTTTCTCTACTAATATCCATCCTTGTAACGGACAGAAGTGTGAGGAAAAGTCCATCTGTTTTAGCACAGGACTGGGAATCTCTGGATGGGCACTAGCCAGGAGCAAGGACATCAGGGTGGGACAACTGTGGGYATAATTTAAATGTGCAGAAAATGAAGTTAAAGTAAGCAGGGGTGAGTAAAGCCACACTGGTATCCTACAAAAAGWGGGAAAAGGCTTCAGGGAACAAATCTCCACAGCAGTATCTCTCTCCAAATCAGCAGCCATGACTTCCTACCTGAGCTGGCCACAATCCAGACCTCCTCTAATACAGTACTTCTCTTCAGGATGATGTCCTGCTTTGGAAATGATCACCTTGAACCATTTTCCCAACACCAAACTCCTCTCACTGGCATGCCTCCAATCCAGGCCATCCCAAGCTGGGACTGCAGACAGGGAGTTGGGAATGCTGCTGCTGTCACTCCAGGCTTCCCTTCCCAAGAGGGATGCACATCACAGCTGGTTTAACTCATCTGCCTCTGAAATCTGCTCTGCTACTCAGGGAGCTGCTGCTTGAGCAGCGACACAATCACTCATCCCAGCCACACATTTCTGTGCCTTTCCCTCCTTTGAGGCACTTCAACCAYTTCTTTGCATTAACAAACCTCACAAGACAAAAGACATTCTGTTTATTATCTGATAGCTCCCTTATCAGGTCTCCAAGRAGAGTCCCAGCACCCAAATCCCAGCCTGCCAAGTCTCCCATGTCTGTACCCACGGGCTCCAAAACTCAGAGCAGGCAGAAGCAGGGAGTTCTCCATAATCCTCACTCATTAAACAATGAACTGGAACACTAAAAGGAATTAAATGTGACAATACCATAAAATTAAGCTACTTTATACAGCTGCATGCAATCCAGCTCCATGAGATCCCCCTGCCCCTYTGGAATTGCTCTGGAGGCTGCAGCCATAATTTGTTATTTGTGGGGCTGGTTGAACGTGGGCTGAGCTCTGTTAGGACAAACTTCTCCAACATAAAATTTTATGCTGCTTCTCRGAGTAAATACAAACGAAGTTGCTAGGTGTGGCCTGTTCCCACCTCTCAGCTGTGGCTCTGGAGTTTGCATCCAMAGATTAAAGCCATTTGATGTGCTACTGCAGTGTACAGACATGGAAAACACGACTGCTCGGATCCTTGGACTTGCTCAAACTCCTGGAAGTAAATGTAGGACCCTACATGTAGGACCCTAAATGTGGGACCCTAAGTGTTCCCAGCARTCCTACAGAAACAAGGATGGCACCAGGAACCCCCCAAACAGTACTGCCTAAATAACCCAAATCCCAACAATCCACTGCAAACTGCCTCAGGAACATCATGAAATCCACAAAATCTTGAGGGCTAAGCAACACTCAGAAGGGGCTCATAAAATGATAATTTGGAGATTTAAACAAGGAAAAGCAGAATGCAAAATGTGTTCATGCTGAGTTTGGTGGGTCTAAAGGAGAATTCAAGCTGCAAGTTGGCAGGATTGGGATCAAAGCCAAGGCTGGGAAACAGCAACAGCTCCTGGTATTTGGTACTGACTCAACTCAACTCTTCAAGTGGAGAATCTTCAGGATTACTTCTGTACAACACAATTAACTTTCAGTATTTAAGGAAGTTTTAAGGGGTGCTTGTGGGTGTTATTCCAGCCTTTCCTGGAGAGGGAAGCTGCCATTGGTTTCTCCTTCGTGTTGGCCGAAGAGAATTCACAAAGCACAGAAAGGAGAATTCAGTTAAAACTCAAACTTACCCTTTTTCTTGTTTTTCACTGAACTTGGACCTACAAAGGGGAAAAAAGAAAGAAAATTAGTGAAATTCAGTGATCATTTCATCAGAGAAAATCCCCATTGCCATTTTATTTTCCAAGTGGACAATGGATGTATTTGTGGCCCATGCAGCAGCATAGGAATGGTCTCAGCTGAGAGCAGTAACCCAAATTTCAGAGCATCACAGAGTGGTTGGGGTTTGAAGGAACCTTTAAAGATCATCTGGTCCAACCCCCTGCTGACTCCTTGTGAGCCAAGTTGTTTAAAAATAAGAATAAAACACTAAAAAACTACAAAAGCAAAGAATTATTCTGAAGTGGCTGTTTGAAACAATGGGAACCTAAATCTTCCAAGCATGGAGAAAAAATATTTACAGTAAAGCTGAGAAATGACAGGACTTTGTGAGCATAGCCTGAAGTGTGAAACATGTTCCACTGCTTCCCCAAGAATTCATCATGTATGGGAATTAACTGCAAAAATCCCCAAATACTCCCTTGCTATTCATCAGGGAATYCCTCTAAAACCTGGGGTTTAGCACAGCAATGACTGAAATCACCTTTAACTGAGATAAAATTATAACCAGTTGAAAGTAATGAGGTTGCTTTGAGYCTGAGGGGGTGGGGAAAGGTAAATTCCCAACAGAAAAGCCATTTTTCTATAGATAGGTAGAGGAAAGACAGGAAAAGAACCAGAGAAATWACCCATCAACCCTACTGATGACTTTCCAACAGGAATATTGATTTTCCCACATTGTGCTGTTGGGTAATGGGAAAATGATGGTATTATCTATAAAAGGCACTATCTGTAAAAGACATTACCTATAAATGGGAGATARCATAATTTATATAATTATTTATATAATATAATTTATGTAATTATATAATTTAAGGGAGAAATTCCTCCCTCTGAGGGTCTGGCACAAGCTGCCCAGAGAAGCTGTGGCTGCCCCAAAYCTTGAAGTGTCCAAGGCCAGGTTGGACAGGGCTTGGAGCAACCTGGAATAGTGGAAGATGTCCCTACCCATGGGGATGAATGAGCTTTAAGATTCTTCCATCTAAATGATAATTTCTGCTAATTCACTATTTTAAATAATATTTTTATACTATTCTTTTATAATATTCACCCGTTGGACAACACATGGATTCCTAACAATGCCATTCCAGTATACCACTAGGAAGCCACACCAAATTGCAAAACCTTTTAAGTTGGACAACCAGGCTCTTGATTCTGCACTTCTGAGCCCCACCAGTCCTCAYTGTAGCCACCAGCCACTGAACATTAGAAGAGGGAAAAAACCAAAACCATTTAAAGATCCCAGCCCATCCCAACCCAGCGAGACGCGAGCGGCTGTGCCTCGGCAGCCCTCGGAGTCACGAGAGTTTATTTCATGTTCCATAGATCCCACCATTAGCATCAGAACCAGAGTGAAAGTACAAATAGCTGTGGCCAGCCAGACACATTTGGGCTGGCTGGATCCAATTAGCTTCAAAGATGACTGGGAGGAATGAGAACCACATGGGATGTCAATGTTCGCAGTCTATATTACAACACACGCATCTGTTCCAGGCACGACAGAGAGAGATGTTATGGATCTGCAAGTGGAGCTTTCGACAGACACAAAAGTATTCCTGACACGAGGGGGGAAAAAAACTCAGGATTATTAAGCTTGGGAGCTTCTGAGTCTCTCTGGGGTTTGCATCTGTTCTCCTCCCGAGAGCAGGGGGGGATCGTTTAATTGGAGTGCAGAGCTGAAGCTTCTGATACAGCAGAATTTCCCTTGGTTCTGCTCAAAATGGGAAGTTCATGAGCTACTGCTCCATTTAGGCTAAAATGGTAATAAATTACTGAGTCTAAGCTGAGGGCCACCAAAATTTCAGATCAATATTCCTCTCAGGTGCTGAGGTATTGAGGCATAAGGCTTGAAAACTTGCCTTGATGTGCAGAGGAGAAAAATGGWAATTAAAAAATCCTTTCTGCCAGAGTTTTCAGAGGCCACAGCCCAATATTTAAACATTAAACTTGTTATAATATTTTAAAATACTTTTCAAAATATTTAAGCTTGTTAAATGCAGTGGTTGAACACACAGATAATATCATTATAATATAATGGATACCCCATTCCCTGGAARTGTCCAAGGCCAGGTTGGATGGGGCTTGGAGCAACCTGGGATAGGGGAAGGTGTCCCTGTCAATGGCAGGGCAATGAAGAGAGTGTTAAGGTCCTTCCCACCCAAACCASTCTGGGATTCCATGATGAATCTGACTCACTGGTTACCTCTTAATTGATGGTTAAATACCTWAAAGTTGTGCAAACCATTTATTTACTGTGGCTTCATGCAGGCCTTGATTCCAAGGATGGCCCAAGAGAAAACTCTGGTTTTTTCCACTCCGAGATGTGGATCACAGGTGTATCCACTGTGATCCTTCACTGTCCAGGAGTATAAAAACCAAATTACAGGGTATCTTCTGATGCTCCAGAGTCTACAGACCTGCCACCTTCATGGAGAAGGAAACTCAACTGACTTGAAGAACTTCTGACTGATCAACAGCTCCCACACCTGATTTCAGGGACTTTGCCATGATGCAGTTGAGGATTTATTCCAGTCCCAATGGGATCTGAGAGCAACTCAACCTCTCAGCTGTTCTCTGGCACCTCTTTTYCCTTCTTTATAATGTGCACCTTTCTGCCCCTGATAAATCCTTTTCCATATCCATCAGGAATGTCCCAGYGATCCAGGTGGTCCCAGCTGCCAGGAGTGAATGTGACAGCCACCCAAGCACAGTTATTCTTCCTGACTTCTGCTCTTCTTGCCACTAATCCCATCTCTCCCTTTCCACATGCTGCCTGTTCTCCTTTGAGGTCAAACGAGGCCCAGACCTTGGGAAGTCCATCCCCTTCTGCTTTTCCCATATTTCAACTGGAATTAAATATATGTTTAAACTCTGATCTCTCCTTGAAGGAGCTGTCAGCTCTGTTCACCCCCTCGTTTAGGGGGAGGGAAGTTGGCCAGAACTGTTAATACAGAAATGGACTGGGAAAGCAGGACAGGCTGGATGGCTTTGAAGGATAATAAGCATGGAATGAGATTCAGTCATACAAAATATACAGTCCTATAAAAAAAAATATATATATATATGGGAAATAATAAAGTGTTCTGGTGCATGCTGGAGGACACCTGCACGTGCTCAGCTGCTGCTGCTCAGCCAGGCAAGGCAGAAACACAATCCTRAAATGGGAATAACTCTGGAAAACATGGGGCAATCCTGCTGCCACTTAGTGAAGGTTTGAGGTTGAGGAAATCCTAGGAACATTGAAGTCAATCTGGATCATCTGATACAGAAACATGAATTGAAATTAGAGGAATTCCACAGAAAGGCTCCTGGAAAGGGCAAGAAGTGGGCAAGTGAGCTCGCCTTGGTGGCCACCAGCACTGGGAAAGGGAGAAAACCTGGAGGGCTTCAAGAACAGTGCTGGCACATCCAAACTGCTCCCCAAGACCATTGAGGTGGGAATGAGAAGGCTTCCAAGGWGAAGCACAGGTCTGGAGGGGAACTTCTAGCTCAGAGTGAGCCCTCCTGTGTCAAAGGTCATTGCTGGAAAATCTCCCAAAAGTCTGCCAGTCCCTTTGGAGTGGTACTTTTGGTAATATTTTTGCCTAACCACCAAAGCCATCACTATTGAAGCTGCTGCTGGAAACATTGCAGCTACCTGATCTACCACAGATATTCCCTTTCCCTGGATCTCCTGTAGGAAAAGCTCCTGTCTCTGCAGCAGTAACTCAGACCAGCTGAATTCCTCATCACAGGACAGGGTTCCCCCAGGAAAGATGGGAGCACGAATGCTGCACGCTGGACACCCTGGCTGTGAGCAGCACTCCAGAGCTAGACCCCTCCAAAAGCTGATTTTTCACAACTGCTGAGAAAATATAACAGGAAGACATCAGAAAAGGAGGGCACGTCAAGCCTGCAGGAGGGGTAAACCTAGAGGGAAAGCCACAAGCAGGAAAGGCGTCTCTATACAATGACAAAAGACTTCAACCCAAACAGAGCCACCACACGTGGAAGGCTCCAAACCATTCCAAGCCACTCCAAACAATTCCAAGCCCCTTCTAGCAGAAGCACTTTGGGTTCAGATGCAAACACCTCAYTTGAAGCTGAGGGAAACCCTTGCAAGAGATGAGTTTTTGGTGTGTCAAGCCCCAGCTGTGGCCCAGCCAGCAGCAGAAGATATCTCCCCAGGCTTCAGGGAGCAGGTTCCAGCCCCAGCTCCTGCAGCCATACCATCTGCTGGATCAATTCCAAGGCCTTCAGAAAAATCCCAGATGGTGATGCAACTCAAGGATATTACATGTGACATGTTTGCTCTCAGCAAGATTAATAGAGTTGACTTTGCCCCCCCTCCAATCTCTCTTTCTGCACGCTACACACTGCTATGATYCAGTCTAAATAGAGAAATATCCCAAACTTCTTTAGGACATCTGCTGATATAAATAGGATATTAAAAAACCCCTGCATTCCCTTATTAGCTGTGTGTGTGGATTAACAAGAAATAGTTTAAATTCCTGCCAAACAGTTCCAACTGGTTTTATGGACGGGAACAGATCTTTGTAATTATGCTGATTTTATATCAAACCTATAAAAGGCTGACCACTATAGGAATCAGCCAATCAAAGGATACACCTAAAGAGGCGCCAAATGTGCTGGAATTCCCAGCTGCCAAGGGCAGAAGAACGCCATGGAATGCCACAACCATGTTTTAGCAGCATAATTTGATTCAGGATACAACACCAAGTGATGTCTTTAAGGTGTTTAAACAGTTTGGGAAAGGTACATGGCAGCAGCCACCAGTTTTGGGTATCCATCCATCCATCCATCCATCCATCCATCCATCCATCCATCCATCCATCCATCCATCCATCCATCCATCCGAGACTGTGCCAACTTGTTTTCAATGTTCATTTGGAACTATTGATCCTTCTCCTACTTCCTAGCACTGAGTTACTATGGAACATCCTCAATCTTCTTCCCTAATTGTGACACTGGTCTGGGGACATGTAAGACCAGGTAATTCAACTGAGACACCTCTGTGTTTCCATCTCCCCTCCACCCTGGGAGAGGAGAGGATGGAGGTACTGAGGAATTACCCTCAGTTACAGATTAGAGACAAAATCATGGTGATTAATGAGATGTTGGTGCAATCCAGAAACACCACATCGCTTCTCACGCCTTCATAAAATAAACATTAAATCATTAAGTCACAGAATCATGGAATGGTTTGGGYTGGAAGGGACCTTAAYGCTCATCCAGTCCTACCCCCTGCTATGGACAGGGACACCTCYCACTAGCCCAGGTTGCTCCAAGCCCTGTCCTACCTGGCCTTGGACACTTCCCAGGATAGGGCAGCCACAGCTTCACTGAGAAATCAATTCCAGCCCCTCACGAACCMCACAGGGAAGAATTCCTTCCACACGTCCAAAAATTGCCCCTCTTTCAGTTTGCACCCATTTCTCTATGTCCTGTCATGACCATTCCTGATGATGAGTCCTCCTCTGGCCTCCTTGTACGTCCTTTCAAACACTGGAAGTGGTGGAGTGTCCATCCCTGSAGGTGTCCAAAGAAGGCCTGGATGTGGCMCTCAGTGYCCTGGGTTGGTGACAAGGTGGGGGTCAGTCACAGCTTGGACKGGATGATCCTGGAGGGCTTTTCCAACCTCAAGAACTCTGGGTTAAATTCTATCCATCAACCAACTCCTCTATCCTTATTTTACCAATACCAAAGGTGGGAAGAGCAGCTTGGGTGTTCCTTGAGATTCCAGGTGATGATGAACCTCCTGCCATTCAGGATGTCAGTCTTCCCAATGAACAAGAAACCTCCAGAACTCAGCACTTGCCTTTCCAGCGCTGGTGCAGTGACATTCATTTCATTCTCATGGGCAGAAGAAATGTAAAGCTTTTCAAATATTTTTAAGTGTGGGGTTATTAATGCCAGATTCCAGTGGATTGGGGAAAGCTCCCAACACATGCCTAATCTAGAACATGTGGTTTCGGGGGAGGTTTGGAACCAATATGTTTTCAACATTTTCAGGAAATTTGGTCTATCCAGATGAAAGCTTCTTGGAYCCTACTGAACTATCAGTCAGTGATACAAACACTGAAACAAGAGGAATATTTTCCCTTTTCCCTGAAAAAGAAAGTGCTTCTTYACCAACTCCAGAGAAAGCAATGGGTCTGCTGAATAGCAGCTTTGGGATTATTGCTGCAGAATATTTAGAGAATATGATAAATGATAAATCTAGGAAAACATCCCAGAAGTAAATCACATCCTGTGCTATAAATTCTGGCACATCCTCCCAGGGTGGCTTTTTGATGAGGAAGGGAGATCCTCTGCTGAGAGTGGAGGAAAAGTGCTGCCCACACTTAGAGGAACCCAAGCCAGGAGTCTGAACCAGAACAAACTTCAACAAATCTGAACACAGAGAATATGTTTGGTAARGGAATAGGGAGGGAATTCATGACACAAAGTAGGGGAAGGATGAAATAGCACTGTGGGATGTGTGAGTCCACAGGGCACAGCCCAGGGCATTCCAGCTTTCCTCACCCACCACTTTTCCTTCTCTCCCTGCTTTTTCTTCAACCTTGTTTTAAAACTCCTTAAAATTCACGTGTGAACACAGCCGCCCTTAATGGTCTTTGCCCGGTTACACCTTAAATCCAGATGCTTCTCAACAGCACCCACAAGCCAGAGCTCCCTCCCTGCCCCTGCCCTTCATCCAGGGGGATCTCAGTCCCATGCCATTCCCAGAGCCACCWTCCCAGCCTGCTCCACCTGCACAACACAAGCCCTGAATTCCAGGAGTCTTTGCTTTGTGTTKCCCTGTCCCACTGTGGAGTGGGAGGCTGCTGAGTCCCCAGAAACRGCTTGGGGACAGTGACATTCATGACCCCCAGCCCTGCGCTGGACTGCTCCAGCCCAAAGCCAGTCTCCACCAGCCTGGGAGATCAAGGACAGTTTGCAGCTCATTTTGGACTCTTCTGAGGCACACCCCATCCAATTTTTGAGGCAATTCTTCATCTCTTTGATGGACTTTCCATGTGCCTCCAGGGGAAGTGTCCTGCACTGAGGTCACTCCCGRGCCTGTTTGGCCACAGGGTGTGAGAGGAGCTCGTGCCCCAGCACCAAGGGCTGGGAATCATCTCTCATGTGGTGGCTTAGAGCTGAGAGTGGCCTTTGCTGCCTCCCTGCTCCTCTCCTCACATTCCACCAAAGGACAAGCCTCCATCCATGTGTCATCCAGATGAGCAGATGCTGCTCCAGGAGCTCCATGGATCAGTAGCCTGCTCCCTCCCCATTCCTCTGATCCCAAACACCAGCCCCCAGCTCAAGCTCATCGGGCTGAAAACAAACGCAGGGAAGTCACAGCTCATCCCTGGAATCCCTGGAGAGACACGAGATGCCAGAGAGCCACAATCTCTCTTCTCAAACAGCTTCAGACCACGTAAGATCTCATCAGGAACAGGAGTTTTTTTGCTGTTGAGAAAGTTTTTTTTTCTCCTGCCAGTACTCAGAGATTTTTGCTTGGCTTGACAAAACCCAGGACTCCTTGGGGAATCATTTGGTGAAGCTCCTAAGGACAGCTGAACTCAAATTTACAGATAATGCCAAGAGTGGCAGTAGGCTGGGATGTAGTTTACCCTGGTCTTTAATCACATTCAAGGGAAAAACATCTGTTTACTGCAGATGATCAGAATCAAAGACAGACCTAAGGGACAACTACTCATCAAYCTGATTTTTGCTCCAGGTAAAGGTMAAAAGGAAAGGACAAGAGGAGCAGGATGAATTAGCTGTGCTCATGCATTCCACAGGTTTTTCCACCTTCAGGAGGATGATGGGACTCAAAGGGCTGTCTGAAGGGAGGTGCTGGAGCAGGTAGAGCCCCACCAGCCCTGTGTACTGCCCTCCTAAGGGGTTTTTGGCATGAGGAAAAATACAGGTGCAGGAGTGTAGGAGAACCAAGATGGAACAGCACCTGTCCTTTAGAGGCCTGTCACCTCTGCTGTTGTCACCTCTGCCACAGTGCTGGTCCCATTTAGGAGAGGCTGGATCCAGTCACCTCCTGGGGTTCTCTCCACCCTACAACCTCAACTCTGCTCTCCAAGAGCCAGAGCTCTGCTGAAAATCCCTCCTCACTTCCTCGAGCAAGGCAGATGTGTCCCTSCTCACTGCAAGGGGAATTTCCAAGCCTTTACAGGACACAGGGAACAACCAAGGTGATTCACCCCCTCCATCCCATCCAGATCCACTGTAGGATCAATGGCAAGGCACCAGGACAGGCTGCTGGTGCCAGAAGGCTCTAAAAAAACAGCTCCAGCCTCTGAGTAGGTGCAAGAACACCACAGCACAAATGTGGTCACGAGCAAAGACAAAATCCTGCTCCCAATTAACTCCAGAGCCACTGTTGCTGGCAAAATCCTCCTGCACTGCCTCCTCAGAAACACAAAAAGCCAACCAAACAGAAATCTCCGCCCTCCTCAGCTCTGCTCCCACATCACCAGTCCCAGCCAAGTTCCTGGGGTTCACACCAGAACCTGTGGCCATCATATTTCATTTTCCACCCTCTGGCTGGCTCTGGAAGGAGGATGTGATGTGCCTTTTGTTTCCCTTCAGGCATTTCGGGTGGATTCCAAGCACAGAGCTGACAAAGAACATTCCCAGTTCTAATTCGAGGATCCCAAGGCTTTTTTTGGCTGCTGGCTGGAGTCACCAGGCTGATTTTCTATCCACCACTGCACCCTCTTGCTTCCTTTATCAATTCCACATATTTAAATCCAACAATTTGAAGCGTAGCATTACAGCTGTGTTTTTATTTTGTTTGTTTTATTCGGTTGTTGCCTAACACAAAACACTCTGACATTTTCAGTCACATCCCACTAAGATAAACAACGAACATATGTCATGAATTCCAGCAGAAATGATTCCCAAGTGGGGCAGCAGCAAGGTTTGAAGTGGGAGTACRAGAGGCTCTCCTGAATTGTTTGCTGGATGTTTGAAATGAGCTCTTCCCGTGGTTATCCATAAGGAATCGAGGGCAGGTGGGAGGAAACCTCTCTGACAGTCTCATCCCTGCAGAACTTGATGTGTTTTTCCTCCTACCATCCATAATCCTGCCTAATTGGATGGAAAACCTCCATGGCATTGAGCAGCTGCCTGAGAACTGATGGATTAATTACACGGAAAAACGCAGGATCTGTATCCAAGGACCTGCCCGTATGCATCCACACGTACTTACAGCTGGAAGAATCCAGAAACAGGGGAAAAGGAGGGGGAAGAAAGGGGAAGAAGAGGGAAAAAGAAGGAAACCCAAGAGAGACTCCATCACTCTTGTGAGGATTAGATGAATTTGATAAGAGGGAAAAATAACGGAAAAAAGTGGGAGAAAAGGAATCCCAGGAGAGACTCTGCCACTCTTGGGAAGCTCAAGTGAAGTCCCTGCAGCAGCTGGGACTCAGGGAATGCTGCCTGGCTCAGCCAACCCTTGCATTTATCCATTGAAAGCAATTAAGGCACTTCCCCAAATCCTGCTGGAATTAGTGGGATCAGATATGACTCCAACAATGTCTCCATACATCACGGCCAACAAAGCCCTCATGAAAACATTCAACCCCAGCCCCATTCACAGCTTTTTCCCCAGGGAATTCCTCACTGGAGCTCTGCAGCTCTGGGCTGGTGCAGCTGCTCTGTGACGGCCAAGAGGGTTCCAGTGAGTGCCCCGAGAGGGCACAGGGAGGACAATCCCAACTGCCACCACCAGAGCAGCAGCTCCAGGTTTGGCTGTTCACAGAATCCCAGAATAGGTGGAAGGAACCTCTGGAGATCACCCAGTCACCCTTTGGAGCAGGTGACACGGGAACACRTCCCTGTGGGTTTGGGATGTCTCCAGAGAGGGAGACTCCACATTCTCCCTGGGAAGCTGTTCCAGGGCTGTGTCCCCTCCATGGAAAGAAGCTCTTCCTCATATTGGGATRGGACTCCTTGTGTTGTAGTTTATGGCATTGCCCCTTGTCCTGGAGCCTGGCACTACCCTCTGACACCCTCTGGAGATATTTGTATGGATTATGAGATCCCCAGACAGAAAAACAAGCTTATTCATCCCAAAATCTGCAGGAGGAGGATCCTTGTGGGAGCAAGGGCAGGACCTGACAGGGGGCTCAGGTGGCTCTGATCCAGTTCCATCACAATTCCTCCACTTGGAGCGACCAGATGGGCCTGGAGCACGTGCTGAGCCTGCAGAACCTCCCTGGCTGAGGGTTTACCCACTGAAATCAAAGCTGAGCTGCAAATCCGCCAGCAGGGAGACAATGGAGCCTCTCACGCTGCGAGAAGGGAGCAGCAGCTTCCAGAGGAGCCCGGCATTTCCAGCGCTCGGTGCAGCTCAGCTGCACTCACGGCTCAGCTGCAGCCACATTCCTGCCCCTCTGGAACATCTGTTCTCCTCTCATTAGTGCTGGCCCTGTTTTGTAACACAAGGAACTCTGTGAGATTCCTGAAGCTCAGTGTGTGACCCGGGGCGTTCCGAAAAGCCCTGGCTCTCAGGAGTGGAATTCAGATGGAATCACCAGTCACTTCCAATAACGTCGCTGGCTGCTCAAAGTGCAGCTGGAAAAGGAGCTGAGCTCTGGTCGAGTTTGAGCACAGCCCCTGGGAGCTCAGAACCCACCCACAAGTGCAGTCAGGGCAAGTGTCTGAAAGTGCCRCCGAGGTGACAATGACCAGAGAATTCCTTCTCATCCTCAGCAACTCCAGACCTCCCAGYGGCCACCCCACGGCCTCATCCCAACCAGGGAAGGACAAACACCCCCAGAGCAGCTCCAGGGATGGACCAGACCAGCAGCACCTCATCACAGCTTTGTAAACTTCCAAATAATGAAGCAGAGTTCCTGCTGGAACAATCCAGATCCCAACTGGAAGGGCTGCTGAAGAAGCCAGGGGGCAAAGGGAGGTTGTGGATGGGTCAGGACACACCAACCATTATTCCWCTGTGATCCCTGTGAGCCAGGATGATTCCTCACCCTGGACACCACAGAACTGGGCTTGGGCCTCTCCCAGCTTTTCCTATTTAACATCCAACTGGGACAGCAACATAGCAGAGCTCAGGGAGGAATTCTGGACTTCAGCACAATCCACAGAATCATAAACTGGTTTTAGTTGGAGGGGACCTTAAAGCTCTTCCCATTTCACCCCCTGCCATGGGCAGGGACAACTTCCACTATCTCAGGTTGTTCCAAGCTCTGTCCATCCTGGCCTTGGACACTTCCACAAGCATCCACAGCTTCTCTGCACAACCTGTGCCAGGACYAGAACAGAGCTGGAACCAGCACCTAGACACTACTCTGGGTTTTAGGGACAAGATCAAAACAGAYTGCTGTTATCACAAGCCTGGGAATAACACAGAGATAGGGATATGTAAATAAGCTGCAGCCTTAATTTTATCACAGTAATAACAACCACTGACAGCAACATCCCAGGAAAGGGATGAGTTTATCCCCAAAGATTAAAACACCACATTATTCCCAATTTCTCCCATTCAGGGGGAAATCACAGAAAAATTCTGAGGGAAATCAGTAAGAACAAGCACTTTGTGGTGAGCCTTTCCTTCTGGGACAGTCTCCTGTGCTCCAGGATCCAGGAAATGTCCAGTATTTACTGCGTGCTCATCACCATGGTTTCGGAGCACAATAAGGCTCTATCGCCCCGCATCCATCTGTGTTTCTGGGAATGCCGGGGCTTTGGGAATTGCAGGGGCCAACACAAAGGCACCCATTGTTCTGGAGGCAGAGGGACGAACCTGCCCTTTCCACAGGAGAGGAAGCCAGCAGGAAAAGTTGCTATTGTGAGCTGGATATTAAAAAAAAATGCAGAAAAAAAGGTCTGATTGCATCGTCAGTGCTGCYGGGTCGGGAAAGGGGCATGGCTGGGACAGGGCACCTGTGGGACTGGGGGCTGC
>JACDOX010000590.1:76622-110562 GCA_014549065.1 Cardinalis cardinalis
GTGTTTTCCAGGAGCAGTGACACACCCCACCTGGGAATGGYCACAGCCTCTGTGAGCAGAGAGAGGGGCYCTGCCCAGGGTGGACCTGCCACAGAGCTGTGAGTTATGCAAACACCAGCACTGACCCTCCTGTGACTGGCACGGAGGGCTCGGGGGTCCTGCTCAGGATGGAGGGATTGCTCAGATCCCCAGGAAGGTCAGGGGCAGGGAAAGAGTGACCAAGCCTCTTGCAGCCACCAAGCTGCCAAAGGCCAAGTGGCTCTCAGGGGACTCAAGGGCCCCGTTGTTCCAGGGCTGCAGCTGCCCGAGCTCGGGGATGCTCGGCCATGAAGGGCCCATCTGTGTCCGGCTGGGAGTCGCTTTTTCCATTCACCACCCCCAAGACAGCAGTGAAATATTGGCAAGAAACTCCTCCCTGTCAGGCCCTGGCACAGGTTGCCCAGAGAAGCATCGTGCCYCTGGAACTCTGGAAGTGTTCTACACCAGGTTGGATGGGGYTTGGAACAACCTGGGATAGTGGAAGATGTCCCTGCCCATGGAAAAGAGGTGGAATGAGATGAGCATTGAGGTCCCTTCCAGGCCAAACCGTCCTGGGATTTCATAATTCTATGATAAAGTTTTAAAAACAATTTCCTTGGTCCATAACAAACCCAAGACTTMCTGTCCGAGTGCATTTTTTCCCTTTTTAGCACAAGGGCATTAAAATCCTCTTTTTTCAATCCGAATGTTAAATTTGGCCTTTGGTGGGGATTAATTTTTATGACGTTTAACGTTTCCTCCTTCCTCTGCATCAACCCTGGGCTCACTGGGCATCCTGGCTGTGCCATCTTCTGGGGAATTCTAAAAGGAATTCTTACCTAGTCCATGATTTCACTGAAACTCCTCGTCCTCAAAGTCACGGAGAGCTGATTTTCTCAGCCCGTGCACTTTCAGAGTCAGAGAATTTTTCAGGAGTCGCGCACACACAGCTTCTTTTTAGGGAGCAGGTATTTTCCCTGCACAGTCTAAACAATCCCCATTTCCCTCCTCCTCCAAGCTACAGCCCTCAAATCACCCTTAATTTTAGAAACACTGTGGGTTTAATCAAGAGAATCACTATAGGATGCAAAAAGGTCAAAAAGCCAACACAGGAAAAATCCCAGGGGAAGGCATTCCTCAAAATAACCTGGGAAACAATAGCACAGGCACCGCTCGCCGGAGGGAATCGGATCTGCCTTGGTTTCTCTGGGCAAAATAAAGCAAAACAAAGGCACATAGAGCTGGTTTTCCCTGCAGAACCTGCCTGGGAACATTGGACAAAGCTGCTGGAGGATGGATGTCAAGGGAGCACAGTGGGAACTGCCAAAATAACAGGGCCTCTSAAACTCATTTGTGGGATGGACATTCCACACTCCACGCAAGTAAAGGATAAAGAAAGGTACTATCATTTTTCATAAAATAAAATATTATTTGTCTTGTCATTCCAGGCCCTTGTCAAAAATCTCTTGAAGAGCCACTGGACACCAAGGGAATCTATTTCAAATGGTCAAACAGCTTCGAAGGAAGAAAAGTGGAAAAATATATTTCACCCCATGCAATTATACACAAAGGGTGGGTTTTTCCTTAGGCTAAGTTGGTAGGAAGAACAAGTGTATTCTTCCTGCAGAAGAGAAAAACACCCAAACCTTCAGGTGTACAAGGCCTTTTGGGTGAGAAGTGGAACCCGAAGATTTTCTGCCTCTAATGGTTCCCAATTCTTCCTGACAAAGCAAGTCCAGCTGAAGAACTCAKCCAGAAACCACAGCTCAATGTCTTAAAGCACCTCAGAAAAAAAAGCATGAACACACCCTCTTGCACGAGTGTTTAACAGGATTGTTAAAGTCAAAATCCCTCTTCCTTTGCAGTTTGGGAGATCAGCAGTGTGAGGAGCCTAAGAATCAGCCCAGGCAGTGCAGCAGCATTCTCCACGAGCAATATTGTTGTTTTTCTAGTGCTCTCAAGTTCAGCCTGTGGTTCAGAGGAGCAGYTACTTGAATATCAGCCCCATTGTCCTCCAGAGCTTTGCCTCTGGTCACATGCAGTGCAAAAGAAAAAAAAAAGATCAAGCAGATAATTTATATTCCACCAGCTCGGAAAGAAGCTCGTGGAGTAGCTTTGCTTTATTGAAAAGAAACCCCATCCCACACATTTTAAGAATTGTTTTTGTCATCATTTCTTGCTCCTCATAAAAATGCAAGGAGCAAACGAGGGAACAATTCCCATTTCAATGTGACAGAACTTTGACACCGTGTCTTGTCTGCAGGACAAGCCACAGCCCTGCCTGCAAAACTCGTGGAATGTCATCAATACCATGAGAGGAGGACCAGAGATGGAGAGAGCAGAGATGGTACAACCTCCACTACCCACCTTCCTCCCCAAACCTGGTACTCCCAGCTGGCTGTGGGAACCCTTGCCAGGGCTCTGGAGCAGGTTCCACACCACAACAAACCCCTGCCCTCAACCTTTTCTGTGTGAAGCTCCAGTTTGGTCCTCACCTTCAAGATGCCCAGAACTCCTCTGGTCCCTGTTGCTTCATCTCTGTCCTCCTTCCCTCTCAACTCCAGCCACATTCCTGCTCTTTCCAGCTGTTCATCCTGAAGCCCAAGATCCCAGAGACACAATCCTTCACCCTGGAGTTGACACAAAATCCCAACTCTCCCTCATTCCAATCTGCACTTAAGGATTCTCACTGGTTTTCAGGCACAACAGGGAACTTCAAAAGCATTTTCCACCCAAAGCTGTTCTATAATTCCAAAACACCAGCGATGCAGGGAATGGGTTGGACTCRATGATCTTGAAGGTCTCTTCCAACCTTGTGATTCTGTGCTAATCTAAGCTAGGAGCTTACCTAGGCAGGAAGTTTGGCTGGGAGGAGGGATTGAGCTCTGCCCCAGGCAGGAGCTGTAACAGCAGAGCCAACACTCATGAGGAGCTTCACAAAAATGACAGCCAAAGAGTCAAGGGAGTATTCGACCACTAGAACACAGAAATGACCTTGGACTTGGAGATGGACCATGGAATGCCATGGGCTGGGGCCACAGCACCTGCCAGTGGGCAGGAACTCCCATCTCTGCACATCTACACCCTAAACATGCCACCAGGGCTTTTGGGAACAGGATTTGAGATGCTGCCAACAYGCTGAGCACTGGGTCAAAATCCCCTCCCAAGGAAAGTGCAATCCTAGTTTGGAGAAGTCCAGGGAATGACACTCTGGGTCTTCCAAGCACTCCAGTAACAGACACTGACTGGAGATCARTGGAAGAGGATGGAACAGGTTTTCCCAGGATTTATTGGTATTTTACATCCATTACCCAGAAAAGCCACAGTGTTTTGCAGGACAGAACCCTAAATCCAACTGCCAGTTCTCAACCCGAGCCAAATGATGGACAGGGAATTAACTGCTATCAGAACAATTAAAACACCTTATAAACTYCCCTTCAGATCCAAACCCTTTCCAAAACCTTCCCTCTCCCTTCCTCCCTTCCATGTGGATCTGGGCTTTAGGCAGACCTAAGACAGCAGGATCACACCCTGCAACTCCAAGTCCAAACAGGAATTTCCTCCTTTCCTCTACTCCAAACCTTCCTCAGCTCAAACTCAGCTTAGTTCAGTAAGCAACATCCCAAATACATCTCCACCACTGACCCAACTGAACACACCACTTGATTTTTACTTTCAATCAGCTCAGGAACAAATGCAGGTAAACCTGGCAGGTAAGGACATGGCAGAGGGGCTGGCAGGTGGATTTGCTCCTTATTGGAGGTGTGAAGGGCAACTTTGGACAAGGAAGGTTCTGGCATTCCTTCAGCACAGGGAGAATAACTTATGGAACCCTCAGAAACACTTCCTGTCCTAAACCTCCACAGAAAATTGGTTTCAGCACAAAATGGAACCAGGTCCACAATCTCAATCCCTGGATTCCACACATGCCACAACTTTCCCTGACTGAGGAGCACCTCAATCACTAAATTTGACCCCAAACCAGCACCACCTCAAGCCTAGAAGACCACGATTTGTTAAACAAGGCTGTTTATCCATGCACTTGTCTAAGACACCTTTCCCTGGAGCTGCCCTGTGCTGAGGGCAGCTGGTGGCTCCCACAAGGACTTTGATGGGGGGACAATACCATGGAGGTGGACACGGCTCCGGCAGAGCGACGGCTCAGGCTTCCCATTCCTTACACCTGCTGGCACTGGAGGGAAAGCTCAAACACAACCCAGATGTGAGCAGAACAAGGTCAAAGCTGAGTTTAACACTGCRCATGAAGACACCTGCAGTGAATTTTTTACTGGTAGCAGGAATAAGAGATTCCTGCTGCAGGCTCCGGGTCCGGYGCAGCAGAGCCGGGGGAAGTTCCTCGCTGGGAACAGGCTGGTTAAATGCTGAGAGGGATCAATGTCAGTAAGGTAAGGAACTTAAATCAGTTCCTTTTGCCTCCCAAGGAAATCAAATTTAGCTGTGAAGCAGCGCCAGGCAGGGATCTGCTGTCTATTAGCAGGAATTCTCAGTTTTTCACATTTTAATTAGCTTTTGTAGCCCTTTTCAGGCCAATTTTCAGCCAGCTGGGCTACGCCCCCCTCCAGATGGAGGTCATGGGTTCTTCTCCTTCATTCCAGCAGCAATTCCTTCCTTATTTGAGCAGTTATATTCCCAAAATATKCATGCATTTTATAAAACACAGCACACACTTGACTTGGGGGAACCCAACCCTCAGCAATTCCATATCAACCACAGTTCCTCTTTCTTCCTCCAGATGCACTATTGCTCTTGCTCCTCATGACCTGAAGCTTCTCCAGCACATCCAGGACAACATGAGGTCAACAGCACAATCCTCCTCAAGCCAGAATCCCTCTTAAAAACATTCCCCAAATTAGGAGCTGCTCCAGCAAAGAGCTTCATGGCCCTGCTGCTTCCCTTGCAGCACCTCTGTTCCCTGCAAAATGAAGAACTGGGCTCTCTCCAGCCTGAAATCACCCTTGGACCTTCTCCTTAGGAGAAAAACTCCTTTTGCCAGGTTTGAAAACACTTTTAGGAATACCTGGAAGGTCCTGCTAGTCCTGGCAGGAACGATGACCTCTGCTGCTTCCACAACCAACATAACATGGACCATAACGTGCACAGGGACCATTCCCAGAGGATGCTCTGGATCACCTCCACTGAAGGTGCTTCTTTGCCACCCAACTCCTTCAACTCCCACCAATTCCAGATGTTTCTCAAGAGACAGGAGCACTGAAATCCCAACATCTGGGAAGAGCAGCTGATTCAATGAACAGTCCCCTTTCTGAACCCATCTCCAAAGCAGACAAACACTCCAGATGGCCAAGCCACCTCTTCCTGCAGGAGGTGATCAACCAGATCCTGCTCTGGAGTTTTCCATTGGGAATGTGGTTACAGGACCCAAATTTATGCATTTTTTAGTTCTTTGGTATTTGGCCTTTTATCTCCATTCTACATAACCCCATTGCATGGAGCGGGACCAGCTGCAGCAAAGAATTGGTTTGGATTCACTCATGGATACAGATCCATATGGGAGAAAGTTACAGGAGAACCTCTGTCAGACACTGGAGCTGATGAACTTCATTCTGTCCYTGCTCTCAGACAAACCCGTCTGAGAGGGGGTTTTGGGGGGGAATATTCAAAAATCTTCATAATTTTWAAATCTTTCTGCTGATCAGATAATTGAGCTGTTTAAGGAAGCGTCCAAGGCCAGGTTGGACAGGGCTTGGAACATCCTGGTCTACTGGAAGGTGTCCCTGCGTATGGAAAAGAGGTGGAATGAGATGAGCTTTGAGGTTCCTTCCAGGCCAAACCATCCTGGGATTTAATAATTCTATGATAAAGTTTTAAAAACAATTTCCTTGGTCCATAACAAACCCAAGACTTCCTGTCCAAGTGCATTTTTTCCCTTTTCAGCACAAGGGCTTTTAAATCCTCTTTTTTCAATCCGAATGTTAAATTTGGCCTTTGGTGGGGATTAATTTTTATGACGTTTTATTGGAAGAAGAAGAACAGAAGGGAAAGAAACAGGAGGAGGGAATCAAGTAGTCCAAATTGAATTGAATTAAAATGAAAACAAGTCTGCTGAAAATGTAACACCCACAAAATAATGCATCCATGAAACAGTGTGGATAAACAGCCCACTGCAGCATCTGGGAAATAATCCAGTTATTACCCAGCCATCCACATCAAGGGTGAAGTTTTTAATGCAATTCCCACACCTGCAGGGATGCACAGAATTGTGGTGGGAGACAGTGACTGCCTGGTTAATTCTATACAATAATCTGCTCAAATAAATTATGCTCTGTTGCCTAATTAATCAGATCCCCTGCAATTAACGTCAAGGAGCCAATGACCTCATGCAGACAGGATTAAGAGCTCTGCAAGGCTCCATTCCGGGCACAGCCATGGGAACAAGTCCCCGCAAGGCAGRGCTGGGTGCAGTGCCAGAGATGCTCCTTCATGCAGGAATTGCAAAACTCCACATCCTACAGGGACTCCCCRGAAGCCAACTGGACACAGCATGGGAATGGGGGGAAGAGGGAATGCCCCCTCCTCCCAGGGAGGACCAAGGGGCTTCCCAGCACGTGGCACTGGAGAAGCTGCCTCCAGATAAACATCCTGCTTCCCAAAAATTGGATTATAGAAACATGGAATGGTTTGGGCTGGAAGGGACCTTCAAGAGCATTTGGCCCACCCYTCTGCCATGGACAGGGACATCTTCCACTAGTCCAGGTGGCTTCAAGCCTCATCCAACCAGGCCTTGAATATTTCTAAGGTTGGGGTATCCACCTCCGCTCTGGGCACCCTGTGCCAGTGGTGGTAAAAACCACTCTCATTGTAAAAAACCTCAAATTCTACTGTTGTTTAGTCCCCTCCAGGCCTGGCTTCTCCTGCCTGTGTGAGCTCAACAGCAGGAATTGTCTCCTCTGGAAGTGAGGACACCTGGAGCAGCTCCCACTGCCGTGGTACCCACCAAAACCACCAGCATGAGGGGAAAAGAACACCCAGCACTTCTGGGATGGATCCTTCCAGAAGCAAACCTGTGGCACCCTGACCCACCTGCCAGCTGTGCCATCTCCTCGCCCTTGGAATGTGCTCTGGGATATGTGAGCAGCTGAGGGAGTCAGAGGAGGCACATGTGGAGTGCCTGGAGCAGTGCCATGGGATGGACCAGGCTGGCTCTGCCCCACCATGGCCTGTGCACTGGAACAGCACAGCACTGAGCTACGAGGGATGAGCTGAATCAGAAACGCCAGGATGTGCTGTGGAAACTCCGGGAAAAGGAGCTGGAAGAAGCTCAGGAATGTGAGCTTTCCAAGCCACTATCTCACAGCCGGTCCCAGCACCGTGCGCACCCCYGGCCGCCTCCAGGCCCAGCTCTGGGGCCACCAAACCCAGCTCCACTTGCTGCTGCGAGCACCAGACAGTTCCTAATCACAACAACATTCCCCACTCCCTCTCCACATGGCAACAGCTCCGTTTTCCATCCAAACAACCCATCCCAAGCCCCCACGGCCCGGCCAGCRAGCACGAGCAGCTGGCACGGCACGAGCGAGCGGATCGCGGAGCCGCGCRCAGGAGTTCCATCACCTTCCCAGCAAACAAACCTCAACCACGGCATTCCCGGCGCTCTGGCTGCGGGTGGGAGCCACGGCAGCCCCAGAGCAGAGGCAGAGGTGTGAGTTTGTGCAAGCCAAGCCTTTCTGAGCCGGGCTTTGAAGTGCAGAGCCCTACGCACGTCTTCAAACAGCGCCCGAGGCTGCACAGCAGCATCGGCTCAGCAGCTCCCGCCATGCGCCGCAGCCCATCCAGATGTTTCCAGCCAGGCAGCCAGGCCAGCTGCYGCACAGCTGCCTCGTGTCGGGCTGGGGCAGCTCTTGGGAGGGAGCAGAGCTAGCTCAACATCCCCTATGACATGTTCTGACTCCGCGAGGCTGAAAGAAAAAGGTTTTGTGCTGGCTGAGTTGTTTGTCGAGAGGAGTTTAAGTAAGGCAAGTAGTAAAGGATTTAATATTTCAGCTCCTGGATGGTGCTCGTGCCTCTGCAGCAGATGGTTCTCCATCCTATGGCAAAACTGAGGCACTGGGAGRTTAAAAGAACCTAGAAGGTGAAAAAAAAAAANTGGCTGAGTTGTTTGTCGAGAGGAGTTTAAGTAAGGCAAGTAGTAAAGGATTTAATATTTCAGCTCCTGGATGGTGCTCGTGCCTCTGCAGCAGAGGATTCTCCATCCTATGGCAAAACTGAGGCACTGGGAGGTTAACAGAACCTTGATAAAAAAAAAAAAAAAAAGAAGGAGCCAGAAAAGAATTTCATGGAGAGTTCTGTCCATACCCAGTGGCTAAAATGAGGCTSAACTGGCTTGGACTATTTGGAACTGGCCAACAGCTTTTGACCCTGGAAAAGAGACAATTCCAGCAGCAAAGGGTGGGGAATTCAAGACGATAGACACCAGACTGGTTTGGGTTGGARGGACCTCACAGCTCATCGTGTTCTACCCCTTGCCATGGGGACACCAGACCAGGCTGCTCCAAGCCCTGTCCTACCCGGCCTTGGACACTCCCAGGGCTGGGGCAGCCACAGATTATTTGGGTAACCTGTGCCAGGGCCCCACCACCCTCACAGCCAGAAATTCCTTCCCAATATCCCATCTATCCCTGCCCTCTGGCAGTGGGGAGCCATTCCTTGTCCTGGCACTCCAGGTCCCACTCCAAATCACTCTCCAGTGTCCCACAAAACTCCAACACACAACTGGGGGTGACACATGTGCTGGGGATGGGGGGTCCTCATCCWGGCACTCCGCACACTCACCAGTAACAGGAAATGCTGCTGTGGTGAAGGAAAATTAGGAAAACAACCCCCTCCTGCAGCCAGGGACTGTTTTCCTACTCCTCTGTGCAAGACAAGCAGTGACATCGCTTGGGGCTCAGCATAAGAAAAAAAAAATACTGTTTACAGAGAGAATTTTGTAACCTCTCCAAATGTCAGCCTGGGTCATATTTTGCCCATGATGGGGACACAAAACCTGAGGGAAGCTCCAAAGGCTGTGGAGCCCCAGGGTGCTCCCTGCAGCTCCTGCCTGGACATGGAGAGGCATCACCACGTGCTGGAGAAGGACCCACAAACCTTCTGAAGGCTTGAAACTGAAGAAGGATGGAAAATGTTTAACTTTTGCCAGGAAAAAGTATCAAATATATCCTCCTAGGATTTTTCAGACAGCTTGGTTTGGGTTTGTTTGTTGTATTATTTTCGGTTTTTTTTGTTTTTTTTTCTAAAGATGAAACTGGTTTCCTAAATCATCCTGGACAGACAAACAAGCAGGGACATCACACAATTCAAAACCCAAACAAAGATGAGTCCACTGGTCAACTTTTGCTGCAAATTGAGTGGATTAAACCCTTTATTTTTCAATGATGACCAGCCATGCTGCCTGCAGAGCACCGGAAGGTCAAGGGCAGGGTCTGGCTAAAATCCCATTCCCGRGGAGCAACAACACCAGGGACCAGCTGGAACCACCACTGTGGGATTCCCCRGGGGTGATCAGGTTCAGGATTTTTATTCCCCTGACCCCTGGGATCAGCCAAGCTGGAAAAGGCTCCCACAAACAGCTCCAAACGAGAGGAATATTTTACCATAACCTTAAATAAACAAGAGCAGAGGAGAGAGAGGAGATGCTGCTGGGAACTACAAAGGGGAACTGTAAACACAACAGCAGATAAAGCAGATGGATGTTTGAAACAACCATTTGCACTGGAGAAAACACATGGGATCCGTCCCCAAGCCCTCAGGGAATGAATTTACTGCAGCCAGAAACCACGTGCTGCAGTCAAATTTCCATTTATAACCATTACCTGCTAAGCCTGAAAAACCCACAAATAAAATCCAGGGCAGCAGAAATTTGTAACGTTGCAACAGGAAAAACCAAATGACTGAGGATCCCACGTGGAGAGAAGGATACTGGGAATGCTGCTGCAGGGAGCTCGCGGTGCCCAAGGGCAGAAATACATCTGCTGGTTTTAATTCCCAGAGAACTCGGACATCCAGCACCCAAAGGAGTGGGAAATGCTTGGTCTGGATCACATCAGCCTCAGTTCTGACTCTCCTTTTCTTTGTCCAGCAGAGAAAACAATTTGATTTTTATTATTAGCCTGGAGAGGTRCAGGGTGGAGGTGGGAATTGAGTGAGCAGAGCATGAACCAGCCTCTGGTGAGAGATCTTCTGGAAGTAGCAAAGCACAGAAACTACCAATAAAACAGCCTTATAAAGTGAATTATTTGGGAATGACACCACCATTTAACAATGGTATTTTGGTAGCAGCTCCCACTCCCCCGGCAGCACCTTCACCTATAGCTTGTGGCTGAATTTTAAAATTTAATTAATTAAACCATGGCCAGGGAGGCAGGAGGAGAATGTATTGCTTTGGACCACAGTCAAATAACAGATGCACACACTGGACTAAYTGAGACACACTTGGCCCTACTGGAATATGCCAGACTCCCAAAAAAGCCCATTCCCCACTTCTCTTTGCTCTGCCTACACATGGCAGCTCCTCACACAGGGCTGGGATTAAAGAGGGAACATTTCACCAGYGCTGGGAAGGGATCCTGGGGTACATGTGTGATCCTAGAGAAATTCAGGGAATTAATGAGCAGCCTCCCCTCCTTCCCAGATGCTCCCATATATCACTGGGCACRGACAGCACAGAGTCAGACAACTTTATGCAGCAAGGTCACCTTTCAAAAGGAGAAGCCACCCAAGGCCTCTTTCAACTTTTAGAGTGGAAGAAAAAAAGAGAAAAGGAGAAAGAACATCTGAAAGGGATGAAACCCCCCAAAATTCACCTCACTGCTAAAAAACAGCTCCCCATGGCCYGAGCGTGCAGAGCCGCCCTGAACCCATTTCCTTGTGGGATGCCAAAAGAGCTGTCAGTCTTGCATTCCCAGAGGAGAGGAGGGATTCCTGAACCAGCTGTCTGTGTGCAGACAGCTCCAGCAGCAAGTCCCAACACCTTCCCCTGCGGCCCTGCTTTCTGGCCTCACCCACAGCCGTCAGGGGCTCTTTGAGTGTTGACAAATCCTGTTCTGCACAGCTCCCCACCACGGGAAGCAACAAAAGGCTGGGCTGTGCTGCTGTGGATTAGCTGCTCTCATCCCTCTAGCCAGGAGCTGTGCCTGTTCCGTGTATTCATCAGGAGGATTCCTCAGCCAGGCACGAGGCAGAAAACCCAGGGAAAGACAACAAACAGGGCTGCTCGTCCCACCCTGGGCTCCACCAGAGGCACCAGGAGAACAAAAGTGGTCTTCACTTCAAGCACAGCCTCAAGCTGTGCCAGAGGAGTGCAGGCTGGACAGCAGGASGAATTCCTGCATGGAAAGGGTGGCCAGGCATTGAAGGGGCTGCCCAGGGAGGGGGGGAGTGTCCGTCCCTGGAGGTGTCCGAGAACACCTGGATGTGGCACTCGGTGACAGTGTGGTCCCAGGCTGGACTGGCTGATCTTGGAGGGCTTTTCCAAGCTCAGTGGTYCTGTGTGATAAGTGAAAAAGCAGCACTTACTGCAAGCAGAACACTCTGGGCAGGGAATGTGWGAACTTCTCTCAAGCTGCTCCTGCACCTCTTTCCTTGTTTAGCACCTCCAGCACCTTTCCTGAACCCTCAGCTCTGCTGCAGCTGAAGCTCCATCCCTGTTCCAGCATCTCCTCTTGACACCAAGGCCAGCTCATGTCTTTCAGCAGCAGTTATTCACTGATAAGCAGATTTTGAGACACAACTCACGTGGCCCTGGAGCCTTTCCACCAGCAGTCAGGGCAGCCAGCTCTTCCCATCACAACCAGGCCAGGAAAACTCYGACCCAGGCAAAAGGGAAATGCACTGGCACAACCTGGTCACAAACACTCAGAGCCCAAACTGCAAGACCATGTCCCCAGGAGGACTGTGAAGAATCCCAGAATGCCAGACTGGTTTGGGCTGGGAGGGAAATTAAAGTTCCACCCCTGCCATGGGCAGGGACACCTTCCACTATCCCAGGTTGCTCCAAGCCTCATCCAACCTRGCCTTGGACACTTCCAGAGATGAGGCAGCCACAGCCTCTGAGGCTCTGTGTCCATAGAGATGTCCATGGACAGTGCCCCTGCACCAAAAACCCAATGTATGTACACAATATATAAATATAAATGCAAATAAAACCAGCAGCCTCTTTACCAACACTGGTACAAAACCAAYCTAAAACCAGTTCCCCCGCAGAACAAGGCTCCACTTTCCCATCAGCAACACACACAAATCCCCAACACAAACACAACCAGATCTGAGGCCATCACTCAAGCCTGGCTGATGAATAATGTTGGGAATAATCCATTTAATAGCAGCTCTGCTCCCCATTTCCCTCCGGGCCCTGCCCAGACATGCTCCCAGGCTGAGCTGCTCCCCCAGGCTCTGATGTGGAGACACAGAATCCAATCCCACACTCACAGGATGGTTTGGGGTGAAAGGGACCCATCTGGGGTCACCTTTGTCACGGGGCACATCACYGACCAGGGACAGCAAGCCAAAATGTCAGTGTCCATTGCCTGAGCCAAAAATCCTCACTCCAACCCCCCCCAAATTCCAACAGCATCATTCCCAATGTGTCAYTTCCAAAGAAAAAATAAGAGACTAGAGGAACTGACAATAAAGACAATGAGAATCTGTTCTTAAAAAACACTACTAGAAAAAACAAATTTCAAATTCAAGTCCTGTGCCTCCAACACCTAACAGCAGCTTATCATGTTACGAAAACCCTCTAATTGGAAGCGAAAAAACCCTAAACCACACAATTATCAAACTGCAGGCATTAAATCCTGTGTCCTCCCTAATTTCACAACTTTCCTTTTGTTAATCAYTGATTAACACAGCAAACCCCAGCAGAGGGCCCTACCTGGCCCTTTACATTACAAAGCAACTGATAAAAGAGGAAAAAAGCTTTTTTCCTACTTCAGAATCGCTAGTTTGGGTATAATAAATCCCTCCTAAACCAGCAAAGTGTGCTTTTAGGAGGTGCTGGCACAGCAAGATGCTCCTTCCCAGTTTATCCCAAAGTCAAACAACTCCTGCTAAATTAATTCTTATTTTTTATACAGTCAATGCTCAGAACCTGCAGCACCCAGGGCTGGATTGCTCCTGGCAAGCCAATCCAAATAATCATATAGAGAATAAAAATACACCTAAACAAGACACAAAACTCATGGTTYCTTGAACTTTTACAGGTTTAGTTGGGAAAGAGTGAGAAGCAACCAGTGGAGCAATAGGAGCCAGAGGTAAAAATAAAAATGCTTAAAAAGGGAGAATAAACCAACATGGAGAACTCCCTGTGGCAGCAACAGAAATTAATTAATTAAGCTTAGTTTGTGCACAGCCTGGCTAAGAAAATGTGATTTCCAGCACTGCTCCTTGAAGTGTCAATGCATGCCAGCTTTATTTCTTTWAAAAAGTTGCTTTTAGTTCATTTATCTCAGTTTTTCTGTGTCCTCTACAGACACCGGTCCTTGGTGGTGGTTTTCACCCTGATCCCGGAGGGATTTCAGGAGGAAATCAAGGAGGGAAAGCCACCTTAAGTTTATCAAACTGCCCAGGAGCACACAAAGACCCGAAGCTTTCAATCTGCTCCATCATCACCCCAATTTTCATGCTACAAACCTTTGGGACAGACCTTTTTAAGCTTCAAAACCCAACCTGTTGGGGAATATCCTCTACAGCACCACCTCACTGAAGGAATTCCGGACAACTCCCTTGGGATGCAGAATATGAATCTGAGGATGATCTTGAAACCCCAACCTGGCGCCTCCAAGCTCCAGGGAGAGGCACAGATGTGCTGAACTCTCCCTGTTTGTGTTTTCTGACTACCAGAACTCCTGCTGGATCAGCTCCTGCGGACCCACAGGCTGTAAATCCCGGCAGCCCTGGCCCCAGGGAACACGAGCTGCCCCCCACTGCTGTCTCCAGCAGCGCAGCCCCAGCTCCTGCACCACGCCAAGCCTCRGCCCCAGACGCTACAAATTAGTTCTGACTACAGAAATCCCAGCCATAAGGCTAAACCCAGAATTCCAAACAATAGAAGGGAATCTAAACCTCACCCAGAGACCATTTGCTTACAATATAGTTTTTATAATGTTTGCTGCATAAATCACAGCAGGAGTGGCCTGGGTTTGATGATTTCATTTGGGGGTGGACATGCAGACGCCTCTTTTGAGGCCATAAAAGAATTTTCCAGAGCCACCTTGAGTGCTCTGCAGCAGGAGGGGATGTACTGCCACAGGAGCCCCTGGAAAATGCCTCCAGTCCCTCAGGAGTGTCTGTCACAATTCCCAACGTCTTCACCCATGGATCAGCCACAGATTGAATTTCCAAACTATCATAGAATAATCCYGGAATGGGTTGTGTKGGAAGGGACCTTAAAGCTCATCTCATTCCACTCCTTTCCCACCTTCCACTATCCCAAAAACCTTGTCCAACCCACCCTTGGACAATTCCAGGGAACACTCCCACCAATCTGCCTCCACTCCAACCCCTCAGTGCCTCCAAACCAGTTGCCAGAGCATGGAAAAATGGAACAGATGGACAGCAAAGGCACCATCCTGCCTGCACATGTGCAGCAGCAGTGGCTGATGCAGGATTTTGGGACACCTCTCCCACCCAAAACAGTTGAGTTTCCCTTCAGCAGCCTTGTCCCAGTGAAATCCCAGCTTTACCCCGAGCTGCTCTGGCAGATTGGGATGCCTTTTTTTCATTAAATCCCTCCTTCCAAGTTGAGAGCTTTTCCTAAATTTAATTTGAGTGAATCACTTTCTTGCCAAAGGAAAAAAACAAATCAAAGGTTTATTCTGATGCTATTGAATTCAATGCCTGTAAATTTAATTTCTATCTGTACTTTTGTTTAAACATTTTATGGTGTTAATTACAACAAACCATGCAAATTAGGCTGCCAATGGAATAAAAGGCCTGTTCTAACAGATAATAAATAGCTCTCAACCATAAGCTCATTAAGATGCTGTTCAAGTGCGGGCTCTGACTCCCAGGTTGAGATCAAAATCTGCATCCTAGAAACAGGAGGATTTTTGGGGCAGCACAAGCTGCTGGCACGGAATACTGCATTCTTTCCAAAGGAAGATCCTGTGGCAAGAGGATGGTCTGAAATCCAAACYCTCAGTGTCTGGTTTGGGGCTCCACCAGAGCTATTTTAAACAGGTACCACGAATCCTACGCATTATTCCTCCTTATCCATGAGCATTTAAATGTCAAGCTTGGTGCAAATAAATTACTTCTTTGGTTGAATCATTGATATCCTCCAAACCCTGCTGCCCTGACCACCTTCCTTAAATCCACAGGGAAAACCAGCAGAAGTGCCAGACACACTCCTTGCAGTCCCTGCAGGAGAAGCTCAGCACCTTTCTGGTTTCCCACAAGGTTCYATTTTGACCGTCCCAAAGGAGGCTGGAGCCCAACACAGACCAAGGGAGGGATGGAGAGATCTGAAATGGCTCTGTCTTTACAAAACCTGGGAGAGATTCCACAGRCACAGAGTGAAGTTCTCCCTGCCAGCTGCAGGTCAGCCTCAGGACACGCAGGGTTTTGAGGACATCTGGTTGATCCGCCCCTTGTGATCCAAGAGCCTGGGAGAGAGGAAGGTTTCCTGCCTGTCTTGTGGGCCTGATACACTGCTGACACTGAGACAGAGAGGAATTACCACTGGGAGCAGGTGATCCATTGACAGGAATTCCAGCAGCCAATATCCCAGGGAAAAAATGTGTGCCCATGTGTGGCACATGGACACCTGCACATCCCACAGGGATGTGGGAATGTCCTCCCACCCAAGGGGCAGCCCTGAGCCCTCATCCTGCAGGGGGATGGCTGCAGCCACAACCAGGGAGGGATGGGGAGATCCGGAAAGGAATGGAAGTGTGGACAGTCAGCCAAGGAAAACTTTTCCTCACAGAGAATGTGAACAACTTGGTCTGTGCTCTGGATCTTGCCATCCTTAACTGGGATCTGTCACCAAACTGGCCAAGCACCAAGATCCTGCCAGTGCTCCTTCCCTCYTGCCTTTTGGAAGGACACCAGCCCCAGTGCCAGATGCAATTGTCCCCCTGATCCTCATGGGATGCAGCCTCAGCCTGAGGAATGTCCCTTTCCTCTGGGCTCATCCAGAGACGAGGATGTGGAATATCTCCACACTGACAGCTCCCAACATCACAGTCCCATCCCACTTTCTGCTGGAGACAGGCTATGCCTGGAGCCCAGCTCAGCAAGGACAAACAGCTTTGATGCTCAGATTGCTCCTACAGGGAATCATCCCCCCTCACCAACTGGGAATTCAAGCAGTTAAA
The DNA here is from genome assembly GCA_014549065.1 of Cardinalis cardinalis. NCBI lineage: Eukaryota > Metazoa > Chordata > Aves > Passeriformes > Cardinalidae > Cardinalis > Cardinalis cardinalis. The sequence continues at coordinate 92,993 of JACDOX010000590.1, forward strand.
AACACCAACCATGAATCCAATGAGTTTATCCCTAACACCACCCCTGGCTGTTCTATGGATTTGAGCCATGTCCTGCCCAAGGAAAAAGATGGATTTACCACAGAGAGGAGACCACCAGCCACAGCCCYTTCAGGCACCACCTCCCTGCTTTCCTCAGCACATCAATCCTGGGCAGAGCACCTCCAGCCAGCCACAGATGTTCCAACCACACATCTGGCACATCAATGGCTTCCCTCCATCCCTCTGCATGGACAGCGACTCCTTGATCTCCTGATTTAATATGGATTTCAAAACAAAGCACAGGCAGGTGTTTCCCTCCACAGTTGGGCTTTTGGCTCTGTTTGAAAGGCCAGAAGAGCTCAGAGAGCTTTAGGCAGAGCTCTGGCTRGAGGTGGTGGCTCAGGAGATCCAACTGGAAAATGCTGGCTCAGCCAACTCTGCCACTTTGGCCACGGAGGCTCCTCAGCACCAACATCTCCCCCTTTATGAATGGGGTGAAACTCCCCAACTCAACCACCTCCTGCTGCTCTTCAGGGCCTTTCCTGTGTCCAGAGGAGGRAACAGAGCTGGGAAAGAGTGTGGAGCACCACCAGCAGCTGAGGGGGCTCAGCCTGGAGAAAAGGAGGCTCAGGGGGAATCTTCTGGCTCAGCACAACTCCTGACAGGAGGGGACAGCTGGGGGGGTCAGGCTGTGCTCCAGGAAATGGGGACAGGAGGAGACAGAACAGCCTCAGGCTGTGCCAAGGCAGGTTTAGCTGGATATTAGGGAAAATTTCTTACAGAAAGGGTCGTCCAGTCCTGGCACAGGGTTGAGTCTCCATCCCTGCAGGGGTTTAAAAGCCATGTGGATGTGGCACTTGGGGATGTGGGATAGTGGTGGCCTTGGCAGTGATGGSGAAGGGTTGGACTCAATGATTCCAAAGGGCTTCTCCAACTTGAATGATCCCGGAATTGTCTGGAACAGAAAATGAGGCCAAATCCAAGGAAAAAGGGGTTCTTTGAAGGTGAGGTGGCTGCACAGAGCAGCACTGGGCCCTTTTAGGACCACYCAAAGGTCTGGAGAAGGTTGGGTCAGATCAAGCCAAGGGTGCACGGAGGGGTGAGATGCCTCCAGCTCCCATTCTGGAAACATAAGCCTCATTTATCCTTCCTGGAAAAGAGAGAGGTCTGGTAGGTTGGAGCTATAAAAGAGAACAGCAAAACATAGCCAAGAAGGAATTTTCCATTCAGCATTAATTAGTTTCCATTAACACCCAATTCCACGGCTCACTTTTAGAAGAAAAGCTCTTTTGTTCCAATTCCAGGGGCCGAAAAGGGCAACGAAGGGCTGAAAATGCTCTTCCCAGAGAAAGAAGAAGCATCAGGGTTTGTATTCCTGATATTCTTGGGGTTTGAAGATGTAGGGAAGTCACTTAAATGCAGAGCTGGGTCTCCTCCTGCCAAGTAATTTTGCCATCAATATAGGAAACTCCAGGGAAAAGCAGCAGCCGCATGAGCATCTTCAGTCCTAAACTCTTCCCATACTTTAGGATAATAATTTGCAAAGAATCCTGGAATGATTTGGGTTGGAAAAGCCCATCCAGTTCCACCCTTTGTCATGGGCAGGGACACCTTCCACCAGAGCMGGCTGCTCCAAGCCCTGTCCAACCTGGCCTTGGACACTTCCAGGGATATAAAAGGAACGTTCCATGCTTGGAACAAGGAAGGAAATCCAGTAGGATCAGATTAATAAAGAAATAAAGAGAAAGGTGACTCTGCCCATCTTTCCTAAAGACCAACACTCAAAAAAAATAAATGAAACAAATGCTGAGGCTTTCCTCTCCTCATTTCAAACCCTTTCATGCTGGATTTGAGAGTTTTTCAGGGATTTCCAGCTCCATGCAGCACAGGGAATGGGAATCTCCATTTCCAACTGAAGTGGCAGCAGCCAAGCCTGGGCAGGAATAGAGAGGAGCAGGGAATTCTCATCCCATTTCCCAGGCAGCTCACWCAGGACATTGCAGCAACACAGAGCTCAGAGCCCCTCGTGTGCCCTCCAAGAGCCTGAAGACAAYGTGGGGCTGGAAGAGGCAAATCCTCAATCCCTGGGTGCCCCCATCCCTCCTTGGGGCTGGGGATGCCCCACTGGGAAGGCAGCTCAGGAAGGACTCACCAGGAGGGTTTCCACATCTGCTCCCACAGCCCAGGCACATCCAGCAGCTCCCACTCCCTCCAAACCCTGGCATGAGGGGCACCCCAATCCCTGGGCACCCCTGGAAAGCCGCCAGGCACCACATTCCCTGCTCTGCTCCCTCCAGCTCGGCAGGTCCCACATATCCATGCTCCACTACACAGCCCAAAATCCGCTTTGCTAGGGGTTTTAGGTTGGAGTTTTTTTGGTTTGGTTTTTTTTTTAAATTTTAATACTATGTTTAAAGTTGTATATTGTTCCAAAGTTTCCTTGTTTCATGTCATTGTTTGTTACTGTGCTTGAAAGTTGGCACATATTTGTTCAATTAAAGATTTATTTGCACTATTTGTTGAATAAAGATTATTCTTGCTAAAAGCTAAATAAAGTTTCATAAAAACTCACACGTCCCATAAACAAAATACAATGTCCTTTCCAAAAAAGCGTTGCACAAAACATTTCAAAATCACTCAATTCATTAGACAATAAATCCACACACAAAATAACCAGGCCTTGCCAGAATACATCATAAAATCTCATTACAACACTTTCAGGCCGGGGCTTCAAAGCAGGAACACAAAGGCTCCACCAACCCCTCAGCCTTGAAAAATCGCTGCCGGCGTGGCCGGAGCGAGTCCCTGGCACCCCTCAAAAGCTCTGGCACCTCCAGCAGCACCCATGGGTGCCAATTCCCTGCCCCCAGGCCACTCTGGGTGGCTCCAGGCCAGCGGGGCCATTGCGGTCAGAGAGGGGATCCCAGGCATCACATCCCAGCTCTCCCAAACCACGGGAGCAGATGGAGAGCAGGGCTTCCCAAACCAGCACCACACGAGCCCCTCTGGGCACTGCAGCAACAGGAGGAGCTTCCAAAGCCACGGATCCATCCAGATCCCAGCACAGCTACCAGGCTGGGGATGGGACAGTTGTGAGGTGAGAAATAAGTTCTTGAAGGCTGAGYTGAGGTTCGGGGCAGAAAGTGATGTTACAACGCACTGAGGGAATCCCAGCCATGGAAAAGCATCCCCAGACTCAGAAATGCTTCCAAAGGAAAATGGCAGCCCCAGTGGTTTGGTTGGACCTGGCCCAATGTCAGCCCTGACCATGGCAAAGGCACCAGCAGCACCRGCCTTTGTCACCCTGAGGGCATCTCAGCCTGGCACACAAGGGGACAGTGGCACTGCCACCATCACCAAAATTAGCATCATGGAATAYCCTGAGCTGGAAGGGACCCCCATGGATCAACAGTCACACCAACAGACACCCCAACAATCCCACTCTGTGCATCCCTGGGAGCGTTGTCCAAACCCTCCTGGAGCTCTGACAGCCTTGAGGSCATGACCATTCCCTGAGGGGCCTGTTCAGTGCCATAACACCCTCTGGGGGTAGAACCTTTTCYTAAAATCCAGCCTAAAGCAGTTTCAGGTAAACCTTCTCTGTCCCCAAAACAAAGCTGTGCCATCACAACAATCCCTGACTCTGAGCAATCCCAGCCTGTGAAAAACTGGCATTTTCATTTACAACTGCACAACACCTTGACTCTTCCCTCAACCAGAATTTGGAAGTTGGAGATGTTTTGGGGTTTCTTTCCCTGGCTTTCAGTGCTGAGGGCTCTCAGAGAGCAATGGCCGTGCACCRGCTGCGCTCCCTCCAGCACAAATCCCAAACTTTATGGATGCACTTACCCACTCCCCCCTGAGCAGCAGCTGTCCATGTGGATTTGGTTAGTTGGGAGCAGCTACTCCACAGCAGCACTGGAAGAAGCCCCCTGTGCTCAGGAGCCCTCAGCAAATCCCAAAGGAAAGGGATGATGGAGCATGAAGGTGATGGCAGTGCCMCAGCCTGGCCTGGCTGGGTGTGACAGAGCACCCAGGCTCTGCTGAGCAAGGGAAACTCTGGAATAACGTTAGGAGAACCTGCTGAGAGAGGGATGAGGCTGTGGAATTGCTTTCCAAGAAAAATGGAAGCGGAGCTGGCTCTGCTGCCTGAACAGCACAGGGAATTAAGGAAAGGAGCAGAAAAGGGGGTGGAATGAGATGATCATCAAGGCCCCTTTTGACCCAAACCATTCTGTGGCTCCACAATAACAGAGACCACAGCACAGATGCCCCACCTCCTGAAAACCCAGGACACATTTTCCACCTGGAAAAGCTCCTTGACTTCATTAAAAYCAGCTGCTAAAGCTCAGGACACAGGAGGAAGGACAGGGACAAAGGCGCCAAAGGACAAAGACCCCTAAAATCMGTCTTGGTGAGGAGATCCGAGATASACAAAGGTTCAGAGGGTTAAAACTCTGCTTTTTCCTGCCTCTTCAAGCACATAATCACTTGCTTTAGTTGCTAGAGACGCCTCCCTCCCAGCTCTTGGGGAATATATTGTCTCAGCAGGCAGAGGGGGATGAACTCATCGTGGTTTCCCAATCCTGACCAGGGGCTCTGCGAGCTACTGGCAATACATATAATAAGTTATTATGCAAATAAAAACTGGACCCRGCCAAGGGAAATATGCTGGCTCTTCAAGTCCCATCTGCATCCCAGCAAGGATCTCAATGAACTTTAAAATCCTTATTGTCACCACAATGGGCAATATTATATTCTAGTTTGGATCTGTTCCTTCGGAGCATTAGCTCTCATTTGGAGATATTTTTAGATTTTCCTATCCCACTCCTCATTATGAAACACTGAGCTGCAGATTGATTTATTTCTTAAAAGCAAGTTGCTGTTTTCCCAATAACAGATTTAACAAATTTGTTCCACCTGTTCAGCTATGCTTCCAATGTCTTTTTTGTGGTTTCATTGAAGTTTTTTTTAATCCAAACCTCAAAGCCTCTAAACTCAGCATTAAAAGACAAGCTCAGCATCATCACTACCACTCACAATTCAAATGCTGCTCCAAATTACTGCAAGCTTTCATTTGTAAGTCGATACAGACACCCAGATTATGGAGTTTAATGGCTGTGGGCACAAACACACACTCTTCCAAGGGCATTCTCCTACTGGAAATCCTGCCTTGCTGGAGCAGGGACTCGTGGCCTCATCCCCTCCATCCTCCTCCCTCACCCCAGCTGACCCCAGCCCCCAGCGGCAAACAGAGCTACTGAAACAGAAATTAAATCATCCTATATATTAAATAATTCTATATTCACCAGAGCCCCTCCAGCCCAGTGTTTTCCATCATTTTATGGAAGAAGCTGTGGTTGCCCCATCTCTGGAAAGGTCCAAGGTCAGGCTGGAGTAACCTGGGATAGTCAAAGGTGTTCTGACCTATAGGAAGGGGGTGTGCCATCTTGACCCACCCCACTGCTTCTAAGAACAGTTCATCTGCTTGAATAATCTCTTTTTGTGTAGCCTTAACTCACAATTGACCGTGTGAGAAGTCTCAAAAGAATCATTTTTAGCTTTCCCAAACCATCCCTCGGCAAATATTTTAGGAGCAGCATTTCRGGGCAGCAATTTCCTGGTGGGTGATGGGAGTGCACAGGTGCACACAAGAGCTGGCCAAAAATTCTGCTTCATTTATGTGCAAATGGTTCTGTTGTGGAGATTTCAGAGGGAAAGAAGAAAATARGGATCCCGTATGAAATAACCCAAATTCTTCCAATCTGAGCATGTCAGCACTGAGCAATGACAGTGGAAGCCTGAGAAAAATCATGGAAYCATTARGGTTGGAAAAGCCCKCTGAGATCAGAGTCCAACCACTCCCCYAGCACTGCCAAGGCCACCACTGACCACGTCCCCAAGYGCCACATCCAGCTACAGGGGTGGGAACTCCACCACTGCTGTSCCAGGGCTGGAAAACCCTTTCCATGCAAGGTGTCCCTTAACATTTCTTGGCCAACAAAACCCAACCCTGCTGATCTCCTRCAGATGCAGCAATCAGTTCCTCCTGAGCAGCCTGACAGGCTCCTCTTCCCCACAGACACCAAGCCTGGGAGAACATGGTGGAAAACCCCACRAGGAGCCCAAACTCAGGCCAGCCCRACRAGCAATTCCCGATCTCCAAAACGAGCGGCACAATGCACTGGATGTAAAGATAAATTGAGTGACTCCTCATCCTCCTGCAGCTCCAGCTGCCACACACATCTCCACTGGCTCTCCAACAGAGTTCCCTAAATCACTCACCCTGTGGGGTGAAGCTCTGGCTACACCAAGCCCTGCTGAACCAACCAACCTAAAAGCCACCACAACAGAAGCTGCCRGGGACGCAGGACCAACAGGGCATCACAGAGAACATGGCCAATCTCTTCCATCTCTAAACCGCCATAAATTTTCCCCACAGAAGCTCAAGATCTTCAAACCCAGAGAAGTGGCCTTAAAAAAAACCCCAAACATGCAAGCAATGGCCCTGGGTTTTGTTCCATCTCAGGCGCCCGTCAGGCTGACACGTCCCGACACGAGAGCCCCGGGGCCAAAAGGGACACGGGGACATCCAGCTCAGCCACGGCTCCTCCTGCTCTCAGACCTCTCCCTGGAGCACAATTCCCTGCACAACCAACCTCTTTATCAGCAGGAACATTTCAGTCGGGTCCCTTTCGGGGTAAGAGCAGAAGTAAAATCCAGGGAAGGCGGATTTCTGGAGCAGCAGTAACTCCAGCTCTGTTCTGGGGACGTCAGGCATATTTCATGGGAAGATGTCAGCTCCTCACATTTAATGCTGACACTGTCATTTGCCCTTCAGCGAGAAGAAAAGCATGTAAGCAACACAAACCAAACTGAAATTTCCCCATTGCAAAGCATTCCTGCCAGGAATCACAATCCCAGTGTCATGTTTCTTATGCCCTTCCTTCCACAATAGCCCTCGAAGGCCACACTTCCACAGTTTTATTGCTCAGAATTCCTCATGCCAGAGTTCACAGAGCATCCTGGACACCCTCTGGACCAGTTTCAGGCCAGTGCTTTTCTGTATCAGAGCGAAATCAAAGGGAGCAGCTGGATCAGGACCAACTTTACAACTTTATTCCAAATTTTTTGTGTCAAAGTCCCTCTGTTCCTCACAAATGCAGTTTTGCTTCACTCTCCAAACACACACAATCAGGACAGAGGGATTRGTGGATGAACACGTGACACAACACCCTCACAGAAACATTTATTCCCATTTAATTCCCATTTATTCCCACTTAATTCCCATTTAATAATAGTTCAGACCAATCCAGCCCCAGCACAAGGGGAAGCCCAGCTGGGCTGAAGGCTGAGATGACTTTTGGGGTCTCAGAAAAGGCTGCCCCTTCCAAAGTCAATTTTTACTGCCCAACCCAAACATTTTCCTTGAGTTGTTTCTAACCCCCCTCTTCACCAGCCTCTAAGAGCCTCACAGAAGTTAGAAGTTAAAACCTTTCCAATCCCAGTGTTTTTAAAACTCTGATTCAGGCACTATCTCACCACATTTGGCCTCGCTCCAATTAACCCCTAAATGCCAAGGAGTCAAACAAAAAGCAAAAATCATTTGTTATCTCCAAGCTGACAAACCCTGCAGTGGGTTTTTTGTTGCTATTGTTCTCCAGGTTTGGGCTTTTTGAGCACTTCATGATAAGAAAATTGTTCGGTAAATATGTCAGGAGCCCTTCCCTGTCAGCCRTCATCGCCTCGGGGTGTGATTGCTGCTCACAGACATCAAAATTTTTGCTATTTGCCAGATTTCAGAAAGCAAACTTGGATCCCCTGGGAGATACCTGGCTCTGCTCATGTGCACCAACAGCAAGAATATTTAACTCCTTCAGTACCTGATCCAGCTTGAAGCCACATGGGATCTTCACAGGGATCCGAATGAATGGTAGCTGCCTCTAACACCCCATGAACCCTTTTAGCAGGATCATAATTTATAAACCGGGGTTTCCGCATCTTCAGAGATGGGCAAAAAAGAATTTTGAGTCAGAAGAACACAACAGAGAAGCTCATGGTCAGCGAGGGGGGGGGGTACACCAGCCCAGGGSTCCCTGGGGGTCTTCTCCTGAACCCATCTGCACAAAACCAGGCTCAGAAAGCCTCTTTTAGAAACAAGTTTTTTAATATTCCAGCCAAGATCCCCCTGAGTCCAACATTTTAGGTACCAGAGGAGAAGAACTTGAGTTAATCTCAGCTTAATGTGACCCTCAGCAATGGGATTGCAGAGGGACCCCATAGCCCTCGTGTGAGGGGCTGCTGCTTGGAGTGGGATGAGGATGAAGGGAAGGGGATGAAAGCATCACTGAGAACCCCAAATTCCATATCACTTCCCAACAGCCCAGTTATTGCAGAGAGCAGGAGAAAAGCTGCCTGACAGCGTAGGGAGGAAAGAGTTGACAGCTCTTTGCTGCATCCAGCGTCATTTTCCTTGGCAAATCCAGGCTGTTGCTGGAAACGCGCGCCAGACGGGGATCGGAGCTGGGCCGGCAGGAGCAGCGCTCGGGATTTAACACTTGAAGACCTCAACKTCCCAGAGCTCCTCCTGCAGCTCCATCCCAGCCAGGACAGGGACRCAGCACATCTGGAATTGTCCAAGCCTTGCAGCCACGCAGGGGAGTGTGAATGACCTGCCCAGCACCTGTGCCTGAAGTCAAATCCTGCTTTTATTGGGAATGTGCTGGCTCCCAGCATCCCTGGCAGTGGCACAGAGATTCTCCTGTCCCTCTGCTGCTGAGTCTGAAATAAGAAGCAGCCCCTGGGGACACAGGGTAGATGCACTGGACTGAGCCCAGAGGGCTGGATTCCATCCAGGCGATGCAGGGATTACACCAGGCAGCATTCCTGCAGGTGCTGAGCACAGAGGCTCTCCCATCTCCTAAGCAAAATCCACCCTTGTCAGCAAAAGGTCGAGTTTTTCTCTCGGTTTCAGCATCTCACCAGACACAGAGGCCAAGCTCAGCTGAGCCAGGATTAGTGCTGAGCTCCCAARGCTCAGCTGAAGCCTTCAGTTCAAGGACTTTTCCTGCACACATTCCCTTTCCAGTGAATGAAAACAGGATGGTTTGGGTGGGAAGGGACCTTAAAGCCCATCCAGTGCTACCCCTGCCATGGACAGAGACACCTTCCACTGTCCCAGGTGGCTCCAAGCCCCATCCAGCCTGGCCTTGGACACTGCCAGGGATGGAACAGCCACAGAATCTGTGCCAGGGTTTCACCTCCCTCACAGGGAAGAATTCCTTCCCAATATCCAATCTAAATCAACCCTCTTAGTTTAAACCCATCACCCCTTGTCCTTTCACCATCAAGCCCTGCACAGTCCAGGAATCTCTGCAGGAATCAGGTTCTGAGCCAAAACAACTCCTGTCAACAACAGGAGAAAACCTCAAGTTGGCAATGAAGATATTGCTCAAAAGAAGATTTAATATTCCTTTAAAATAGACAATTACCAGCTTTAAACTTTGCCTTCCTGCCCCCCTGGAAAAAAAAAATCCCCTTTTGACCTTAGAAATCYGCCAGAATTTACTCTGAGGGCACGTGGAGGTGATTCCTGATGGGTTTCCCTCCCCTTTGGAAGGGATCTCCCCCCTTCCCAGCAAGAGTTAACACCCCAGACAGACAGAGCAAGCACCAACAAGCCCATCCACAGCCCCAAGGCAGCCAGCTACTCATTGAGTTCATTATCACTCAAAAGATACAAACAGCTGCAGYAGAAAACCCAGCTCCTCTCTTCATCCTGCTCTCCAAATGCACCTCATCAGCTGCACATCCAGCGATTCCCTGTCTGATCCCATTTTTCTGTCAGAGGTTATGGTTTATGGGAAAACGTGAGAATTCAAGTTTTCCAGGCAGAGCCGTCCTGCAGCCCCAGGAACAGCAGCAACTGCGGTAAAAAGTTAAAATAACCCCCTGATTTTTCAGTCTAAGCTGTTCCATCCTCTTGGGTTGGCAACAGTTCCAGCTGCCAGCTTTAAATGCCTTATCCTATTTTCCTATCCCATGGGAAAATTAGAATAAAGTGCTGGTTAAGGGAACCAGTAGCTCAACAACTTGTTTSCAAAGTTGAAGGAAATAATTGCTCTGAAGTGATTTCCTGGATTAATTTCATTGAGCCTGGCACATGGGGAAGACTGGAAGGATCACAAAGGTCTGTTTAGGCCATTTAGTGCCTGCCCCACATCCCTGGCCCCACACTTCCCTGGGAAACCTGGGGAAAGCTGCTGCTGCCTCATGGATCAGAAAACATAAGGAAGAATTCAAAGACTTAGTTATTATTAGAAAACATAAATATTATTATCAAATAAGAATGAGATTCAAAGATCTGAATTTAATTTTTTTTTCTGGACAGGGCACTCTGATCTTCTCAGCCCTCTGGGAAGGAATGCCAGAATTGTCCAGTTAAAACAGGAACTGGAAAAGGGAGAAGAGACAACTGGGAAGATGTCCTGAGAAGCTGCCCCGTCCCTGGAAGTGTCCAAGACCAGGCTGGAGCAATCTGGGGCAGTGGAAGGAGTCCCTGCCCCTAGAAGGGGATGAGCTTTAAGGTCCCTTCCCACCCAAACCATGCTGGGATTGCGGGATTAAGCAGCACAACGGGGTCTGTCTGACACAGCAGCTCTCCAAGCCTCCCACCTGCAGATAATTTACAACCACGGAGCCTGTACCTGCTCCCAGGTGGGTTTGACTTCCAGCCCAGCTCAGGGAACACCTTCCCTGTCTCCCCCCTCCTTTTGTGCCTCGGGAGAGGCTGAAAGCCCAGAGGTGACAGGAATTGCAAAGAGGGATTAAAGGACAAAGGCAGCGCTCAGGGACAGCACCCCGCTGGCCTGGCACACAGGGATTTAACCCTGCTGTCCCACAGGGATGGGGCTGGCCTGGCACACAGGGATTTAACCCTGCTGTCCCACAGGGATGGGATTTAACCCCTGGGGCACCAGCACTGCCCAGGAGGGGAGCTAGGAGGGCTCTGAGCTCCCAAGGGCCGTGCAAGAGGCAGCTCTGGCAGGACGCAACTCTTCCCTGGTCCTCTCCTCCTCCATCCTGGGAGCGTCCAGCAGCTTCCAGCCATTGTGGCTGCTGTCCTGCCACACCATGCAGTGCCCAAAGCCCCACACAGCATGAAACAACCCCGGTCCTGACCACCACGGCAAAGCCACGTCACACAACAGCCACTGCCACAAAGCCACCGAGCCACCATGGCAAAGCCACGGAACGTGGACCTTCCACATGGACAGAAACCTGCACACCACGGACATGGGCCCTCACACCATGGACAGAAACCTGCACACCATGGACATGGGCCCTCACACCATGGACAGAAACCTGCACACCATGGGCATGGGCCCTCACACCATGGACAGAAACCCGCACACCATGGGCATGGGCCCTCACACCATGGACAGAAACCTGCACACCACGGACATGGGCCCTCACACCATGGACATCAGATCCTCTCCATGGACATGGGCCCTCACACCATGGAACAGAGACCCTCCCCATGGACACAAACCCACACACAATGGACATGGACCCTCCCCATGGACAGAAACCTGCACACCATGGACATGGGCTCTCACACCATGGAACAGAGACCTTCCTCATGGACACGGGCCCTCACACCATGGACATGGGCCCTCACACGATGGACATGGACCATCCCCATGGACATGGGCCCTCACAACATGGAACAGAGACCCTCCCCATGAACATGGGCCCTCACATGATGGACATGGACCATCCCCATGAACATGGGCCCTCACATGATGGAACACAATCATCCCCATGAACATGGGCCCTCACACCATGGAACACAGACCCTCCCCATCAACATGGGCCCTCATATGATGGACATGGACCATCCCCATGGACATGGGCCCTCACGTGATGGAACACAATCATCCCCATGGACATGGGCCCTCACAACATGGAACAGAGACCCTCCCCATGGACACGGGCCCTCACACCATGGAACACAATCATCCCCATGGACATGGGCCCTCACGTGATGGAACACAATCATCCCCATGGACATGGGCCCTCACACCATGGAACACAGACCCTCCCCATGGACATGGGCCCTCACACCATGGAACACAATCATCCCCACACCACACAAACCCTCCCCATGGACACAGACCCTCACCACACGATGCCACCTCGTGTCACGCACTGCCCGCAGCTGCAAAGCCACAAACTCAACCCCACACCACGCAGTGAACCCCAATCCTGATGGGATCCTCCTAATTCAGCAGATTCTGGGATTTCACTGCAAGAACCACCCCTAAGGAGTGCATCTCAGCTCCATGCCCAGAGCAGAGGTGCAGCCAGGCAGGAGGATGCTGACATCCCATTTGGAAGGTGTTATAGGGCTGGCACCCCATCAATAGGGTCCTGCATCACAAGGACCTTGCACTTATAACAGCATTTCACTGGGGCTTAGGGAAAGGAGCCCGTTTCCATCCACACCCATCTGGGAGTGATTATTCCTGCTATAGTAGCATCCAGGCCCGACTGGCATCGGCACCATTAGCACACAAACCCAGAGTTTAACGAGAGAGCACTTACCACTGAAACCGCCCCATAAAGGCACTTAGCCACGTTCAAATTGCAGCCAAATCTCCCACTTAACCACGGTAAAACTGCAGCCAAATCTCCCACTACACCACGGTAAAAATCACATMAAACCTGCCTGGGATTCCCTGCCTGTGCACAATGGATCCTGGCAGATTACTCCTCTTCAGGGACACGCTTCCCACTTACTGCACGGAGTTTACTCAGTGCTTCACATCCCCCAAACCCCTCACAGACCCGTACCTTCTGCAGCCAGACACCTCTAAAAATAACATCCTCCCCAAGTGTTGAAAGATATTAAAATATAAAGCCATTAACATATAATAAGACTGGAATGAGAGCTCCGCATGCTCTGAAGCTCTCAGGGTTTGGCTTCCAGTCAAGAAAAATATATTGGATTAGTCTGAGAGCAAAATTAGGCTGGTGTGCAGTTTAATTAGCATTACAAGACACTACATGTGTATRGGAGAGCAGGGAAGATTTATGTTATTATGTGGTAAGAAAAATAATGTTAAAAGGTTAAAATAATATGGGGTTGATATGGCACTATTTGCTCTGGGGTTAAGGGGAAGACAACTTCGGAATGCCACTGAATGTTGTTAAAAACCCAAGTTCAATGATTTGCCAGAGAACTCATCAAAAAATTGTGGAAAAACCCTGCAATYTGGTCATGGGTCAGTCAAACACTTACTCTGGCAACAACACTCTCCATCAAGGAACTCAGTTAATGCTGATAAAACATCCTGGTCCTCACACAAAGCCACAGATTTTCTCCTTCATGGAATGAGCAGAAAATAGAAAATGAAACCCCAGAKCAGCAGTGGAGGAGGCTGGGAGGGGGGGCAGAAGGAAAGGCACCCTCGCAGCACCACAAATCTGGGAATAAGGATTTGGGAAGGTCCTGGAGCTGAAGGCATCCCTGCCTGTGGCAGACAGATTGATGGCCTTGAGAGGTCCCTTCCAGCACAAACCCCTCTGTGATTCCACAGTTCCCAAGGACCAGCCAAAGGTTTCTTCTCACACAGGAATTCACCCCACAGCACCTGCAGGGATGCACCTCCCGCCCTTGGGAAGAGCTCCCACTGTATTTAATTTCCCAAAGGATGCAACACATCCCACAGGCACTGCCAGGCTCCTGCCACTCTGCAGCATCCCAACAGGAGCAGTTCTGGATTCAGGCCAGATTGTGCATGGAATATTCACAGGCACAGCAGCAGGGATAGAGAATTCGAGTTGTGAATGAAGGTAACCAGAGCCTGACATTTGCCACAGAGCTCTGCAGGCTCCCTTTATTGCCCTCCGAGAGCTTCTTCCAGCTACAAGCAGCACCACAAAGTGGAATTTGAGGGAAAACCCACTGTGAGGGCACATCCCTAATCASCATCTTCCCTCTGCACACACCCAGCCTTTCCCTAACCTGGGAGCAGAGCCATGAAACCCCAGAACACAGGCCCTGAGCAGGGATTGAAAGGTCAGAGCCCACAGGATCCACGCTGAGGCTGCTGCCAGAGGAGGCTGCAGAAGCATTTCCACCAGGAGCTCTGCTCAAAGCTTTCAGCACGTTGGGCAGGTTTCAGCTGGGATGCAGGAGCCAGACAYGGGGATGAAGATGCATGGATGAGCCACAGGTATGCTCAGGGAGGRAGAAGCCTCTGGAGCAGCTTCCACACCTTTAGAGCCTTTGTGCCAGCCACACCAAGAGCTGCCTCTTACTCTGGAGCCAGAATTAACAAAAAAAAAAAAGGAAAAATAACTGCAGTTTCACACTGGTGAGGGGAGAAAAAGGAAGAAACTCCTCCCTGTGAAGGTGAGGAGGCCCTGGCACAGGGTGCCCAGAGAAGCTGTGGCTGCCCCTGGATCCCTGGAAGTGTCCAAGGCCAGGCTGGACAGGGCTTGGGGCACCCTGGGCTAGTGGAAGGTGGCAGGGGTGGCACTAARTAAGCATTAAGGTCCCTTCCAGCCCAACTACTCCATGAAAGCAAGGATCAGGAACACCGATGTGGGCACTGCTCCAAAGTGGGAACATCCCTTGTTAAAAAGGTGAGAAGTGGAGACTGAGATCAGACACCTTGGCACCGGGAAGGTGAAATGCCAGTCAGCAAATTGCTGCTCAGCACATTTTTTTGGATGACTCAGCACCTCCCCTCCCTCCCCCCACCAGCTGCAAGCACCTCCACAATTAGTTTGACAAAACCRATGGCTTTTGATCCCATTCCCAGGCTTGGGAAGTTTTTATCCCCATCTTGGGACACTCGCAGGGCACACATTTCACCCAGCATTGGCCAAAGAACAAGTTTTGGCAGAAATGTGGCAGCACACGGATTTGGTTGGAGAAAAAGCATGGGAATGATGCTCTGCACAACTCAGATATTGCAAGGATGATTTTTTGACAGCAAAATACGATTTAATTTAGGCACAAAATCCTCCAAAGGGACACAGTGCCCTGATGTGGATCTCCACGAGCAGAGCCTGCCTGACAGAATCCCTCTCCCATCCCACAGCACACCCATCCAGAGGGATTATTTGGATTTTATTGGTGGAGCCAAGGCTCCACCACTCCCCAAACCCTCTCTCACACCTCGGAGCCACTGAAGAGTCAATGAATTAAAGCAGCTCTAACAAACTCCTCATCTCGCAGCCAGCGCGGTGATGCAACACCCGGCGGGTTCTGGGACAAAGATGTGGAACTACAATGCCTCAACCTCTGCCATGAAAATCTGCCCTTCCATCCCAAATGAGTTACATATTTGGATACCCTGTGAGATAGGGAAGCGGGGCGTTATMGAGCTGCCAAATCTCACTCCTGTCATGAGGTCATTTCTGGCACGGGGCCAGGTGAGGTTTGGGCCAAAATCTCAGCACTGACCATTGCTCCCCGTCCTTCCCCCCACGCTCCTCTTCCTCCTGCCTCAGGTCAGGAAGGGGAGGGGGAATAAAATAATTTAAAAATAAAGAAAAAAGGGTSAGGAAGGGGAGTATCTTTTGGGTTTAAATGAGATTGTACAATCACAACACACACAGCACTTGGCCTCTTCACTGAGAGACCTCAGCAGCTGAAGGACATTTGAGGGCTCGCAGCACTGTGGTCATTGGTCCCCCCCAAATGAACTCTGACCATAGTCCTCAGGAGAGAAATGTCATTGATCACATTGCTTGAATTAATTATTTAGTAATTTCAGCCCAATATATGAAAGTATCACATGCATGGGATGACACTTTGGGTTTATCAGCGGCACAGCTTGGAAGGGCTGCTGGGAGCCCCACATGTACCCCGAAGCTGGACAATAACTTTCTAAATAAAGCTGTTTGCAAACTCCTCATTTCACTGCTTTAATCACAGAAGGGATGCACTCACAGCACCCCAGGACACCCAAAGTGCTTGTTTTTAGCTGCAAGGCAGAAAAACCAGCAAGAAACGGGTGAGCAGCACCACTACAAATCCCATTAATCACACGTTGTCACAGCAGCCGTTCCCAACCGGAGCGGCTCGGGACGCTCAGCTCTCCTTCCCCATGTCCCTACTACCAGCAACCCTTCTCTCCAACCCAACTGCTTCACTGTGCCCCGAAGAGTATTTCATCTCAAGTCTGACAGGCCAGATGTAGAATAAAGAAATAAATAATTAGCGTTACCTTATCTGGAGTCCGTCAGCTGCAGCGAGCGACGCTCGGAGCTCCGTCCGCATCCAGAGACAAATTATCTAACGCTGTAATTTATGAATGCCTCAAGTATTTGCCCTGGTATTTCATTATACGCTCGCTGGAAAGAAGAGCTCGAAAGACTAAACAGATCCAGCACGATAACACGAAAGGCACTCCAGCCGCGCGCTATTCCAAGGCAACCCAGGAATCCCAGCACGACATCAAACCGCTCCGGCTCGCTCTGTGTTGACACTGCTGGAGAGGCAGCGAGGGCAGAGCGATGACCCGGGAGCTCGGCTTCCCTCCGCTTCAACGCTGGGCTTGGATTTATTATGGGAAGCTGCGGGACYCGGGCAGCGAAGGAAGCGCAAGCCCGGCTTTCCCGAGGGCAGCCGAGGCCGGCGCGGCGGAACGGCTCCCGCTGCCAAGTGGGAGGAAGAGTTCCAAACTCGCCGCTTTATCAAAGCTATTTTTGTCCTTCCCCCCACGCACTGATAAGCAGCAAGGCGAGGACCGCCGGGGTGCCGAGGCAGGGCTTGGCATCTCCCCCGAAACCCCGCTGCGACTCCGCGGCAAAGCCACCCGGCACCTTGGGGGAGCGGGCCATCCGCTCCGGAGGCTCGGAGGGGAGGAAACTCCTTCCTCCAGCTTATCCTGCTCGCAGCGAGGTTTCGTGCCTGGAAAAAATGAGCTAAGTTTGCGAGCGGAGGCCCCAGCTCCGCTCCGACTCTCCCAGAGGCTCCCGGGACAGGCGACCCCCGCAAGGGCTGGGGACACCGGCGGAGACAACCGGGAGGCTGCTGCCCACCTGTCCTGCACAGGCTGAGCAGCTGCTGCGGGGGGACACCGAGGCATCACCCGAAAGATGATGCACCTGGGCTGGGAGAGGAGCGCAATCAGGAACACAGCGCAGGAGGAAGGAGGGGAGCGAGCGGAGGCCGTGCGGGACCGGGACCCAGCGCGCACGGCGGGTGCGGGGCCGAGCCGYGCGGGGCTCCCCGGCAGCAGCACCCCGCGCCCGGGAGCACCCCGCAAGGGCCGGGGCAGAGCCGTTGCTCCCGGCCAAGGCTGCGCTGTCGGGACACACGGCGGGTCTGTCGCGACAGGGAAACTACGAGCAGCAGGTGGAACACAGGCGGCCCCGCAGCCCGTCACCCCCAGCCCAGACGAGTTCCCCCCGCACTTCAGCCCCGCACCGCCACTTGGGGCTTTCCCCACTTTTTCCACCAAACTCCCCCGAGAGGCCGCTCCGAAGCGCCCCGGGGCGCGGGCCCCGGGCGCGGGGATGGAGCCGGGGGATGGCCCCGAGCAGCGCGG
>JACDOX010000590.1:110803-123574 GCA_014549065.1 Cardinalis cardinalis
CAGCGTCAGGACGTGCAGCGCCAGCGACAGCGCGAAGAAGCCGAGGAAGAGCCGCCAGCTGCCGCCGCCGCCGCAGGCGCAGCCGCGGGGAGCCGGCGCCGCCGCCCTGCGCTCCGCGCCCATGGTGCGCTCGGGCGGAGCGGCGCGGAGCGGCCCCAGCGCTGCTGCTCCCGGGGCGCGCCGGGCACCGCGGGCTGCGCGGCCGGGCCGCCAGCGCCCCGCCAGGGGGCGGGGCTTGTCCGGGGGGCGGGGCCGAGCCGCCAGCGGGGCGGGGTCCAACTGGGAGGGGCGGGGCTCGGCCGCGGCAGCACCGCCTCAGCGTCCGGCCGGGGGGCGGGGCCTGGGTAGGGGTGGAGCCTGAGCAGCGGCTGCGGCACGGGGGCGTGGTTATGCAAATTAGAGGGCGGTGTCAGAACGGGCTGGAGCCGCGCCCCGCTGCGGGCCCGATCCCTTATCCCTAATTCCTGTCCCTATTCCTTATCCCTAATTCCTGTCCCTATCCCTTATCCTTAATTTCTATCCCTGTCCCGGAACGGACAGACGCGGTGAGGGGTGGGCCCGTGCCCAGTGCGGTTCAGTCCCGCTTCCAATCCCAATCCCAGTCCCGGTCCTGATCCCAGTCCCTGTCCCGGCCGACATCCCCATCCCGATGCCCATCCCGGTAGGGATGGAGCCGATCCCGTGCCCGCAGTCCCGCCAGTCGCTGTCCCCGCAGCCGGCGGAGCATTCCTGGGAGCAGACGCCAAACGCCACCGATCCCAGCGTTTGTCACCGCTCTGCCGGGGGACACGGCCGAGCACGGGGTGCCCAGGGCTGTGTGAGTGTTCTCCAGATTCTCCAGCTTTTTAAAGGTGGATTGTCACTGCTGGAAACTAATGGAAGCTGGMAAACAGCCTGGGAAAGAGTGAACCGGGGCAAGGAGTGGATTTGGAGAGGGAAGCATGGTACGAATCACCCCTGGTTCGGTTTGGTGGGACCTTAAAGCTCATCAAAAGGAGTTGCTGGCTCTATTTCCAATCAGGGGGTTTAATTGATAACGAGAGGGATAATTAGATGATTAAGGTGCTGTGTGATGCTCACAGGCTGCCAGGAAATTTGAATTGAGAAATTAGAGATGTTCTGAACAAACTCGAGAGGTGGCCCGGAGAGAATAGGATGTGATTTGGAAAAGTAAAAGGAAACAAGTGATTAAATGCGAGGTGTTAATGGCCGCAGAGGAGGTGGCACTGCAGAGGACTCCAGCTGGTTTTGGAGGATCACATGAAGCAGAGTGGGTCAGCAGCGCCGGGAGATGTCAGAGCCATGTCCAGGAAGGGCCAGCCCCAAGGACTGTCACTGCTGGGAGATGTCAGAGCCATGTCCAGGAAGGGCCAGCCCCAAGGACTGTCACTGCTGGGAGATGYCAGAGCCATGTCCAGGAAGGGCCAGCCCCAAGGACTGTCACTGCTGGGAGATGCCAGAGCCATGTCCAG
Organism: Cardinalis cardinalis; assembly: GCA_014549065.1. Taxonomy (NCBI): domain Eukaryota; kingdom Metazoa; phylum Chordata; class Aves; order Passeriformes; family Cardinalidae; genus Cardinalis; species Cardinalis cardinalis. The sequence goes on from JACDOX010000590.1 coordinate 112,276, forward strand.
GAAGGGCCAGCCCCAAGGACTGTCACTGCTGGGAGATGCCAGAGCCATGTCCTGGAAGGACCAGCCCCAAGGACTGTCACCAGCCCCTCCCTGGGCTGGGTCCTGGTGAGCCCCCTGGGTGGGCTCTGAGAGCTGGGTGGTCCCGGCCAGGTCTGTGCTCCCAGACCTGGGGGCAGGGTGAGTTTCCCACCAGGCTGTCCCTTCCATGAGAAACCCTTCCAAGCCCTGGGACACAACGTCTGAGAATCTGTGGGGTCTTCATGCCACAGATCCCAGGCAGAAAGAATCCCATGGTGGCCTTGTCCTGCCTTTGGGGAGGAGGACGACCTTTTCCAGCCCTTCCTGGCCTTGTTTTCCTGCAGTAGGGGTTTTTTTATTCCTACAAGTCCTGTGTCATGGACATGAAATTCCATGTTTTCATTTAAGAAAGAAATGTCTCCCTAATATTTGGGAAGAGCAAAACTGGAAGCATCAAGCTCTGCCAACCCCAACAACTGAGGAGCAAAAAGCAAATAAACACAAATGARCCCTCTGTTCAAAATTCTGCAATTATTTTAGGAACATTTATAATTATTTGAGTGCTTAGTGTTGTTACTGGTTTTCATAGAATCACAGAATATCCTGAGTTGGAAAGGACCCCCAAGGATCATCAAGACCAACTCCTGCATCACCAAAATCCTGTTTTTCAAGATGAAAATCCCATCCCCAATCCTACATGGACGTACCCACTCTTGCAGCAGCCTCATCCCATTTTCCAGAGTCATTTAGGTCACTTTGAAGGTGAATTTTAGAGGTCAGGTCAGCCTGGGGCTGGGTCAGGGGGAAGATGTGAGCTCTCCATTCCTGCCTTGATCTCATCAGGGATTTAGGCCAAATCCTCACACTGAGGGATTTCTGCCTCCTAGAGCTGACCAGCATCCCACTAATTAAAGAGGAATCCCATGTAATGATGGAATTAAAACATAATTAATAAATGGGATCCTCACACCTCGACCAGTTGAGCCCCACAGCCCRTGGTTCCAGTTTCTCCAAGATTTTGTTTTAATTCCTCTTGTTCTGAGCATTCCCTCCTCTTCCTCTGCCATCCCTGAAAAACTTCATTGCATGGATGAAGAACCTCACAGGTTTAAGTTGGTTTTTGTATCCTGCCTGTGCTCCAAGAGTCCTGGGCCAGGAGAAGCAGGAAGCAGAGGGTGGGGAGGATGCAGAAGGGACGGGGATCCCTGGTGCTCTGGATGGGAAATTAAAGAGCAGTTGAGAGGGTCCTGGGGAGGGTGGGCAGAGGCTGCAGAGGAGGACAACACTCAGGGGATGTCTGGAATGACTTTTTCTGTTCATTCCCAAACTTGCTGGGTTTTTTCCAGCGTTGCCTTCCCATCCCAGCAGGATTTAACCACAGGTGGGAGGAAGCTGCTGCAGCTTAGGAGCKCTCCCTTCCCTTTGGAATGGGTACAGCTCTGCACAGCACAGGTGGCAGGCYTGAGTGCCCCTCTCCATGTGAATTCCACAGTTCAGGGAATCTCTGAGTGATGTAAAGCAGCTTTGAGCCCATTTCCCATTTACATTTTGGCAGCAGCTGCAGTTCCTGCAGCGGCTGCAGAGTCAGTTTAACATGTGTGACCTAAAAGCTTTGGAATTCCTGACTTTCTTTTGAGGAAAGCCATCCCTTGCTCTCTCAGTGATGTKCTCAACAACAAGAGTACAATAAAGTCGCCTAAAACCTGAAATCCTGGCACTCCAACTGCACATCCATCAGTGTTTACAAGCCCTTAGGAAAGAGAATTTTGATTTTATAGAGCCTCCATCCAGCACTGCAGTCTCAATCCCTCTTCCTCAGTGAGATCTAAGATGTTCCATACAATCTGCTTTGCCTAAGACTGTTTTTTTCAGTAACTGTGAGCTCTGTCCATGCAGGAAAGGTAATTGTGTCCAACTGCTTCCATAGGGGCAGGGATTGAGCAATATGTTCATCTTAGAAGAGCAAGATGTACTAAGGAATCATATTCATGCCTTTTTTCCCTAGCTCTRCCAGGGACTCTTCCAAGATTTTCCCTCAGGGCAGCACAGTGTCTCTGATCATTGATCTCTCCCTCTCATCTTCCTCCATGAATTCTCACAATGAACACTGAGTTGCTCAGAGCAGCTGTGGCTGCCCCATCCCTGGAAGTGCCCAAGGCCAGGATGGATGGAGCTTGAACCAACCTGGGGCAGAGGAAGCTGTCCCTCCCCATGGCACAGGGTGGGATGGGATTTTTACAACAAGAGAAAAAAAAAAAAGCTGTATTGACTCTTGCTGGGTTTATTTTCACATTTCCCCATGCACTGCTGACTTTTGAGGAGCAGCAGCACATTGACACCTCATTTTCCTGCCTAGATCAGGCTTTGCTGTGTTTTGAAGGAGGATGAGGCCTGGCAGCTCCATGATTCCATCCCAGAGCACACAGGAGGAGGTTTGGCCAAGGAGGCCGACTTCAGCCTAAACACGACTTCTTGCAGAGGGGGTGAGGAAGACGCTGCTCTTGGTTCTGTTGTATGTTTATTTATATGTTATTTGGTGATAATGAGAACCAAATGTCCGCGATCTATTCAGTTCTTAAACTTTTATAGACTCATTGTCTCGATTTTCAACTGTGCAGCCGTCGCYGAGCCCCTGCCTCCCCCGGAATGGTGGCAGTGCCGTCGGTGACCAGGCTCAGCTGTGCTCTTACTCATCCTGGCTGGAACAACGATATTCCACACCACGATATTCAACCTCCCTGGTGCCTCCTGGCCCCCTCATCCCCATGCCCTCCTCGGCTCCCACATCCCGGGTCAGCGCCGGAGCCGGCCAAGGCATTGTCCTGGGGGCGCCACTCTGGGGCCGTGCTGGTGCCAGGGAAAGAGGATACGATCTGAGCCTGGAGGGGCAGACGTGATCCSTGAGAGATGCTCTGCCAGAGAGCCCAGAGCCCGCTCTGCCCCTCACCAAAGGGCAGGGAAAGGAGGAGAAGGGAAAAGGAGGGAGCTGTGCCCCTAACGCTGAGCCTGACCACAGCGAGCGGGATGCTCTCTCTGCCCCTAGGCGAGGATTCCTCCAGCCTTCCTGGTGCCATGGTGTTGCTGGGCCCTAGGTTGGACTCAATGGTAACTGAGGTCTTTTCCAACTCCTTGGATTCTGTGCTTTTCTGTCGTATTGTTTATTTTTGTTTTTGTTCCCGTTTGCCCAGGAGCACAGCTCTGGATTTGGCGCTCCTTGGGGAAGAGGTTCCACCCCACAGAGCCCTGTCCAGGTGGGAAACCCCCCGATAGAGCCCTCCCCACCCAAACCATGACTCCTCTCACAGCACAAGGGTTTGCAGCAGCTTTGCCACGCCCTGAGAGTCCCTTCCAGTGCCTAAAGGGGTTCCAAAAGAGCTGGAAAGGGACCTTGGACAAGGGATGGAGGGACAGGACACAGGGAATGGCTTCCCACTGCCAGAAGTACATGAGATTAGCACTGTGTTGTGGGCACAGGAAATTGGAACCTCAGTGCCACCACTGGTGTCTCCTCCAGGCAGGGGGAATTCTGATAGGAGAGCTGCTGGAACTCTCCTGCCACTGGTTTGTGGCCCACGTGCCCATTTCAGCCTCTTTGGGTTTTGCTTCTCTCTCTTTAGAGATGTAAATTGAGTGGATAATGATTTGAGCCTAAAGATGCAATTTCTGCATTAAGAGAGACAAAGTGACTAAAATCCCTTGCAGATAGAGCAGGGCCACAGCTCTAGCCCCAGGAAGGTTTGGGTTGGAAGGGACCTTAAAACTGATCCCACCCCCTGTCACAGGCAGGGACAATTTCCACCAGCCCAGGGTGCCCCAAGMCCCATCCAGCCTGGCCTGGACACTTCCAGGGATCCAGGGGCAGCCACAGCTTCTCTGGGCACCCTGTGCCRGGGGAGAATTTTGTCCCAAAATTATATCTAACTCTGCCCTCTGTCAGGTTGAAGCCATTCCCCCTTTTCCTGCCGCTCCAGACCCTTTCCCAAAGCTCAGTTCTGGCCTAAACTCAAACTTTCAAGCATTTTGGGTAAGGCAGGGTGAGTTCAGCATTAAGAACTGAAGCCCTGGCTTTAAAAAGGGTAAATCCAAGGAATTCATATCAAAGCAGGAACAGTCATAAGGAGAACATATGGAAGTGTCTTTTTCTGCTCACAGTGATTGGAAACTGCATGGCCAGGCCCTGATCCAGCTACAGGACCCCACATCCGGGGCTTAGTTTCCAGGTGACCTGGGATTTCAGCGATTTCCAGCCTTGGGATTGTTAATGTGAGATGACAGCAATAACCAGGGAAGGAAAACCCCAYGTGTTTGTTCTTCCCAGCATGCCAGCACTTGTGGATTTAAGTGAGGAGAAAGATCACAAGGCTCAGACAGAATATCCTCCAGAACACAGCCCTAAAGCAGCAATTTCCTCTGCRGAGCCCGTGTGAGATCAAGGCAGGATAAAGCACTCCATGTGAGCCTGGCTGAGGGGATTTGGGAAGGGCCAGGAGCCATTTGTTGGGGATGGAATAGTAAAGATTAAATTGGGTGTTACAGAGGGACCTTTCCAGAGGGAACAGCTCCAGCTCCATTTGCCTTCACCTCTCCTCCATGAGGAGACTCCTGGCTTTGGGAACGCAGCATTCCTAAGCTAAACCTGCTGATAGGAACATGTGCATTTCATCTCAGAATGAATAAAAAAATGATTGAAAAATAGCAAACCCTGTAATTTTGGTGAGGAATAATCCCCAGGCGATTGGAGGCAACGCGCTCTGGGATGGAAGGGCCCATTCCTCTGGATCAATGGGATGGAAACATCTGCTTTATCTCACGGAGATCTGAAGAGGTAAGAGCTGACAGCTCTTTGTGGGAATCTTTGCTATCTCATTGTATATCTAAATTACATTAATTGATGTCCAACGTTGATGTTTCGGGTAATTCTCGTGGATCTCTCAACCTTCTGTTTCAAATTCACAGTCTTCCACCACTCAAACTATTATTATTTTTACCAGTCCCAAGGGTGTGCTGGAGTCTCTTTGGTACAAATTAGAAAGTCTTTTATGAAAAACTCACAGTTTATGGAACAGAGGTTCCCCTTGGCTTCCTGACCCCGCGGTAGTGACAGCTCCCACCGGAGCCTCACCCACAGCAGGGGTTTTAGCACCGATCCCAGCGCGGCCTGGGAGCTGCCATGGGGTGAGGAACAGCAGTAATTTCCCCCAAGAGGGACCAAAAAATCCAAATGTTGACAAGTTTATGAGTGCAAGCATGCCAGGGGATCTCCTGGCAGTGAGGCTTTGCTCCRAGCCTGTGCTTGAAGGGTTTACCTGCGGCTGGGTGTTCACCTGGGCTGGGCTCTGAGCCCAGGGAAGGGATTTGGGGGAGACAGAAGCCATTCTGCAAGGAACAAGAGTGGGGTAGAAATGGCCCAGAGATCCCAGCCCAAATAATTCTATTAAAAAACCCCAAACTCAATGAGTTTTGGAGAAAAGATCAAGCAACACAGCTGAGAGAGAGAAGAGAGCAATAGGAAGAGGCTGAGACTGGAGGAAGAAGAGTCACAGAATYCCAGGATTTCCTGAGCTGGAAGGGACCCACAGGATCATCCAGTCCAAGCCCTGGCCCTGCACAGACACCCCAACAATCTCTCCCTGTGCCTGGGAGGTTGTCCAAACTCAGCTGTGGCAGCCTTGGGGCTCTGTCCATTCCCCAGGGAGCCCTTCCAGTGCCTGACACCCTCTGGGGGAAAGATCTTTCTCTAAAATCCAACCTGAACCTGCCCTGTCACAGCTCCAGCCATTCTCTGGGTGCTGTCCCTGGTCACAGAGAGCAGAGATCAGAGCTGTGAGCCCTTGGAAAGGTGACACTCAGTGTGAAGGGTAAGCAGGAAACCAAGGGGAGGAGGAGGCAGCAAACCCAATCCTCCCCAGCAGGCAGCAAACCCTTCCCCCTGCCCATCAAGGGCTTCTCCTCACTGCAATTAAAGTTGAATTAATAACAACAYGGATTTTCAGTGGGGAAAACACAACAGTGAAACCTTGATCTTCCTCAGGTACCAAAACAGATCCAAGGCCATGATCCAAAGGAGAAAYCAGGGAAAGCAGAACAAGGGAGAAAGAAATTACCAGGGAAAACCATCTGGCTCACAGCATCCGTGGAAATCCACACAAACCCACCTTCCACAGCCCCTCCAGGCTCTGCTGGGGCAAAGGGGGCTGGAATGAAAAATTAATTGTAAGCTGTTACTTAACACAGATTTTGAGACAAAAAGAAGAGAACAAAGGAGTCCTTCAGGCAAAAAATGTGGAAAATGACAATCATTAATAATGTCAACTCCTCACTCCAGGATTTTCATCAGTTGGCTGAGGTGGCATCACATTGTCAAGTCACAAAAGCTATAAACACACCCAAAAAACCTGATTGATGCCAGAAAAATAAATGCAGAACTCACCAACATCAGGAGTTCCAGTTGGAATGGATCCAGAATGTCCAGACTCGGAAAGGCCTGAAACCATCCTGGAGTTTCCTGGTAGGTGGAAAACACCCTGAAACTGCATTCCTGAGAGGAGGAATCCTCTCTTCAGAGTTCTTAATCTCCCATGGTCAAGTGTTGGTGTGAAAAACAAGGATCTCGAGCACATTTTTAGAACCCTGTTTCTGGATTTCCATGAAGCCCAAGTTCTCCTCTGCTCAGGAAGGATGGAGAAGATGCAGGAGGTCTGAAATTGTTCAGAAACMCACATTTGAAAAGGATCCTTTTCCTCTTTTGATAACCCAGAAAGCAGGAGCTGGTGGGCCATCTATTAAACTATAAATAAAGACATAAAAGAAGAATTCCTAATCCACATCCAAGAAGGGCTGAGGTCCAAACCCAGACCCCACCCAGGACTTCAGCATCTGGAGTGTCCCATCTCACACCTCAAAACATTCCCAGGCCTGGACTTTGATTTGGGTCTGCAGCCCTTTGTGTTGCTTTCTCAGGGGTGCAGCMTTTTCCAGGCTCTTTCCAGCAGAATTCTTTCCATGCTGCCCATCACAATTTTTATAGAGTCACGAGGCAAATTTACAGCTGAGAAACTTCTCCCTGGCCCCACGCTGCCTCCCAGCTTTGATGTGCACAGCCCTATAGCCATGAAAATTCACATCCACTTAACTCAAATCCCAGCTAATCAAATCCTTGGGAATCAGCACGTTCCTGGGTGGATTTGCAGCTGCTGCAGCAGTTTGGGCACCACGTGGCCACCAAAACCCTACCCTGGGAGCTCAGGAGTGGCATCACTGCTCCCCAAGCACCCAGGAGAATGAGAGATAGCAGCAGGATTGCCAGGACACATCTCATGAGCAGCATTCCCTAAGGAAAGATCCCAAACACTCTCCTGAGAAGGCTGATRCTGCATGCCAACACTTCACCAGCCCAGGCCCTTGCAGGACCCTTTTATGCAGTTCCCAAAGCCCASCTGGGGCCCACAGCTGGGGCCCAGAGCTCTCAAACTGGGGCAGTTTAGGGCACACCCGGGAGAAATCACTCTGGAACTGGGAATCACCTGGGCTGCTGTAGTTGCCTGCAGCAGCACAACCCGAGGCTTCCTGGGCACAGGCTCCAGTGGGTGCTTTCCTGTCTGGGGGGACAAACACCTCCTCCATCTTCYCTGGGCAACCTGTGCCAGGGCCTCMCCACCCTCACAGCCAGGAATTCCTTCCCAATATCCCATCCATCCCTGCCCTCTGGCAGTGGGAAGCCATTCCCTGTGTCCTGTCTCTCCATCCCTTGTCCCAAGTCCCTCTCCAGCTCTCCTGGAGCCCCTTGAGGCACTGGAAGGGGCTCTAATGTCTCTCTGGAGTCTCCTCTTCTCCAGGTGAGCACCCCCAGCTCTCCCAGACTGGCYCCAGAGGGACTCCAGCCCTTGGAGCAGCTCTGTSAGCTCCTCTGGACTTGCTCCAGCAGCTCCAGCTCCTTCTGATTTTGGGGTTCCAGCGTTTGAGGCTCTGAGTTTGGGGTTCCAGAGTTTGGTCTCACCTGAGCAGTGCAGAGGGACAGAACTCCCCTTCCTTCTGCCCACTCTGGGGAAGTGCAGGCCCCTCATTGTCACCCCCAGCCCCTCTCACTGTGACCCACCAGCCCCCTAAATTCCCCCTCCTGCACCCCCAACTCTGTGCCTTGATTCTCCAGCACAGCTGGTGCCTCTCCCCTTTGCCTCCTGCACCAATCTGTTTTTTTAAAACCATTTATTTCCATCCCCATCCAATTTCTTCCCCTTTTCCTGGCTTTCTTTCCAARCAGAGGGTTTCCAGCTCGGGATGGGGATGGCCACAGTGTAACTCCAGAGCTTTGTCCCGTGGCCTTTCCCAGCCTGGCACGGAGCGCTCAATTTGGAGCGCGGTGTCCTCGCTCTGTTCCATGCCGAGCTCTGTTGTCCAGAGGAATTAATTCCAGATTATGTGTGGGTGTGGACTTCAGCTGGGCAAAATTTGGATACCCTAGTTGAGTCATTATTGTCTGACGAATCTCCTGGTGACAGCCTTCGCCCCTATTGTTCTGAGGTGAGCCCCGTGGCAAGAAATGTGAAAGCAAGAAACAAAAGAATATAAAGAAAGGTTACGAAATCAAATTCAGTTAAGGCAGGGTTATTGTCCCTCCATCCCGCCTCTCTGGCCTCCAGTTGGGATTGGATTTGGCAGGAAAACAACCCCCATGGGACAGTGGCTGGGGTTTGGAGCAGGTTCTGGGGGGAGCCCGTCCCCGTGGGACCCTGGTGGCCCCAGTGATACAGCAGAGACAGGGAGGAGGAGTTATCATCAATTCTTAACATTTTATTTCTTTACTGGGTTAAACAAGGAGCAGAGAAAACCTCGGCCCCAAAATACAACAGAACTGAAAGCATTACAGGTACAGAGACTATTGAACACAGAGAGTAGTAGGATAATATTTTAATACAACTGAATTATAGCATGGGATTGTGTTTTTGTTGGGTTTTTTTTGTTTGTTTTTTGTCAAACCAGTTTGGAAAATAAATGTAATAGGAACTAGTGCAAAAAAGTTCTAAACATGAAGCACAGTGTATAAAATGGCATAAGAAAACTGTCCCCTCGAGGACACAGTCACTTTCTTATGACAGAAGGGAGAAAGAGAAACAGAAGGGGGGTGGGAACAGAGGGAGGGTCCAGGAGGCGGAGGAGGAAAAGCTGGAAAGAAAGAGAAACCGGGCCGGGGGATTAGAAAGGATACTTTGACTTCAGCAATGTTGGTTTGTGTTTCACCACCACGCACTGTTAAAGGACCTTGTTGGGGYCGGGCCGAGCTCTGTCACCACCTACATGGCACAAGCACTTGAGAAGGGTTCGGGCAGCAGCAGCCTGGGCACTGCAGGGGTCGGGTCCCACGGGTGCCCCCGAGGTCCCCACAGATGCCCCCAAGGCCCTGGGACACCCAGCACAAGGCAGGGAGCCCCAGCTCGGACACGCTCCAGAGGGAGAAGGGCACGAGGGGCTGGCTCTCCTCCTGCTCTCCCTTCCCACATCCCTCAAGGACCAGCACATGGAATTTGTTCCCAGTTTCCACCCCCGGGCTCAGATGGGAGCGTCTCCCTTTTGAAGGCATCCTGAGGCTGTGTCCGAACGGGAGGCTCGGAGGAGCTGGATTCAGTTTGGGTTGGARCAGAAAACCAAACCAAACCTCCCTCAGAGGGATGGCTGGGGATCCCCAGGAATTCCTGCCAGGCATCAGCATCTCTGATTCCCACGGGGAAGRTGTCCCTGCATTCCCAAGGTGTTCYCCTGGCCTGCTCAGCCAGGATTTGCTCCAGCCTGTTCCCACCATGGAGCCACCCAGCCTCCTGCCCTGGAGAAACTGGCTGGATGCTATTTTAAGGAGAGCTGGTTGGAATTCCTTACAAATTGCTATTCTCTCCCAATCCACTGCTGCCCGGTCCAACTCTGTGAGCAGAAAAAGTGTGATTGATTTTTTTTTTTTTTTTGCCTCATTTTCTTTTTGGAAAATGAAAGGTTTTGTGGGAAAGGACTGTTCTGGATACATTTCTCAATTTGCAAAAAAAAAAAAGGCAAAAAATTGGTCATAATGATCAATCTGGCTTGTTTTGACGAGTTTCAAAATTAAAAAAAAAAATCCCTGTCTGGCTCTTTTTGTCTTTTTGTTTTGCAACTTAGGCATGTCCAGTTCCCAAATACATTTAAAAATGGTAAAACCAACCCCAAATTTCATAAGCCAAACCTAATTCTTGGGGTTTTCTTGTTGAGTTTCAGTTCACAACAAGCAGAGTTGTCGACCTTCTGGGCTGAAAAAGGATCATCCTGAAGTGCTAAAAAGGCTGGAAACTGCTCCTGGCCTGCCTGGAACACAGGTCCTGGAGATGTGGAGCAGGAAAGGGTGGAGGGACTGGACTCAGGAACTCACCCATCTCCTGCCCAGGCCTTTGAGAGGGGCTGAGAGCTTTGATAAAACCCCAACAACTTTTAAAATTGATTATTCCTTATTTTTTTATGATCCTCAATTAAAAATGGTCCATCCCCCACCACAGCCTGCCCTTTGCTCCCTTCCTCCTTCCTCACAGAGACATGCAGGGCTGGGAGGTCACCCAAAGAGCCACCTGGACCAAGAACACCCAAAAAAGAGCTGCTAAAATCCTTCCATTCCTGGGGTAAAATGGACTCATGGTGGGAGCTGTGCAGCTGCAGGGCTGCTGTGATGCAGGAGCTCYGAGCAGGCTCCTTCTGCGGCAGAAGGGATGATATTGGGCTCGTGTGATGGTGGCACCTCCAGCTGGGATGCCCATGAGCTAACTTTTGGGCTGAAGGAGATCCTTAACATCCAACCTGAACACCTGGCATGGCCCTTCCCAACTTTTCCAGCCTAGTTAAAGGGAGATTTAACCCCCAGGGATGGGAAGCCCCAGGGAAGCAAGAAAAGCTGATCCATAGAATTCCCTGCCTGTCCTGGGTTACARCGTAAGATGTAACCAAARRTAGGTGGGGCAGTGTTCTTTATCTTCCCCCTGATAACTCCCAGGAAAGCACCAGCCACTCTGTGGGGAGCCATCTCCACTAATGAGCCACCAGGGTTCCACAGAATGACTCAGAGAATTTTATCATCCCATTGCAGATGCTCCACCCAGAGGGAGGAACCAAACCTTCCCACCTGGATAGGATCTGAGGCATGGAACACCACAGGAGCACCACCACCACTGCATTCCCAGAGGACAAGAGCTCCATAACCACCACGGGACCTCCAGAGAAGGACCAGGTTTTTCTACAGGATCACTGCTTTGACAGAACCACATCCATCACT
>JACDOX010000590.1:124945-148122 GCA_014549065.1 Cardinalis cardinalis
CTGCCCCATCACTTTCTGGCAGAGTCCAGGAATGTTTCTGTCCTGACACTGTCTCCACCAAGCACTACAGGCATTCCTTTCCCAGACAGCAGCAGGAATGGGATTAGGATGAATCACAAGCTGAGGGTAACCTGGGCTATGGGACTTCACAGCCTTTGGCTCTGTGAAAATCATGGAATCCCAGAGTGGTTTGGGTCGGAAGGGACCTTCAAGATCATGCAAGTTCCACCCCCTGCCATGGAGGGACACTCCACTATCCCAGCTTGCTCCAAGCCCCATCCAACCTGGCCTTGGACGCCCCCAGGGACAGGGCAGCCACAGCGTTTCCAGGCAACCTCAACAACCCATCTCAAACCACCAGGCTCAGTGCAACCAGAGACCAGGAGGCACCTGCCAAGCTCAGCACAGGGTCACTCCATGGCCTGGCCTCCCAGGATCCTGCTCAGGAGCAGCAGATACCTGGGATTTTCCCTTTATTCCCCTCCTCCAGGCGGCAGCCGAGCGTCTCCCGGCCCCGCCCGCGGCCCTGAGTGGCAGTGAATGAACTGCCCTGACATCTCCTCTTGAAGCAAAGCAAAATGTGTTGAAGATAAACCAGTTCCAGATGTTTTCCCAGTGTTGCCAAGTTACTCAACATGTTCTGCTTTAGTTGTCAGATGCTTTCAAAGCGATTTCCCTAACTCCGAGCACGAATGGTGAGGGCTCTCCCTGGGAATCTTCTGCCTGGGGCTACCATGGATCTGTATTTTCATAAGAAAAAGACTCAGCTAATGATTAATGTTCCCCAGAGGAAGCGGGGCCTTTCTTTGGGATTTTTCTTCAGTTATTTTTAATTAATTTGTACAACTGGCAGCTACATGAAAGTGCAAAACCCGGGAATAACGCTGGACCCAACTCCTTTTGCTCCTTCTCTCTGCCCACACCTGGAGCTTGTGGAGACATCATCATCCCTCACTTCCCTGGGGATGAGAAACTCCCTCACCAGGGAGGAATCACTGCTCCCAACTGGGAATTTTCTCTGAGTAAAGAGAAGTTTGTCCACTGAAGGAAAAGTTGAGTTTTACATACTAATCCTAACACGGGGCATCTTCTTTAGGGAGAAGAGACAAGGTCATTGGATGAAGAGGACAAAGCCCCTTGGGTTTAGGTTCCTGGTAGGATAAATCATTTAGAGTTCATGTATTTCAAGGTGGCTTTGGGAATATGGAAAGCATTTGGGATTGCAAAGGGCAATGGTGGACACAGGGCTTGAGGTGAAGCATCCCTGGACACACACACAGKGTAAGGAAGCCCTTCCCCTCCTCATCCAGGCACATTCCTTCTTTATCCAAGCACACTCGCTCCTTTTCCAGGCACATTCCCTCCACTTTGTAATAAAAATAATGCCAGTGGTGTTAAKTGAGACAATGTCACCGTCTGCTTCCCGGGCTGTTCTCTCAGAGAGCAAAGCCAGAGTACTCAGGGATGGAGGATTAGGAGGTTGTAATGTCAGACCAAAAGCAGGAATTTTATSCAATGGGCTCCTGATAATGGACTGCTCCATACACCACTTCCAGCTGCTCCTGCTCTGGGAACAGCCTTGTCTGGATCCGTTTAAACAGATTGGCAAAGTGTTGAATGCAGCATATGGTGCCCTAAAACCACAGAACTTATTGACAGCAGCCCAGACTCACTAAAGAAAAGATCTTCTACAGCCTTGCTCTGGGAAGACAAAGCACTTTCCTCCCACTTGCAGCAGGTAAAGCCCATCCCACTCCCCCAGAGCAGATCCACATTCCGTGTGCTCTCTCTGGCATCTTGTCCTCTCGGGAACATCCCTTGGGAGCTGTGGCCTGGAAAACACATGGATCTCCTGTCCTGGGGGCCTCCTCACTCGTGGTGGATGGGGCTCAAACCTCCCCAGTAGCCACCCAAACCAGCCAGTTCTGAATTGGCTCCACTTCCCGATTAACTGGGATGCAACACCYCCCAAGGGAAGCCTCCAGCTGTTAGGGAAGGTGAAACTGTTTCTCACAGCTCCCAGGTTATCCCAGCAAATCCCTGCCAGCACCCCCTGAAGATGACTCAGGTTGTTGGATCTCACTCCTGCAGCTCTGTGAAAATAATGGAATCATAGAATGGTTTAGGTTGAAGGGATCTTAAAGCCCATTCTGTTCCACTCTCTGCCATGAGCAGGGACACCTCCTACTGGACCAGGTTGCTCCAAGCCCTGTACAACCTGGCCTTGAACACTTCCACAGCTTCTCTRGGAATCCCACATCACCCATCACCACCCCCAAGCCTGGCCTGACGCTCCATCACCAGCAAGACACAAAGGGCTTCAGGGCAGGGAGAAGGACACACATCCCTCAGGGAGGCGCTGGATCTGGATGTGTGCAGGGACCGAGGCCGGGCCACCCTGTGCCCACCAGTGCTAATCAGTGTCACACATGACACAATGCACAGGGCCAGTGACTCAGGGCCACTTGCTGACACACCACACTGGGCTATTCTTCTCTCTCCCGATGAGTCGCTCCAAGATTGGACACAGTCTATCTCCGAGAGAGGCGCCTGGAATTAGCTTAACTCTTGGCAGTGCAGGAGAAATCTAATTTCCTTCGGGATCCGGCTGTCTGGAGGCAGGCACAGGGCTGTGCTCCCTCCCCTGGCCCGCCTGGGAGCTTTTGCTCCTCGTCAGAGCAGCTCCACAACCCACTGCTCACAAAAAAACAAGGGATTGGATCCTGGTTTGCAGAACTGCTCCATGTCCAACTGTTCTGATTGGTGTAAACTAGGCTGGAATTATATGGATGTCATAAGGAATAGTCAAATGAGAGACATCCTACTTTTTGGGTGGTAGTAGCAAGGGAATCTGCTCGGAAAACACTTCCATCTTCCATGTGCACCACCTCTCCCACCCCAAAAACCATGGGACAATGGGATCACAGGCCTCGTCTCTACAGGACTTTGGGAACAGGCAACTGGTAGTGTGTAAACATCACCCCAAAGCTCTGAGATTCAAGTCAAAGCAGGAATCAAACATTCAGCTGCTTCTCAGAGCCTCTTTGGTCTGGAAATGGGCTGGAAATGTCAGGAAACCTGTGCTTCCCACGAGATGCCTGGTACTTCCTTCTTCCAGCCAGGCAGGAAGTAGCTTTGCTCATGGGGCTCTGCTCACGGGGCTCTGCTTGGTTTTGCTTCACCTCAACAGGCCAGAAACCRCAAAACTCCTACGGATTATCAACTCTGGGACTTCTTGCACCCTCACAGGGATCTGGGATCAATTTGGGAAGCAGGACATTCCTCCTGCTTCATCCCCATCTCCTGCAGGGACCCAYGCAGGGCTCTGCTGTAGGTTCCTGTCAAGAGCCAGCCTGGAAACAGAGGGACCATCCCAGCCCCTCTGGGAGCAGGGAGTGGGCTCACACCCAACTCGTGACCTTGTGCTAAAACACCCTCTCTTCCTTCCCTGCCCACAACCCAGGACAAATTACAGCCCCTGGTGCCTGGCCTGGAGGCACCACCTCGCAGTGTCCATGCTGGGAACAGTTCTGGTGGCTGGGTGGAGAATTGGGAGTTTCCTAGGAAATGACCTGGGGATCAGATCGTAGGGATCTGATGTTTGTTTGGGGCTGAATCCCTGGATATGCTGAGCTCAGGTTAAAAATCCACCCCAAGTGAGCCGAATGAGGCTACACCAGCCAGCACCTTGCCCAGCCAAGTCCAGCTGGGCTCCCAGAAATTTCCGGATCTGGGGGCATCYATGGATTGAAACTATTCACAAAAATGCTCCTCCCTAGCTGGGCTTTATTAGTGCCTCTTTGTGTGGGAGACTCTCCCTCCAAGCCAGATTTCTCCAGCCTGTTTGCCCAGTCCTCCTGCCATCCAGTCAATGATTTGTAGCTGGGAAGCATGGAAGGATGCCTTTGGGATTCCCTGCATCCAACTGCTGCCACGTGGGATCCCTCTCCCTCACAGCCTGTGTGCTGCTGGAGTCACATCTCCCCAACTCCTCACTGAGACCAGTCCCACCAGCCAGGGAGGACAACAAAAAAGGTTACACCAAATCATCAGGACACTTTGCAAAGTGGGATGTGGGAATGCTGGGGACATCCCTCCTGCTCCATGCCTCCTCCCTCTCCTCCTCCTCGCATAGAGCAGTAGGAAAGGCCAGGCTGGAGGAGCAGGCCGGGATGCAGCGAGACCAACCCCGAGCGGTACCACAGTGCAGTGTCACAGCGTCCCACTCCTGTCCCCAGTCGCCATCAGCGAGGCAGCGCCGCGCTGAGGACACTACGCCCCACCAGGGCGGTTCTGCCCGAGCCCCAGGGGCTTTTCCCTGGGACAGGAATGAGCCAGGCTGTGCCGGGAGCTGCTGCCCCTCCGCCTGCTCCCTCGGCACTCAGACCCAGGAGAAAAGGAACCAGGGCTGGGCTGACCGTCCAACCTCGGCACGGCGCGGGYGGGGGAGGCGCGGGCACTCAAGGCACTCGCGGCAGCGGCCGGGGGACACCCGGCAGTCCCATGGGGACACCCTTCCATTCCCAGGGACCCCTCCCCTCGGTCCCTCCGCCTCCGTGCCGTTCCTGTCCTCCCGGCGCCTGCGGGGCCGGGAATGCTGGCCCTGCCCRAACCCTTCTGGCGCCGGGTCCCGCAGCCCTGTGCGCGTTAGAGACTCTTCACCACGGGGATGCCCCGCGCGAGCAGCTCTTGGGGGATGTGCGGGGGTGCGTGAGTGCCACCCCCAACCCCGTGCCTCCCATTGGAGGAATAGCATGTGCCCCCCTTATGGGAAAAGATCTGGCGTTCTCCTCTGAGGTCGGCTCTGCCCTCTGCGTCACTCATCCCGGGCCACGCTCTCCTCCAGGGCAGGCGGGGCCTCYAGGCCGAGCCCCCCGGCGCCGCCGTGCACGCTCGAGAAGGACACCATGGTGTGGAGGAGCATCAGGACCAGCACGCACAGTCTGATCCTGCTGCTGCCGAGGCGAGACCCCGCAGAGACCGGCAGCAAGGACGGGGAGCGAGGCTGGTGGTACTGGTGGTACTGGTGGTGGTGGTGGTGGTAGAGGTGGTAGTGGTTCTGCCTCTGGTGATGGAGGTGGGGGTCGTGGCGGTGGAAATGGAGCGACTCTGACGCCGTGGATTTGGGGGATGTGTCCTCGTTGCTGTCTTGGGGGTGCTCGCAGGAGTCCCATTGCACCTCGCAGCACTTGGCCTCCTCRTCGGGCAGCTGGTTCTCCAGCAGCCCTGCAGGAAGGAAGGAAGCAGGAGGAGGGGTCAGCGGGACACTGAGGAGGAAGCGAGCCCTGGTGCCCACCAGCTGTGGGATGGGCACACCTGAGAACCAGGACATCCAGACACCCCCTGGCACTGGCCCCAGCATGTGTGAGCCTGCACACACCAGCAAGGCGAGCTCAGGGCTCCCCAAATCCTGCTCACAGTGGTTCAATATCCCTGCTTTAATTCATGACCTGCAGCTCCCTCTATGCTTTAGCCTTCAGTCAGAGGTAGGACTTTCACTTCCTGGGCTGAGATGTTGCCGTGCCCCCMTTAACCCCTTACCCCCGTACCCTTGGGATGGCCACATTTTGGCATCAGGCAATGTTTCCACACTGCCGCTCCTCCCACTCCACCCCRGCAAGCCTTCCAAACCCGGGGAGTGGCTTGGAAATTCGCCAGGGCTCACCATCACCCCCCTGTGCCCGGTGTGAGCCCGGCCCTCCTTACCCGTACAGATGAAGCCAGGCAAACCTCCATAGATCAGCTCATCATTGTCCGGTAACACGAAGGGGCACCTGGTCTGCACCTCCAGGCAGTATTGCTTGCAAGGGATCCGCTGCCGGCACTGCTGCTGGGTCACGTTGAAGTACTCGGAGCACAGCCACGCCTTGTAGACAGCCTGGGGGAAATCACGGACAGGGACACGTCACTTCCCAAGCACCGGGACAGCTGGAGCACCGCAGGGTGGAAGGGCACGGGAGAGCTCCCAGCTCTTGTGGGAAATGTGTGTTGGGGTCATTTGTTGAACAGTGGTGGATTCAAACAATCCACTGGAGTGTAACAATGGTGGAATTCGTCTATCCAGCTAAATCCACCACGAAAATAAAGCTAATTACCACATGGAATAATGTCCCCTACAGACAGGCATCGTGACAGATTCTGCCAACATCAGTAACTCAAGAGCTCAGGTCACACAAAAATTCAAACGCTGCTTCTCACCTGTCCCAGAGTCTCCTCCTCATCCCCAAGACATCCCACTGCTCTTCTGGAAAGGGGAGGATTCTCACCTCCTCTAAAGTGGTTTGGCCTTCATCAGCTCTGGACATGGGACAGCAAAACACATCATGGGCTGGTCTTCACTGGAAATTTCCTGCTGGGAAAGCTGCTGGACAGAAGCAGCTGGGATGCAGCACATGCAGCCATGGCACCTCATTCTTGTCCCTCTCTGCCACCAAATAACACCTTCCTCACCTTCGCCACCAGGTCCYGGGAGAGGTTCCTGATTCCTTGACATCTGGAACTTCTGCTGTGCCATTTCTTTTGGCTCAAGGGGGAAACTTGTTCATTTTCCATGGATGTTCTGGCACAGAGATGTACCAGTGGTACAGATGTCTCCATGTGCTCTGTTCACCTGCCTGATACTTCAAGCTGTGCTTGGCAACATTTCCAGAAGAAAGAGCATCCTGGGGGTTCAGCTGTGACTGCAAGGCTGTGCCACATTCCCTGCCTCTCCAGCCTGTCCAGTCCTGGGTTTTCCTCTTCCCTTCCAGCCTCCATGTTCTTGCGCCCACAGCAACCAGCTGGGCATAGCCCAGTTAGCTCAGTTACAACCACATTCCCAAATTTCCCTTATTTCCCCAGCATCAGGCATGGGGGAAGTTGTCTCCACTGGCTGTAGCAGACAGGGAGGGAGAGCTCCCATTTCTCCTGGTGTGCATCATTCCTCAGGCTGCAAGAAACCCATGGCACTTCCAGCTCATCCATGAACTCATGAGGGCACGAGTGACAGCACCATGGTCATTCCATGGCCACATCCAGCTTCCTTTGAAACCAGCTAGAAAGGGCTCCCTGTGATTCAAAGGGAATGAGTTTCCCTCCTCTGCATGCTTACAGAAACCCCCTGCTCTGCCTTCCAGCTGCATTTTCATTTTCTGGAGGCTTTAAACCCATCACTTCTTTGTTTCCCCATGTTTTTCATAGATCCTTATCATTGTTTCTTTGGCCCATGGTGGTGTCTCAGGATTAAAGCTGGTTGGGAAATTCTTGGCAAGTTATTTTAGTTGTTGTTTTTTTTTTTTTCCTGTAAAATGCCAAATCATGAAAGCCAGAATTTTCACAGGATTGTGCTAGCTTTGGTGAAACTTTCATCCCAAAAAGTTTAACGGGCACCAGGACACAATTTATGGAGTGAACATTTTGGAGCAGTCCCCAGTACTGTGGGCCGGGCTGGCCCCTGGGATGTGGGAATGCAGGTGCTTGTTCTCCTTTTCCTGTTGGATGTTAATTACTGGGACACAGTGGAGTGGCTGCAGAGGAGGGAATGACTGCAGTGTGAGGACACAAGCAGGAGAGTTTCCAGGTCTGGATCTGCATCCCTGAACATGGAAGTGACTCAACAAGTCCCTGCCTGGACATGATGCTGTTCCCACATGCTCCAGACACACTCCAGTGTTATCTGGAGCAAAACAGAGAGAGGCCTTATTAATTACCTTAATTATTTGAGGTGCCTTTAGAGCAACAAGGAGAGGCTGTCCTGAGAACACCCTGACCCTCRGAGTGCCCAGCAGCGAGCAGCTGGATGAGCTTCTCCTTCCCCTGGTGACCATCCAGGATTTTGGACAGCTGGTGTGGATGACCTGCTTGAATTTGAACTGGCTGATGTCAGGTGGGTGAATTCCCCCCAAMGCCATGAAGTTTTCAGGATTAAAATTTGGATGGATCAACTGAACCACAAGCAGCCAGCAGTTTAAAGGGGAATTGTGAACACACAAGGAACTGGATGGACATCACTGGTGTGCCCAGTCCCATCTAGGATGGACACCCTGAATCCATCCCTCCTGCTCAGCCTCTTTTCCAGCCCTCATCTGCCTGAGGATAAACATCTCCATCAGTGGGACTTCCTCGTGTTTCCCAAGGAGGTTGTTTTACAGCACTTATCTCGCTGCCTACAAGTTTTCCTTCATACTTGACCTACATTTTTCCATCCAAAAGTTCACTCCCTTCAATCATTCCCTCCACCATTCCCTCTCCCTGCTCCGTGTTTACACATCTCTAATATTTGCAGATGTCTCACGCTCCCCTTTTAGTCACAACTCAGGCGAGCTGGGCTGATTTACTCACTCCCATTTCCTGCCAGTCTTCTTCCCAGCGCCGACTCTCCCACGCTGCTTCCCAGATCCCAGTCACATCCCAGCTCCCACCTGGGCTCACATGCAGCCAGGCATGGAGGCTACACTGAGTGCTCCAGCAGAGGATTGTGGGCGTCACCTGAGCTGTYCCAGCTCCAGATTTGGGTGGAAAAGGCAGCCAGAGCAGGAGATTTCTCARAGCTTTGTAGGAAGCTGGTTGGGTTCATCCTGCTCTCGTGTGGAAACAGCTGGCACAAGCAGACTCTGCATGGATCCACACATAACCCCTTTAAAATGTTTGTGATGATTCCCATCAGGGAAGTCTGGCAGAGGGTTGGGGTCACACACAGGGACATTCCATGAATTTAATGAAAATATGGAAGGAGACACTGCAAGGAGCTGGTGATACCACCAGGGAGGGCAGAGCTGGAGCACTCATGCAGAACCTGAACCAGGATTCCCTGRCTGCCTTCCATTCTTCCTTCCCTCTCCCCTTGAAAGAAGCACTGACCCCAGCCAGCCCTTGCCATTCCCTTGTGGCAGATCCTCCAGGTGCTGCAGCAGGAATTCCTGCAGCTCTGCAGGATGGAAACTGCCTGTGTGTACTCAGAGACATCCAAGACCTGCTGGTCCAACAGGGCCCTCCCACTCCACTGGGATCAGGCTGAGACACACGTGGATGGATCTCCAAGAGATCCCAGCGTCCTCCCATCACTCACCCATGGCACAGACAAGGAGCAAATTCCCTGGGATGCTCATGGTTTTGGTATCCCCAAGCTTACCCCCCACAACCTCCTTAGTTCTGCTGTTAAAAAGGACATGTGAGAATTTAGGACAGGAAGAAATTTATTCCCTGCTTAGATCAACTAGGAAAGCTCCCTGGTTTCCATCCTYGCCCTCTCTGGATTCTTCAGGAAGCGGGTTGGGTTGCAATCAGTGTTCCTGCCATTCTGGTTTGGCTTTTGGCAGATCTCCAGCCTGGCCAAGTAAATTAAAGTGACCTCAACTCCAAAATAGCTCCAATTTGGTGCCCTCTTCCTGCATTTTTAGCTCTGGAGGACTGGCTGCATGACTCTGAGGAAGCACACAGAATTTGGGTGCCCAGGAAAGGAGCCAGCTTCACAGACCCGATTTATATGGAAGGAAGAGGACAGGCTATCTGTTCACATTGGAATTTTGGAGGTGGGATGAAAAACCTCATCCTAAAAGACATTAAAAAAACCCAAAATGARTTGGATTTCTAATAGTGAATTAGGCTGTCTGCTCATGCTTCCAGTGGGATCTGGAAGCAGCAGTCAGAGGGATGGCACTTTCACAGGGAATTCTGTGCCAAATGGGAGTTCTTCCCTGCCTGCACTATTCCSTCTGTCTCCTGGCAGTACCAGGACAGCATTCACCACCAAACAGCTTTTCCAAAGTCTTTTTGTGTYCTTAGGATCTCTGCACAAATTTGGCCACCTCAAAGCCAGTCCAGTTGCTGCCAGTATGTTGGAAACACTGGCACTGCTGTGGAACCATCCCAGCCACATTTTGGGAGAACTGAGGAGCAGGAATGGAGCAGCATTCTCAGGACACATCATCACTGCAGAGGATGCAGTGCTTGGGATAGCTTGGATGCCCACTGGGAATGCCAGCTGTAATTAACAAAACAAACTGTTGTTTTCCCATCTGAACAGGAATCAATGCTTGGGAAGTTTCCCCAAGGAAAATCCTGCTAATGGCACAAACATAATAAACCCTTCTCCTTAATTAGAGGCAGGGGTTGTGGTAGCATCCCCAGACCAAAATCCACTTCTCTGGAAGCAGGAGATGCGGTCTGGAAGGCAGAGAGGGAAATAGGGAAATCTTCCCTACAAAATAACCTCAGAAGGAGTCCTGGGAATGTGCTTGGACCAGAGGTGAGGATCACTCTGGAAGYTGGGCTGTACCATCATGACTCTCCTCCTTTCTCTCTTCCCACTGGGTGCACCCAGCTCCCAGCAGGGATGGGATGAAAAATCCCTGCCTGTCCCTGCCAGATACCCAGCCTGCAGCAGCCCCCTCCCCTCCCAGAGCAGTTCCTGGGACTCACATTTCCATCCTGGTCTGAGAGGAGCATCTGGAGTGGCTGTGCCTCATTAATCTTGGACACAGGGAAATGAGCACTGCTAATGAGCCGCTCGGGCAGCTCTCCAAGCTCTGGCACATGAGGATGCAGCGCGGGAAGCAGGACAGGCTGGGGGGGAGAGAAGAGCCCCCCTGGATGGCAGAGGATTAAGGGAATACTGAGGTCCAGGGCCAGCCAGGAGGAGTCACAAACACATCTGCAATGTCCAATTRCCACTGTATTCAATTAACTCAGACAGTAACAATGTGGAGCTTTAAACCAGCTTCTTTTAGGCTTTTTAAAAAATTCTCCTTGCTATGGGCTGTTCCAACATCATCTCTGGAACAGCTGATTTTTGGTTTCTTTGATAGTTCTGGAGTTGTTATCCCTGCCTTGACACATTCACATGCTCTGGGTTAGGAGAGAGGGGACAAAAACACCAACCCAACCCTAAACCCCAACAACTGGACAGGATTATGGGGTTTGTATTGTTTTTCCTTCATTTTTAATATAAAGCTGCCTTTTGCCTGGCGATGACAGCCCTGGAGCCGCAGCTCCTCTGTTTCCCAGCCAGGAGAGCCTCTGCCCATTGTACCCAGCTCCAGAGGGCACGGAGCAGCAGGCACGGGGATGGGGCTGCCAGCAGGAATGCCTGGGACACGGATGGGGGAATGGGGATGGATGCACATTGTGCCCAGCTCCAGAGGGCACGGGGATAGGGCTGCCAGCAGGAATGCCTGGGACATGGATGGGGACGGAGGAATGGGGATGGATGCATACAGGCTGTAGGGAAGGGCACTGGTAGGAATCCCAGCTGGAGTGGGTGTTGCTCAAACACCACTGGAAACTCCACACAGAGCTGCTGGGCTGGCTGGCACGTGCCCATTCCAGGCTCTCCATTACCCTGCAGCCCTCTCYTCTCCAGGGTTGGYTTGCCCAGAAGCTCTCCCCCACCCATGACACCAGTTTGCATCCTGATCTTGTGTGTYGTTCTGGGCACAGAGGAGTCTGGGTCTGGCACTGACCAGGCTCATCCTCCAGAAAGGTCCTGAGCAACGGMATGTCCCCTGTGCTCCCAAACTGCCTTCCCACCTACATCCCACAGGACCAGACCATATCCCTTGACCTGAGTGATGAAGTCACTTCCAAATTACCTGGAAGCAACCTGTCAGAGCTACCCACTCACCACTCAATCACCTGATGAAGCAGCTGATAGTTTTAAAGTTTAAAACTTTTAGTTTTCATTTTAAAAATAAAGCATTTTAGCTTTAATTCCCAGTTCTTGACTGTATGAACCCTCCTTCTTTTAGAGGGAAAAGCCCCAGATTTCCCCCTCCAAGCCACTCAAACCCAGTCTGAGACACACAACACCCTAGGTGCTCATTGGTCAAAATGAAGAGAAAATAGACTTAAAGTGTGACCCCCACACACCTGACACACTCAGGGCTCAGGTAACAACTGTCACACTATGTCACAATATTAACACATGCCTTGGGAAGGACTGGAGTGGGGAAGGAAGGGAGAACCAGCACCCCAACCTGTCTCTACAAGCACACACACACACTCCCAGCACCCACAGGTGATGGGCTGGGGGGTGGTATGCCAGCTCCCAGCTCTGGGTAGGAGGCAGCAGTGCCAGCTCCCAGCCCTGGGGATGCTCTCAGGGGGCAGACACCACAGGCACAGCCTCCTGGCTTTGCTCATCTGCTCGTGGCACTGAGAGCTGCTGTGTGCAGAGCCCAGGGAAAAGCCTGGTCTCATCCCAGCAGATGCCACACTGCCCTTGGAACAAGCCCAGGAGGAAGAGCTTGTGCTCGTGGTTGCACCAAAGCAGGAAGCATTCCCTGGAAGAGCAGAGCTTGAGGACTCGCTTTGGACACCTCTGACAGCTCCTGTGCTGAGRGGACAGAGCACATGGCATCCCAACATGGCCATGTGCCTGTGCCTGTTGATTAATCACAGTAATTAATGGCACAGCTGGATGARCAGGAAGGCAGTGACCACTGCCAGGCCCTCCTGCTTCCCACAGCCAGTGCCTGTCTCCATGCACGTCACAGGTTGCTCCATGTTCCTGTCCAGCAGTGGCTGCAGCCCTTTCCCTCCCACCACAGCTCCCACTTTTCCCAGTGCAGGCTGGGATCTGGCTGGAAGTTACCCCTGTCCAGCCACCCAGCCCTGACCACTCCTACAGCCCCCAGCCCATTGCAGGAGGCTCTTGATCCCAGACCACTGCTATAAACATCCCAATTCCCATGGAATATTTCCATTTCATTATCAAACTCCACCTCAGGGTAGATGCATCCTCTCTCCAAGGGGGGTGAGCACGGGGTGATAGTGCTCTGCTCAGAGATGGGAGCTGTTATCCCAGTATTCCTGATGTCAGCCTCCTGTTCAGTCCCCCCCATCACATCCTGGGTGTGACCCCTCTACTCACCCTGGGAATTCCCTGGGAGTCTGGGACAGGGTGGCCCAGCCATGGTGGGCTGCCCGTGGGCACTGCTGCCAGACCCCAGGCACAGCCAGTCCCTGTCCCAGGATCCCAGCCCTGGAGCACGGCCAGGACACAGGGACCAGCATTCCCAGGCTGCAGTTAATCCAGGCTGCTGCTCTGTGCTCCCCTCTCACAAAGGGTCTTGGCTGGGCTTCAGAGAAGAGCAGAGCAGCTTGTCAGGAAGGCAAGGCCAGCTGGAGTGTGSAGGTTTGTGTGGGAAGGGGGTGGACACCTGGAGACAGGGACAAACAGCTGGTGGCCAGGGAAAGAGCAGCTCTCCCTGGCATCTGRAGGGCTCTGTCCTTGTGACACCACATGGCCATGCCCCAAGGTGGAAGAGGGGAGGCCAGGCCTCCAGTTCCAGGGTGTCACCACACTTTGGGAAATTCTTCCCAATATCCCATCTAGCCCGGCCCTCTGACAGTGGGAAGCCATTCCCTGTGTCCTGTCTCTCCATCCCTTGTCCCAAGTCCCTCTCCACCTCCCCTGCAGCTCCTTTAGGCACTGGAAGGGGCTCTAATGTCTCTCTGGAGTCTCCTCTTCTCCAGGTGAGCACCCCCAGCTCTCCCAGCCTGGCTCCAGAGGGGCTCCAGCCCTTGGAGCAGCTCCATGGCCTCCTCAGGACTCGCTCCAGCAGCTCCATCCTGTACAATCCCTCACCTGCCAGCCCCCAGTGGGTGAGATACCAGCCCATCCTACCAGCCCAATGACTTAAAAAGTAATTAAAGACCTCTGCAAAACTGAAGCTGAACACGATGGAGTTGGGCAYAGAGGGAAAGTGAGGTCCCTGCAATCCATTAGGATGGCTTGAGGAATTCACTCCCATTAGGTCCTGCTGCAGCCAGGGGCTTAACAGGATTCAAAAGTGGATTAAACATTTATACAGCTAATGAGAACATCCTGTTACATTAGAGAGGATATAAAAAAATAAAGGCGAGACACTTCAGTGCCACGAGCCATAAATTACCCACCAGTGATGGGGGCAAGGGAGAAGTTTCTCTGCTCATCCCCCTTCCAAGGAAATGGTGAGGCTGGAGAATTGTTCTCAGGATGGTGTGAGTGTCCAGCCCAGCAAGGGCTTTCACAGCAGGGCTGTCCTGCATCCAGGGCCTATGGAACAGCCCAATCCTGTACTCTGCCAGGAGCCCCCCGCACAGGATCCCGTGAGGCGCCACTTGGCTTGAGTGGGAATGGGACAGGGTATATGGCAGCAGGAGGAACCTGGTCCCTCATGTCATCCTTGTGCACCCCACAGAGATGGGCAAGCAGCAGGATCTGCCCCATCCCCACTCCCTCACGGAGCAAAGAGTGGGGAGACAGGAGCATCCCAGCTCCTGGGCACCTTCCATGGTCACAGGGAAGTGCAGTTTTCCATGCTCATGCTGGGTCTTGTATCCRCCTCAACTTGTGCCCACAGGTCCCTTAAATGCAAGCAAAGATGATTTTGAGATGCTTATCAGCACTYCTGGCAGCTCCTACTGCTGGAGACACACAACAGGCCACAGCTCATGTCAGACCCAAGAGCTGCAACCTCTGGTTTTCTCTCCCTGGCTGAACAGCACTTGCAGAAATCTCCTGCTCCCTTGCAGGGAGGAAAGCCCCAGGATAACTCTCGGTCTCCGTGGTGAGCCGCAGGCGGGCGCTCCCGGCTGGCATCGCTCCTCAGCCAGAGAATCCCAAGGGATGCACTGCTGCAGGGAAACCCACCCCGGCTGCTCTGCCCTGGAGCGAGCCAGGCCAGGCTGGGGCTCTCCCTGTCCCTGATGCTCCACAGAGTGGAAGTGCTTCCCCTGCATTCCCATGAGCAAGGGGTGTCTGGAGAGCGGTCCCAGGACCACACTCGGAGCCAGGCTGCCACCCCAGAGCTCCTGGTGCTTCCTGGCAGTCTCATTTGAACAGGAGAGCGAGGAATGATGACAAACAAGCAACACAGCATGGCAGGAAAACACTTCTCCCTGCACACACAGGCAGAGACCCCTGTGGATTCCTCCTCTCCACATCCAGCTCCATGGAAAATGACACAGAAGATAACCAGCTCCAAGGAATATGACACTAAAGATCAAGAGCCGGTCAGGGAGATGCCTAAGTCTGAAGGGGTTGAACGCATTACATTGAAGACACAAATACAGCTCCTGCTCAGCCAGCACTGGTCAGTCCTTCCCAGACTGTGGCTGTTCAGAAAATTCCAAGAAAATTCCAGTTGCCTCCTCTCCCTCTGTAACCACCAGCAGTGGGGAATGCTTGTGACTGGTGCCTTTGGGCTCTGGGTGTTCCAGACTCCCTGATCTGTGCARACCCAGGAGCTGGCACACCCCTCACCAGGAAAACCCCCATCCCAGCCACTTCCAGGCCCCCTCTCCAGCTCTACCTTTGCTCTCCTGTCCATCCGCAGCCTCCACCCACCAGCAGCGCTGCAGAGCTGCCATGCAGGGATAAGATTCCAGCCAAACACGTGTATCTGTTACTCCCAAGAGGATGAGCAGGGCAGGTGGCATTTCCTTCTCCAGTCAGGACCAGGAACAGCAGGATGCTGGCACAGGCAGGGCTCTGGAAAACCAAATCCTTGCCAGGTGAGGCCATTTCATGCTGCTTTTCAAACAGAGTGGCCACGTTGGCAGCATCTGGGGGTGCCAATGCTGCCAGCACTGCTCTTCCTGYGACACTCCAGGAGCATGGCTGGGAGAGAGGCCCCAAGGAAAAGCCAAGAGCTGGGAAGAGGAGCGAGGCTGAAGCAGGCGAGCCATTCCAGGCAGGCAGCTGCCAGCTCTGCCCACGGGAACGGGGCTGGAGCAGCGTGGACAGATGGCTACTTCTTGCCCAGGCAGCCTTTGTGTCTCATTCACAGATTTGCTGTCCCTGAGTCATTGCCCTTCAAAGGACAGCAGAGCTGAGCTCCTGCGTGGAGCCAGGCATGAGTCGCATCCTAATGGCATCCCGGTGACAGCGGGAATAGCCCCCGGCAGCCAAGCACATCCTGCCTCTGCCACCTGCCTGCCTCCCACCCTGGAGGGCAGCTCTGGAGCYCACAGCAGAGGAAAAGCCTGTGGGGCATCCCTAGGGACAGGCCTGGGGCCGTGGGATGTTTTGACAAACCTCTCTGTGTGGGATCCGGGGCACTGCCCAGCACTGGGGTCAGGCCAGGCCACGTGTGATCCCCGCTGTGCAGAATGGCTCCTTTCCTGCAGGAAAAGAATCCTGTCCTCAGGCAGGGACCAGGGGAAGCCCATTGTGAGGGCAGGTCCAGCTGGGCTCAAGCAGACACCCAGTGCATCCTCTCCCACSTCCTGGTGCTGGTGTAGGAGGTGCTGCCTGCTCTCCCTGGGATGTGCATGGGGCTGGAAGTCAGCGTGGCACCAGCAGATCCCTTTGTCCATGGGGAGCAGGGATCACTGCCTGGTAGGAAAAGCAGCRTGGCAAGACAGCCTGATCTGGACGGCCACAGGCAGCCTGTGCCAATGGATGTGCACAGCAAGAGGGCTGGGGGTTGTGTTGTTTTCCCAGATCTCACACTTTGCTGATATCACTGTAKGCACTGCTGAGCTCCTGACTCCCAGAGCCTTCCCACACCACTCAGAGCTGCCAGATACTTTCCATCTCCAGCTGCTGAGGTGGCATCTCTGAGGAGCTCATCCACCCTGCTGGTTAAGCCCCTGTGCCCACTGTGCTTCCAGGGATGGGCACACATGGAGAAGAACCTGGACCTGCATCTGGCGCTGATGGCAGCAGGCACAGCTGGGAGCACACGGAGCAGGAACTGGTGCTGGAGCCTGTGGCACTAGGAGCTGCTGGTGACAGTTTGATGGAGAGAGATGTCACCCTCCCTCACTGTCCCTGCACCATTTGCCAACCTGCCTGTTACTCCATGGACCTGCTGCTGCCTTGGGAAACTTGTGGGTTGTCCTTGCAGCACCACTGACAGACACAGGCGAGGACAGGCAGACAACAAGGACTCACAGACAGCCAGAGCAAAGGAAGMAGCCAAAACCCACCCAATATCCCCTGTAAATCCCTCCTATTCATACCCTGACCCCATTCCAGGCCGATTCACCCCACAGTACCTGTGTAGGTTCAGCCTCCAGCCCACCACACACTCCCAGGCAGTTTGAGATGTCTCCACCCCAAGCAAAACTCAGGACTGTCCAAGCACCATCTGAGCATCCCCCCTCTCACCTGGCTTGCAGCCCTCCCAAGTCCCAGGTACCACTGGCACATTCCTGACACCTMTGTATCTTTTATTCCATGAGGCAAACTCCTTCCATCAGTTCAACTTTTGTTTCTCCTGTTTTTCAAGCCTTGATCTCAATTTTCAAGCACCGAGGAAGTACCAGACACAAGGCACTGGAATTGGGCTGTGCCAGAGGCTGCAGCCACAGCACCTGCAGACCAAACCTACCATGGTCCTTTGGCCCAAATTMTTTATACAATTGAAACACATCTTTGTGCAAGGCTGCAAAAAATTCCCTTTGTTCCCATGGAATGGGTGGGGAACATGGAGCTGCACACTTGGCTAAGCTCATGCATGTGCTCCTGCTCAAGCTGCCAAATGACTGCACTGATCTGCTGGAATTACTTCTGAATTCACTCTGGAACCTTTTTTCACCTCATGAAACACCTCACTGGCCAGGCTGGTTGCAGAGAAGATCTGGAGCTGCCACAGGTGTGCGGGAGCAGCCTCTCCCCTCCTGCTGCTCCTGGTGCACCAAATGCTCCACAGGAGACCAGGCCCAGGGTGCAACTTTGCAGTCACCCGTCCATAGTATTTCTGGAGCCTCACTTCTAAAGTAACTGAGCAACCTTAAAAAAACTAAAGCAACTTAGTAACCTTAAAAAACCACTAGGTTTTGGTGAAACCACTTTTGCTGTGGTTCTCAARGGACCTTCTCTCTGTGCAAGGAGCCATCCAGGCTCAGAGCAGGAGTGCACCAGGTTTAGCAGCATTTTGGATAAGCCCAGCCCAAAAAACCTCAACTTGAGCTACTTTTGTGAAGGTAAAACGCTGCTTTGGTTCCCCCAAGAGGTGTCCCTGGCACTGGGATAACCCCAAGACATGCTGTTCCCAAAGCTCCTGGCACCAGCAGGCTTAGGTTTCCAGAGGATGTTCCACAGGGAGGGATGCTCTGTAGGGATGCTGATTGCTGATGCTATTCCTGTTAAAAAAGAGCCAGAAAACAGGACCCCAGAGGGTGCTGAACCTGGGCACTGGGGATTTGCTCCCTGCTCCGTGTGGGATGTGCCAGGGATGATGCCAGAGCAGGAACAGCCTCCATTTCTCACCACATCACTGCACACCAGCAGCACAGAAACACCAGCAAAGCCTTGGGAGTGAAATCCTGCCCTGCCAGGGGTACTGGGGAAACCAGAGGTGCAGAAGCAGATCTCACAGCCACGGGCCTGTGTGCAGAGAAACCTGATAATCTAATCACATCTGAGATGCTACAGGTCCTGTCCAGCCCAGCTCTGCTGCCAGCCCCCTCCTGCCTGTCAGCCCTTCTCTCTCCACAGCTTTGTTTCTTGCAGCCTAATGACTCCTTAATGGGCTTTGTCCCATAGATCTTGATTTGCCCCAGGACTGGTGGGAGGGGGCACTTTTGGGAGCTGTTGGGGTSGGAGCCAGCATGCAGAGCTTGGCCTTGGCATGAGCAAAGCTCTCATCTGGTGTCTCAGCTGAAGCAACACTGCTCTTTTCCTGTTTGGAAAGATGGGAAAAGGCACAAACAAGCCCTAAGCATCCCTCAGGGCATTGCTTTGGAGGGACAGTGATTTCCTCCTGCACTAAGCCCTGCAAAGCCTGGGCTGACAGTTTGAGTGCTGCTGCTGCTGCCCCACATTTCCTGATCTGAGTCAAATATCCACATCCTCAGGCCATGACCTCCTCAAGCCCCTCTGGAGGATGCTCCAAAGTGTCCCCACAAGTGCACCAAGTTCACTGTGTCTTGCAGTGACAAAGGGTACAAGTTACACAGCAACAGGCGAGATGGAGGTGGCTGGCAGCTGCTCCTGACTCAATTAATGACTTTTCCCTCTTATGTTCAGGAAAACACAGGCATGTGCCACYTTTTATCCACACCATCCCTACCTAGCACCATCAGCCAGCAGCTGGCAGGCATATCCTCACAGCACGAGGTGAAATGTATTTGAGAAGATGGATGGACCTTGTGAACCCATTTCYCTCTCTTCCTCCTGTCACAGGATGCTGATGCCCCTGTCCATGAGCATCCCTGTGGGAGCCAGACCCCCAAAATCCCACCAAATGGGAAATGCAAACAATAAAACCCAGAAGTGCATCTTCATGGTTTAATGTCTCTCAGCCACAGGGATTTCTGGTGTTAGTTGGAAGAGTAACAAACAAAACATTCCCAGGGAGTGATTTGGAAGCTGACGGTGCTGCACAGGAATAACAACATATGCACAAAGTGGGATCTGCCCAGGAATGATCCCCAAGCAGAAAATAAAAAGGGAGAGTATGACAGCACTGAGTAATCTCAGCAGCTGAATTACACACAGACCCCACCATTTCATGGGATTCCTATCTCCCAGGGGGACTTTGGTCCAGTCTTCCCCAATCTCCAGGCAAGACAGATGCTGCAGACAGGTAGAGAAAATATAAAGAAAGGCCTCATAAAATCAGGCCTGCTTTGTTAAATCAATAGCTAGCCTGTCATTTCTTCTAAGTGCAGCTAGTACTTTGCAAGTTCCCATGTGAAAACAATCTGGGTATGAACAGTTTGCTAACGTAACAACTTTTTTTGGGTGAAAAATAAGTGCACCTGCACTTATTAGATCTGTTCCATGAGAAGCCACAAAAGAAAAATGTAAACAGCTTGAACCTTAGCATATACACACAAATCACCTTCTGACCAACAAATGAAGTAGTAAGAAAACTACCAGGTAATAGATATGGTACAGGAGGTCTGTGAAACTGTATAAAATAAGTCATGTGAATAAAGATTTGGCTTTTCCTGCATGAAGAAAATGGAGCTCGATCAATTTATTCCAATAGACAGATCTGGGATTGGGATCCTCAGGATGCTGTTTCCCCTCCTGGCAGGACCTGCTTTTTCTCCCCAAACCTGAGGGCAGCTCCCAAGATSATTTTTTAACAATGTGTCTCCTGAAACCAATCCACAACACTTACACACTTCCAAATTTTTAGCTTGGGGCGAAACCTGCTGCCATAGGAAGAAACTGGCAGCTCCAGTGTTGCTGTTGTTTGAAATCGGGCGGAAAAAAGAGCCAAAATCACCAGAGTGGTGATTTTTGGCTGCCACAGAGCTCCCTGTGAGCTGTCTGCTGAGCCACACTTCTYAGGCACCAGATTCCAGAGGGATCCGTGGCTCGGCAGAGGGAGGCTGTGTGCAGGTGAGCTGAGCTGCTGTGCTTCCTCATCTTCAGTTTTCCAGCTGCTGTTACAGAATAGCAGGGATGTGAATGGGATGCAGCATGAACCCTCCACACTCAGCCCTGCTCCCACAGTCCCATGTCCCAGAATTATCATTTAAATCCTGTTTCTCCAGCTCCAGAGCTCCTGAAGCCAGAATCCTGCTGTGAGGGCTCTGCAGGAGCTCTCACACTGGCCAAGCTGCACATTCCACTGTTTTCCTCCACTCCTCTGCTGTTTTCCTGTTATTTGCTCTCAGATGTTATCACTGTCAAGCAATAGCTCTGCCATCCTTCACAAACAGGTATTATCCAGCATCTGGATGGGAATCACTAATTCAAACTGCTTCCAAAATCCCACCAGCCACATTTTTCCAAGGTAATGAGTAACTGTAGTCCCTGCTCAAGTCCAGAGGACTCGAAATCAGGCCAAAACTCGCTTGTCACCACAGTGCTGGAGGGGTCTGGTATTTGCCTCAATTCACAGGTGGGGAACAGCCACTGAGAGGGAAAAGCTGAGCYTCATGGATGTGAAAGTCTGGAATAAGACACATAAATATGGAGTGAATGACCTCAAACAAAGCAGCCTGATGTTTCAGGACAGGAGCTGTGAGGGCTCCAGTGGGAGTGTGTAGGCTCGGGCACTCCCATGGGAATTCCCCAGTGGGTGGCTCAGGGGAGTGTGCACAGGTTGTCCCTGCTGCTCCTGCCTCCTGTTGCTTCCCAAGTGCTGCCTGAGGAATGCAAGGCTGGAGCTCACAGATGCTCTAAGGATGCATTGACATGGCACAGAACCAGCTCAGAGGAACGAGTCCTGCCACTACCTCCAGCTCTGCATCTCCCCAGCACATTTCCTGCTCTCCCATCGAGGATGTTAAACCCAGGGACAATTAATGGAGACTCATCGAAGCACAGCTCTGTTTCTACACATTTTGGAGTCCCAACATAATTATTTTCTCACCTCTTTTGCTTCTCTCYCTGGGACTCCCAGCAGAGATGGAAGCTAAGCCTGAAGTTGGAATGTTTATGCTCCACCACACATGGCACAGGGGGATCCTGATCCTGCTGGGCCCCTGGAAGCAGGAGCAGCACAATGGACAGCACCCTGTGGAAGTGGAGCACCAGGACCAAACTACTCAGAACAGGCTGAATACTACATCCCTTGGAAACCACAGGGGGAATTTGGGAAGCAGACTGTAATTACCTGCCTTTGCCCATGCCCAGAACACAAGCACAAGCTCCTGCTCAAACCCAGCTTCCCCCAAAAGAGACCCTTGGAGTAGTGGCCAGGATCTCACCAATGTGCCCTTGCTGAAAGACACCACCTCAGTGTCCCAGTGCTGCTCCTGGTGCCGCTCCTGCACTTGCCCAGGGCCTGAACATCACTTCAAGAGCTGCTCTGCAAATCCAAGTGTCCCTCAAAATCCCTGTCCCAGAAGAGTAGCAGCCAATCCTGTCATACTGCCAGGCAGGAAGCTCTGCCACCATCTCTGTGGGGACAATGCTGTCACACACCCCAAGACACAGCTCTGAGAAAGGGAAGCAGATTTAATTATGGAGACCAATACACTTCCTACAGGTGATGTCTGGAAGGAGCATGCACAGGTGAGCCAGGCAGCTTGGAGCTGGTGGAAGCTGGAGGCACCAGGAGCTTGTAAGAACGGAGCATCCAGCAGAACCACACTGGGGGTTTGATGGAGATCTGACCACAACTCTCATCTGGGAGAGGAGATGGCTCCATGCTGAGCCTCAATCCCATTGATGCTGGGAGACACAACCAACCCATCAGTTTTCAGAACAGGGACTGTGCCCCGGGGCTGGGGACAGTCAGTGACACTGGGGGGAACACCAAGGTGGGAGGCACATTCTAGCACCCCTGGGCAGAAAGGGTGTAAGAGCTGGAAAACAGCTGCTGCATACAGRGAAGGGGCCCTGGCACCATGGTTCATCTCAGGTCACCACCGGTCTAATGACAGCCAGGCAGAACCCTGGGCTGTCCCAGGAGCAGAAGCAGGTCTGAGGCAAAGGTGAGGGGCCTCACATGTGCCCCAGCTCAGCCCTCTGTGCACAGGAGTGCACATGGAAAGGGCTGTGGGTAAGGGTAGCAGGGCTGGGGTGTCAGGACTGAGGTACTTGGACTGAGGTGGCATGTGGGGATTGGGGTGTCAGGAGAGGTGTGATGGGTGCGAGCTGTCAGGACTGGGGTGCTGGCAGTGGGGTGTCATGAGTTGGGTGCTCAGACTGTGTTGGGAGCAGGGTGCTGGGAATGGAGCGCTGGCAGTGGGATGACAGGAGCTGCCTGTGTGTGCACAGGTGTGAAGGGATGTGCCAGCGCTCACTGAGGCCAAGTCCTGCTTTGCCTTCTCTGTCCCACCACCCTGTCCCAGCTTTCCCAAGGGCTCCAGACCTGTCCCATCACCACTGCCAGGAGAGKTTTGGGGAGCAGAGGGAGATCCCAGCCTGCAGGTAGGTGTGAGAGCAGGGGGACCACRGTACCCCCACACCACCAAGCCCTCTGTGGCCCGACTCACCCAGGGCGCCCTCTCGTACCTTGCAGTCCGTCAGGCAGGATCTGACCGAGTACTCTTCCGATTGCAAGTACTTCTCCAGCAAGAGGTCGAACTCCTCGTATTTTTCCTGAGCGTGTTGGTCCAGCCGCTGGTACGCCTGGACGCAGCTGCTACAGGCCTCCCCGTCCAGCGCCCCGGCCGCCGCCACCACCAGGTCCACCATCAGGTTGTCCAGGCTGCAGTCCAGGCCGTCGGGGCCGGCCATCTCCCGCAGCAGGTCCCAGATCGTGTAAGTATCACAAAAGGAGAGGTTGAAGTTCCTGAAGTAAGCCTGCAGGAAGGTCCTTTTGGAGGAGGGCGAGGCGAAGAAGGGCGCGGCGGCGGCG
>JACDOX010000590.1:148828-174917 GCA_014549065.1 Cardinalis cardinalis
TCGCCCTCAGTCTGTCGCCATCTTCGGCCGCGCCGCCAACACCTTGAGGAGCCGCGAGCGCTGCGCCTGCGCGCTGCCTCCGCTCCGCCGGCACCGGCACGGCCGCGGCCCGGCCCGGCCGGCGCTGCCGAGGTGCTGAAGGACAGCTCCGCTCCGATCCGCTCCGCTCGGCCCGCCCCGGCCCGGCCCGGACACCCCCGCGCCCGCACACCCGCCACACACCGGCGGCAGCTCCGCGCTCAGCCCCGTCCTCACCCCACCCTGACCGTCACCTCATCCGCACCCTCAGCCTCAGCCTCCTCCTCATCTCTTCCCTCATCCTCGCCGTCACTACACCCCCACCGTCATCCTCGCCTCACCTTTGCCATCATCTTCACACTCATATTCATCCTYATCCTAACTCACTTGAATCCTCATCCTCATCCTCTCCTCACCCTCACGGACTGGTCCCATCCCCATCCCCGGTGTCAACAGGTCCCAGGGGAGAGAGGCCCTGGGGGCTCCGGCAGCAGCCACACACACGGTGCTGTCCCCCAAGAGCAGAGCCTGGTGTCCCCTCACTGCCCACACACCCTCAGCCCCACAAAAAGCCCCCAGTGATTCCCTTTCTGGGGGACTGGGAGACAGATATCTCCAGAGAGCAAAAGCAGCTCTCAGGGAAATCCCTTATGCATGTCCCTAAGTTCCTGTTAGGGTGTTCTTGGCACGGCCAAACCCTGAGAGACCATCAGCTCCCTGAGAGTGGAAAATAAAGAGCAGCTGAGGGAGCTGGGGAGACTTAGCCTGGGGAAAAAGAGGCTCGGGGGGACCTTGTGGCTCTGCACAACTCCCTGACAGAAGGGGGCAGCCGGGGGGGGTCGGGCTCTGCTCCCAGGGTACAACAGACAGGACAATAGGAAATAGCCACAAGTTGCACCAGCAGAGGTTTAGGTGGGATATCAGGGAAAATTTCTTCACTGGAA
The DNA here is from genome assembly GCA_014549065.1 of Cardinalis cardinalis. Classification (NCBI taxonomy): domain Eukaryota; kingdom Metazoa; phylum Chordata; class Aves; order Passeriformes; family Cardinalidae; genus Cardinalis; species Cardinalis cardinalis. Next base: position 149,791 of record JACDOX010000590.1, read on the forward strand.
ACATGGCCAGGCACTGAAACAGACACCAAGGGAAGCAGTGAAGTCACTGGAAGTGGTCAAAATAATGGGGACTTGGGAATATGGATTAATGGTGGTCTTGGTGGTGCTGGGGGTGATGGTTGGACTCACAGTCTCTGAGAGCCACTCCAACTTAAATTATTCCTTAATTGTGTGGGCATGAAACTCAGTGTACACGGTACAGAGGGCAGAGCCTGCTTGGAGGCTCCTTCTCCATCCACAAAGCCATCCTCAGCCTCAGGCACTACCCCAGCTATGGGAATTGCTTTCTGGGGTTTTCCTCAAGCTCTGTCCCGAAGTGAACCAGCTCCTCTGAGGCCATGGGGTGCTGGAGGTGGTTACCCARGCTCCCTCAGGAGAGTGGGATCCTGCAGGCACAGGGCTTTATCCTTCTCCTGTTGATCATCCTAACCTGTGAGGAGAGCAYGCCCCGTGGGAAAGGGGCTCTCATGGAGGGGCTGTCACCTCAGCTGGTGCCATTAGTCACAAAGGCCACGGTGTGTGAGCTGCTCACGCTCCAGCAGCTCAGCCCTGGCTGAGGCACTGAGGAGGGAAGTACCTGGTGCAGAGCCAGGAGAGGTTTTACAGCCGGAACGAACAAATGTTGAACATCACCGGGAGTGATGTGAGGATCTGCAACCCAGGCTGGAGGCTCAGCTCCTCTGAGCCGTGGCACAAACACCTGTGACTCTCTCAGGGGCTGCTTCCCTCTGGCTCTTCCACCCCATCCCTTCCTGCTCCTCCAGCGTGTCTGCAGCACCGCTGGGAGGAGATGCTGGAATAGCTGAGTGCTGGTCCTGCAGGTCTGGGCTTCCTGGAGTGGGTTTCTTTCCCAGCACTGTCTGTCCCTGTTCTGTGCACACAGGGTCAGACCAGCATTTGAGGAATCGCTGGGTGGTTTGGGTTGAAGGGACTTTTAAAAATCACCTTGCCCATGCCCCTGCCATGGACAGGGACACCTTCCACTAGCCCTGGTTCCTCCACTCCCCAGGTTGCTTCAAGCCCTGTCCAACCTTGCCTTGGACACTTCCAGGGATTCAGGGGCAGCCCCAGCTTCTGTTAGCAACCTGTGCCAAGGCCTCATCACCCTCACAGGGAATAATTTCTTCCCAATATCCCATCTAAACTTCTCATCTCTTTAGTTTAAAGCCATTCCCCCTTGTCCCATCACTCCAAGTCTCAGGGGGAGTGGCACAGGCAGGAAATCAGCACTGCCCTGTCCTGTCCAGGTCCAGGAAGAGCTGAGACAGCAACAGAGCCCCTCCAAACCTTGTGCACCCCGCTAGTTATGGGACACTGAGCCCTGCTGTCCTTTCTTTCTTATTTCCTGCCTGTCCCCGCTTGTTCCCACCCTTTTTCAGCTTTCTCCCCAACCTGAGGACTCGGCTTTCTTCCTGCCCCAGCACTCCTGGTCCTATTGTGTACCTGGGGCTGAATGAAACCAGGAGGGAGGCCATGGACAGAGTGTCCCAGGGAGCCATCATGCAGGAGCACTCTGCCCATCCTTGACCTCAGCTCCCCTGTGCTCCCACAGGGCCATGATGGGAGCCCATCACTCCCATTCCCATCAGGAGAGGTCCATCCAGCACAGAGCCTGTGCCCAGCTCAGCATGACCTGCTGAGAGGAGGCTGCACCAGCCCTGTTTGCTCACAGCTCCGTTTCCAGGGCACAGCGCTATTTCCACCCAGGAGTTTCCTCTGCCTGAGAAAACATTATCTGCTCCTCCCACTCCTGCCAAACCAGCGGCTCACACATGGCCCTTCAGGAGAGAGCAGCTTTGCTCAGCCCTCCTCTGGCTTCTCTCCCTCCAGTGCTGCTGCTGCTGTGCTGAGGGCAATGTTGTATGGAYGTTTTACTGCCAGTATTCCAGGGGAAATGTGATTTGTGGATGTTTTTCTTACTCCAAGCAGATTTGGACGGGCTGGCACTCAAGTCCTGGTTCCTCAGGTGGGAGAGGGAGCTCTGCCAGCCTCTGCCTCGGTGCTTGGGAAGATTCCCTGGGGAATTTGGAGTTTCTGTGATTACCTGTAAGGCAGATCCTTGGTGGGGATAACCAGGAAGGAAATCACCATCAGCACAAGGTGTTTTCTCACTTCCCACTGCTCCAGCCAAGGTTTGGCCCGGCCTTGGCAAAGGGCTTCAATGATATGGGATTGTTTTTATGGGATTGTGRTCACACTCCTTGTTTGTCATGGGGTGACAGTCCTGGTGCCCTGCTGCCCCCCAGCTCCCAGGCAGGAGTTGAGGGGGTTTTGGGAGGTTTTGGGTTTTATCCCCAGCTGAGGAGGGCACTGGGGTTTTGGGGACTCTCCCAAGGAATGTCCCCAGGGTGGGAGGTTTTGCTGCAGCCAGAATGCAGCTGAGGTTGCTTTGTACAGAGGGAGAGGCCCTGAGAGCTCCCCAGAGAGCGAGTAAATCAAGGATAATCAGATCTAATGGCCAAAATGTGGGGAAGGAGTGGACATACTGGACACTCCTGGAATGAGGCTGGGAAAGGCGGGGAAGCGCTTGGTGCCCGTGTCAGACATCAGGAGTGCCCTGCCCGTGCTGCCCGTGGGACTCCCTTGTCCCCTCCTGGCACCAGGCTGTGAGGGGACAGCTGCCTTCAAGCRGGGGCTCAGGGACCCCCTCTCCCCATGGTTTTGTCCCATCAGCACTGCCCATCCCGCTCCCATTCACAAATCCCAATCCCGGCTGGCTCCGTGCCCTCCCTCCCGACCTCGGTGGCCTCGTGTGGCGCCGCTCGGCGTTCGGAGGCATCCGCGGAATGATGACAGCAGCGTCCAGCCCTGCTGCTATACGGCCCTCCCGGGACAGCCCGCCCGGCCCGCCAGGCTCCTCGGCAAAGGGCTCCGATTGCTTCAGCTCCCGAACAATGGGTGCTGGCGGGGGCTCTCAGCCAGCCTCCAGGGCATGGGCTGGTTTTCATAGAATCATGGGATCACTGAGGTTGGAAAAGACTTCCAAGGTCATCAAGCCCAACCTTTGACCGATCTCCATCTGGTCAACAAGCCCAGAGGACTGAGTGCCACATCCAGTCCTTCCTTTGACGCTTCCAGGGATGAGGAATCCACCATCACCCTGGGCATCTCCTCCCAATGCCTGACCACCCTTTCCATGGAGAAATTCCTGCTGATGTCCAACCTGAACCTCCCCTGGCACAGCTTGAGGCTGTTTCCTCTCACCCTGTTCCCTGGAAGCAGAGCCCGACCCCTCCAGCTGCTCCCTCTTGTCAGGGTGTTGTGGAGAAGGTCCCCTCTGAGCCTCCTTTTCTCCAGGCTGAGCACTCCCAGCCACTCCAGGTTCTCCAGACCCTTCCCTCTGTTTGGTGCCTGACCACCTTCTAGGGGAAGAACCTTTTCCCAATACTCAACSTAACCCTCCCTGACACAGCTCCAGCCATTCCCTGGTTGCCAGAGAGAAGAGCTCRCTCCTTGTYGCTCACACTCAGCTGCCATCAGGAGTCTGGAGAGTGGTGGCAGAGGTGGCACAGTGGCAGAGGTGGCACAGCAAGCTATGACAGCTGTGGGCCAGGGGCACAGCTCCCCTGGCCGGGCTGGCTGCAGCCCCATGCTGCTCCCAGCTGTGAGCGCTCGGAGCAAGGGAGGGGAGCAGCGAGAGGGTTTTACAGCCCACAAGAGCAGATGTTGCTAATTGAGCCTTTGAGTTCCATGCCAAGCCATGGCATGGAGGCTCTGCCCGGCTTTCAGAACCACTGCCAGGTCCCTGGCTTTGAAGACGGTGGGGGTGGGAGAGGGGGCTGGTGAGGGGGGTCATGCTTGGATATTGGAATGGGCACAGAGCCCGAGGCCAGGCTGATAGGCCCCAGTCTGCACCAGCAGCAACTGCTGGGAAGCTCATCCTGCTGGAGCAAAGGAGCCCTGGAGTGATGATCCTCAAACCTGCTCCTCAACCAGGGCTGGGCCAGGACAGATTAATGAGTGGGAGTGGAGAAGGTAGCACCCACAGACACAGGTGGCTCCTCAATTCCCTGTTATTTGGTGATTGAAGATGAAGAAGCCCTTGTGAGCAATGCCAGGTCCTGGAGCTGCCTGAGTGGGAGAGGAGCTGACACCTGGCTCCATTGGAGCATCCCGAGAGACCTGGCACAGGGTGCCCGGAGAAAGTGCAGCTGCTCCTGGATCCCTGGAAGTGTCCAAGGCCAGGTTGGGCATTGGCGATGGGAACAAGCTGCTCCRGCGCAGTGTCGCTTCCCAGGGCAGGGTGGGTCGGGCGGTGTTTCTGCTCCCTGTCCCCGGTGGCTCCGGGGCTCTGCCCGCCGAGGGTCCCGGTCCCGCTCCCGCTCGGGGTCGCGCCCGGCGCTGCTCCCGCCGCCCGTGCCTGGCGCTCTGCCGCCCTCGCGCGGCCACCGCCGGCACCGCAGCGCCGGGACAGAGCGGCGACAGCGGGGACAGAGCCGGGACAGCGCGGGGACAGAGCCGGGACAGCGCGGGGACAGAGCCGGAACAACGGGGCGACAACGGGGACAGAGGCGGGACAGCGCAGGGACAGAGCCGGAACAACGGGGCGACAACGGGGACAGAGCCGGGACAGCGCAGGGACAGAGCCGGGACAACGGGGCGACAACGGGGACAGAGCCGGGACAGCGCGGGGACAGAGCCGGAACAACGGGGCGACAACGCGGACAGTGTCGGGACTGCGCGGGGACAGCGCGGGGACAGCGCNCGGGGACAGAGCCGGGACAGCGCGGGGACAGAGCCGGGACAACGGGGCGACAACGGGGACAGAGGCGGGACAGCGCAGGGACAGAGCCGGAACAACGGGGCGACAACGCGGACAGTGTCGGGACTGCGCGGGGACAGCGCGGGGACAGTGCCGGGACAGCGGGGCGACAACGGGGACAGAGCCGGGACAGCGCAGGGACAGAGCCGGGACAGCGCGGGGACAGTGCCGGGACAGCGCAGGGACAGAGCCAGAACAACGGGGCGACAACGGGGACAGAGCCAGCACAGCGGGGACAGCGCCGGGAGCGCCGGGACAGAGCTGGGACAGCGCGACCCGGCGTCTCCAAAGGACCTCGAAAGAGCCCCAAAGCAGCCCATGGAGGGGACAGGGGTACCACCCACCCCCGTGGGTTAAGGAGCGGTGTCCCTCTGTGCAGCGCTGGAAGCAGCCCCTGTCCCYGTGCCCGCAGCCCCGGCGGGGACAGGGCAGGGTCGCCTCGATGGGCTGTGGGGCGGGAGGCAGAGCCAGAGCCGGGCGCGCTGGCAGAGAGGTGAGGAAGGAGCAGAGGCTGAGCTTACACAGAGCCGTGGCAGGTGTGTGGGGAGCCCCAGGTGAGGCTGCTCAGGCTGTGACAGCCCCGAGTGCTCAGGGACCTGCACTCCATCCCTCCTCCCTCACTGTTCCCCTCCTTTCCCTGTGCCATGTGCCTGAGGTGGCTCCCCTGTGTCGAAACGGGGTGGGAGTCCAAAGAGATGTGGGAGGATTGAGGGCAAGTAGAGACCAGGAAAAACTGGGGGCTGAAAAAGAGGGGAAGGCCAAAGAGAGGTGGGAGGATGATAAAAATGTAGCGGGAAACAGAGACTGAGAGGTTGATGAAGAGTGGAGGTGGCTGAAAAACGGGAGATTGAGAAGGAGCAGAAGCCTAAGGAATAACTGGATAGCATTAAATTAAGTGGAGACTTAATATAAAACTGCGGCCAAAAAAGGGTTGGAAGGCCAAGGGGGATTGGGACGTGGGAAAAAAATGAGGGGACAGAGGGATGCTGAATAAATAGCCGAGCCCTTAAAAATGCGGAGGTTGGAAGGGAGTGGGAGGTGGGGCTTGGTGGCTCTCCCTGCCTGCCCCGCCTGCTTTTCCCTGCCTTTCCCAGCCCTTCCCAGCCCCACGGCTCCGTGTCATGGAGCCGGGCGTGCGCTAGAGGACAGCCGAGCTCCACGCGAGCGGCCCGGGAGGAGCCCCCGCAGCCCCGGGCCCTCCAGCCTGTCTGTGGTCACCCCCCAGCCCCGAGCATCCACAGCCCGGAGCATCCCCACAGCCCGGAGCACAGCCCGGAGCATCCCCACAGCCCGGAGCATCCCTGCCGGTCCTGAGTCTCCTGCCAATCCCGAATATCCCTGCCAGCCTCAAGCGCTCCTCCAGCCCCGGGCACACCTGCAGTCCAGAGAGCCTCTGGCAGCCCTGGGAGTCCCTGGCAGCATCCCTGCAGTCTGCAACACCTCTGGCAGCATCCTTGGAAACATCCCTGCAGCCCCGGGCATCCCTGAGAGCATTGCTGCAAACTGCCTGGGTCATCCCCCAGCCTGGAGCACAGCCCAGCCTCACTCAGGACTCCCATTCCTCCTGGACCTGGAGACTGAGAGGTTTTGGGCTGCCAAAGGTGAAACTGGGGGGTATTTGGTGCTTCTGCTTGTCCATGGGATTTATAGATTCTTGTACTTTATTTAAATCCAGAGCAGGGAGCAGCTGCCTGTGCAGGAGCTGTTGTGGTTGACAGTAAATATGGGAAATGTTCCYTTTTCCCCAGGTTCAGGTCAGATGGGGTGGGGGCTCTGCACACTGTGGGGCTGCAGCAGGCCCTGCTGCTGGCATTAAAATCCAGGAGGAATGAGGGGATAYAGGACATCCCAGCCATGTGACAGACACACAGCCTTCCTGGGGGTCCCCTCCTGTCCCCACAGAGGGGGGGTCCCAGCYGGGAGCTGGCTCTGCCTCCCGGATYCCWTCTAGAGCCAGAAAATGTTTCCTGATGTGTAACCTCCACTTCACCCCACGTGGACGGGGCAGTGGTGGCCTCCCAGCCTGTCCTGTCCCCACACAGCTGTGGTGTCCCCACGGTGTCCCTGCTCCTCTGCCGCTCCAGCTGGGAGGGGGATGGTCCCTTGCCTCACTCCCACCCCCTCAGGGGGTTCTCCTTCCAGGGAATCASCTCATCCACCCCATCTGCCACACCGGCAGGACTGGCACCGCCTCGGGGTGGCTCCTTGGGGTGGGCAATCCCTTTTGTCCCTTTTCTCATGGCCTGCTCCGGGCTGGCAGTGCCACCTCAGCTCCCACACCCCTCGTGCAGCAGCAGAGCCACGCTGGCACCGCCTGGATGTCCAGGATCGCTGTGGGATCAATCCCAGGGGCATTTGGCTGCCTGGGCAGGGTGTCCTGGCCTGGGGTGTGCGGCCACTGCTCGGGGCAGAGGAGCAGCTGTGTTTATTTTCCATCTGCTGCAGGGAACAACAGGGGGAATTTTTTTAATTTTTTTTTTTTATGTTACTCGTTTTATTTTCTCGAGGCTTTGTGTGTTCTTCACCAGCCAGAATCCGTCACGTAAACATCCTGCTGTGTCTTTAGGAGGGGGGAGGTGTCCGGCCTCCCACTCTGCAGGGCTGTCCCTCTTGCCCACCCCCCACCACCAAAGGGGGCACAGGGGAGTGCCAGCATCCCTCCAGCTCAGCATGGCTCCTGTGACCTGGCTGGTCACCCCAAGGATCCCCAGGAATCCCCAGGAAKGCAGGAGGCATCCTGGCTGCACACTGCTGCCAGTGCCAGCCCCGGGTACAGCATCCAACAGAAAAATATCTGCCAAAAACGGCTCAAATGCTGTCCCTTCAGAGGGGGACGAGGTGGTGCCTGCTGGGGGGAGGAGAGAAGGGCATGTCTGGGGTCAGTGGCTTGGGATGCCCCAGGAAAGCTCCCAGCCTGCATCTCATGGGCGGTGGAGCCTCAGCCAGGGAGCGCCCGGGAGGCAGAGAGGGCGGGAGGCTGAAAGGAGGAGGCAGGAGAAACGCCAGGATCTGGGACCGCAGGGAGCCTGAGGGCTTGCTCTGAGCATCCCACAGGGCTCTCCTGTCCCCTGCTCCAGGCAGGAGCACAGCCATCTCCTGCTGGGGGTGTGTGGCTGGATGAACCCGCAGAGTGTCCCAGGCAGTGACAGGAATCCCAGCGAGCGGGGACTCCCTGCCCCTTCACCCCCTCTGCAGCCACAGCCCCACATCCCCTGCCTGCCCAGCTCCTGGTGTGACTCCTGGGGGACACGGGTGGCACAGGGGCATGGAGCAGGAGGCACCGTGCTGGTGGCAGAGGGTTCTGGAAGAATGTGGTCAATCACCCCATTGAGATTCCCAGTCCCTGGGGCTGTGTGGGAGCAGGAGGGGAGGGGCAGCCCTGGCTGCTGCCAAGGCTTCATCAGCAGGTTTGTTCCGAGTCGTGGCCAGCCTGATTAATCCAGGCTGCCTCTGCTGGGCTGCTGATTCCTGAGCCTGCCAGAGAGCACATTTGGGACTATTATGCACAGAAAATTGTGCAGGTTCTGGCTGAATTACCGGTGTCCAGGGAAACGGAGCATTCCCTCGGTGGCACTGATGCTAATGGTGCTGCAGCAGGGCCGGTGCCTCTCTGTGGGTGTCAGACACAGGCAGGGGACAAACCCCGAGGCTCCAGGGGACACCGGTCCTGCTCCGAATGGGACAGGGAAGACCAACTGCTGGCTCAGAGCATCATCATCTCTGGTGGGGGGGAGAGGAAGAATCTGCCTTTGAAGGGATCAGCACCCTCGGGCTGAGGGCAGGGGTGAGAGCCTCCAATAGGGCCATCCAGCCTCCAAAAGGGCCATCCAGCCTCCAAAAGGACCATCCAGCCTCCACTGGGACCAGAAACACAGCCCCAGCGCCCAGGAGAGTTTGGCGACTGCAGCTTGGCTTTGTTTACCCTGCAACTTTCTGTGGCTGTGGCTGGAGTTTGTTAAGGGGTCAGGGGGTTTGGGTTGTTTTCCTGTACTTTACAATTTCCTATGTGGGACTTTATGAGATGAGAGGGCGCCTCCAGCCACAGAGACACTTTGGTTTGGGTTAGAAATGGAAGGAAGGGAAGGAATAAATGCGCCCAGGCATCACCTCCCCCTCCCTGCCGCCTCTCTCTCCCTCGCTATCTCTCCTCAGTCCCTCACCAGCTTCCTCTGGCTTGGGGGAGCCTTGTTTAAAGCAAACACAATATATTTTTAATGAGGCCTGTTAATTAGCCCTGGCCCCAGCCCGCTGCACACGGCTTCCTTGGAGCTGGGCCGGGCTCTCCGGAGCTGCCGCCGGCTCTTGCAGAGAATCACGGAATTGCTGAGGCTGGAGAAACCCYCTGGGCTCAGTGAGTGCCACTGTCCCCCAGCRCTGCCAAGGCCGTGACTAACCATGTCCCCAGGTACCACATCCACACGGCTTTTAAACCCCTCCAGGGATGGGGATTCCRCTGGACAGCCCTTCCCATGAAGAAATGATCCCTAAAATCCAACCTAAAGCTCTCCTGGGGCATCATGAGGCTGTTCCCGCTTGGCCCGTCCCTTGTTCCTTGGGAGCAGAGCCAGACCTGCTTCTTCTGCCCCATGTGCAGGTCCCCATTGTGCCAAGGTGACATTCCCCCTTGTCACAGCAGGTTTCTGCKGGCATCCTGCTCCAGGCACGGGCAGCTGCTGCCCCAGGACCTGCCCCTGGCACTTGTTTTTGCACAAACAGTGGGGCTGCTGCATTGATAAGGTGCCAGCAGTGCCTTTCCCTGCTCTCCCAGGCCCTGAGGGCAAACATTCCTGGCATATTTGTCATGTTCAGCTCAATACAGCATCCTTCAGAAAAGAAAAAAAAAAAAAACAAATAAAAGAAAATCCGGTTCTTCCACTGCTCCCTTCAGTGTTCTTTCACACTTCAGCTTTTTCGTTGTTCCAGCCCTGAAGAACCGTCKGGATGGGGAGGTCTGGAGAGCTGCAGCCCTCACCCGGCTGGGGCAGGGCTGGGGGGGCTCAGCTGGGGGTGGGGACACTGGAGGGGCCCCCACTGTGTCCCTGATCCCCACGGGGACCTGGGGAGAAGGGAGCTGGAGGTGCAGTGGGGCAGGTGCCCATGAGGCTTGGGGGTGGCAGGGACGTGGGGAGGGTGGCACAGGGTGGCCTCAAATGAGACCTCAAAAGCAGGAAGAGGGATTCTCATTGTGTATTTTTATTAAGTTAAATAGGGCTCAMGGATTCCCTGCCACCCTGGAGTCCAGTGGCTCTGTCCACTCTGGTGGCACCAGACCTGTCACCCRTGGCTGGCCCAGCAGCACCACCTCACCTCATCCCATCCCTCTCCCTCCTCAGCATCCACCCTCCCTTTGTGCCCTTTGTTCTTCCACCAAAGCTCCCAACCCACCCTCCCGCAGGTCCATAAACACTCGGTTTGAGGCTGGCAGGTGACTTCCATCCCCAAACTCCGTCAGGAACGGCCCTTCCCGGCGGCGCCGCTCCCAGCACCGCCCATGCCGGGGCTGCTCCCGTTCCGAGGCCACCTGGCTCCGGGGGCGAGAGCTTCAGAGAGCTCGCCCAGCTTGGGAAAAAGCCTCCCAGGCTCTTCTTTCCCAGCTGTTTTTGCCTCCTGAGCCTGGTGGATGGGGCTGTGCTGCTGGCACGCTGCTCCCCCGCCGTGATCCTGCCACCTCTGCCAGGATCACAGCCCCAGGGCTGGGGTGGGATGGGATAGGGGCTGACTGCCCCCAGGATGTGGTCTGGGGGAGTCCGAGGAGCTGGGGGAATGGGGAAGCAGCAGGAAGGGGTTGGGGCAAATCCCTGTTCCTGTGGGCAGCTGCCCATCCCGCCCTGCCAGGACCCAGCAATGCTCACGGCTTTCCCACTCCCATCCCCAAATCCACCCCCAGGAAAGTGATKTTTTTGGAGGAGAATGAAAGGAAAGCCAGGGAACTCTTGCTGTGCTAATTCTGTCAGGGAGCCAAGGAATATGAAGCACCCCTTTGTTTTTTGGAGCAATTATCCTCCACGATTTGGCTTTTGGTATCTCCATGTGTGTGAAATGAGGAATTATATTCCCCTTATCCATGGGGGRATCACTGCCTCCTCTCCTCAATCCCCCATTCCTCGGCTGTGCCACACTGGGTACCCAGTCCAGCTCCCCCTGCCCTGCTCAATGAGCCTGAGAGATGCAGAGCATCCCTAAAAACACAGAATCCCAGAAGCACTGGGGTTGGAAAAGCCCTCCAAGACTGGGTCCAACCTGTGACCGATCCCAGCCCAGAGCACTGAGTGCCAGGTCCAGCTGTTCCTTGCACACCTCCAGGGATGGGGACTCCAAACCTCCCTGGGCAGCCCTTTCCAAGGCCTGACTCTTTCCATGAAAAATATTGGTCCTGATAATGAATCCTGCCCATGGATAATAATCCATCCTGCCCATGGATGCTAGGGACAATAGAGCATTCTGGCTGTTTCCCCAAACCATTGCCTGCAGTACCCCAGCATCTCCCTGGAATGGATCTTCCTCATCCCAATTCCCACCTAAGCAGACCCATGGCTCCCACTCCTGGATCCAGCTGGGAATCAGCTGCTGAACCACTCCAGGGAGTCTCTGATGCTCTGGAACTCCAGGATCCTGCATGGCCACAGCCCCACCCTGAGCTGTGTGATGGGGARGCAGGAGCTGTGTGCTCCCTGTGCTGGCCCAGATCCCACCACGCAGATTTCCAAGCTCCAGGGATGGGATTGGGGCAGGGAAATGCTCTGCAGTGGCCCCAGAGCCTCCCCCTGCTCTGGCTGCCCCCACGCTTGGCTCTCCATCACAGCAGCTCCTTCCAGACCCCATCCTGAGCCAAAGGCTCCCTGAGACCCCCCTTATCTCTCCTCAGGGCTGCCAGGTTTTACAAGGGGCTTTACTTTAAAGCACAGAGYGAATCTGAGGAGTGTAAAAGCAGAGCCTGGAATGCTGCAGGGCCAGTGGATGCTGCAGGGCCAGCCCTGCCTGGGACACAGCTCTGGGGTCCCCTCYGTGATGCTGCCAGCCTCAAATGTGACACTGGAAACAGCTGCCAGAGAAAACATTCCTGGCTTGGCTGGATGAAGGATTTGAGCAAAGTTCCTGCCTTTCCTCTCCTCTAAAGGGAGCTGGAAAAGATGGAGAAGATGGAGAGYGGTTTTTTACACGGACAGTCAGTGACAGGAAAAGGGGAAATAGTTTTAAATCAAAAGATGGGAGATTTACATTGGCTATTAGGGGAAAATCTTCCCTGTAAGGGTGGGGAGGCCCTGGCACAGAGTGCTCAGAGAAGCTGAGGCTGCCCCTGGATCCCTGGAACTGTCCAGGGCCAGGTTGGACAGGGCTTGGAATAGCCTGGGATAGKGGAAGGTGTCCCTGSCYATGGCGGGGGGTGGCACTGGATGAGCTTTAAGGTCYCTTCCAACCCAAAGCATTCCCTGATTCTATGATTTAGYAGCCCTCCCAYCTGTCCTTCTCCCATGGAAGGCACTGGAGACCTCAYRTGCAKGGAGGCTGCGGCAGGGAGAAAGCTGGAATGCTCCGTGTGTCCCTGTAGGAGCACACGTATGTTCCCTGCAGGGAAACCACAGCAGGATAAACAAGGCTGAGCTCCTTGGGCTGTCCCACATCCACTCTGGGGAGCAGCTCAGACCCCCCTCTCTCATCCCTCCTGCAGCTGCAGCTGCCTCCGGTTTGCAGAGGGTCCAGGGGGCCAGGAAACCTGGAATCAGCCTGGGCTGAGCAGGACGTGAGCAGGAACATCTGTCCAGCAGGGCTGGGCACGGACACGGCGCTCCTGGGGCCAGGGGAGCGGGCTGGGGGCCAGCTGTGCTGGGGGACGGCACCAGGAGCATCCTGACCCTGCAATTCCCAGTGCCCCCTGCACAGTGGGACAGCAAGACAGGCTGGGAGAGCTGGGGGGGCTCATCTGGAGAAGAGAAGGCTCCAGGCAGAGCTCAGAGCCCCTTCCAGGGCCGTCAAGGGGCTCCAGGAGAGCTGGAGAGGGACTTGGGACAAGGGATGAAGGGACAGGATGAGAGGGAATTCCTTCCCACTGCCAAAGGGCAGGGTTAATTGGGATATTGGGAAGGAATTCTTCTGTGTAAGGGTGGGGAGGCCCTGGCACAGGCTGCCCAGAGAAGCCATGGCTACCCTTGGATCCCTGGAAGTGTCCAAGGCCAGGTTGGACAGGGCTTGGAGCAGCCTGGGGTAGGGGAAGGTGCCCCTGCCCATGGTAGGAGTGGAAGGACACCCTGGTCTGCACAGCCCTTTCCAATCCAGAGCAGTCTGTGATTCCAGGGTTCCCTGGGCAGAGGCTCCATGCTYGCTCCCCACGCAGCTGGGGTGCTTTGCCTCCCTTTCCTCATGGTTCCAAAGGAAGGTTTGGAAGCAGCAGCTGCAAAAGTGAGGGTGAAAAACAAGAACCTGTGACTTAAATTTGGAGGATTTTATCTGTGTGAAGGTTCTTTGTGCAGTCTTGGAGCTGGTGATCCTGATGGGAGCTGCTGTGATTCCAGGAGGATTCAATGGCAGTTCTGCAGGAGGTTTAGTCCCAACAAAAGACAGGAAGAACAAAACCACCTGGAGGAAGCAGTGGAACCCATTTCCTATTGGAATGGCTGGGAAGAGCAGGAATCTCTGCCCAAAGCAACTCTGGGCTCGTGCAATGTCTGGCCAAAWATCAGCCTGGCTGTTTCTCACAGGATGAGGACCTGAGCAGAGGAATTCCAGCCTATGGAAGGGGACACAGCAGCACTGGTGGGTGCAGGGGGTCCGGGTGCTCCCCAACACCCCACAACCCCACCAAGCAATGGATTTCCTTATCAGRAGCACCTGGCAGAGACCCAGCTGCTCCAGCTCCAATGAAGGAGCTGTCAGCTCCATGGGATGGGGGTCTCCTGGCACAGGGAGGTGAGGGACGAGCCAGCCCCTCTGCTCCTGGCCGTTCCTCGGGAACATCTCTGCCTGGAGGCTTTAATGACAAAGCCAAATGTGTGTGAGGAGGTGTAAGCCAAGGAGCCCGTGCCAGGTCCTGCTACCTACTTAATACCTGGGGCCTGTGCCGTGCTGACGATTCCCGCCTGGATAATGAATATTTTTAGCACTCTGCTAGAGTGCTTTTAGTGCCCGGAGAGGCCGTTCCTGGCCGGCTCCAAAGGCGGTGCTGGGGCTGCTGATGTTATTCCAAGGATGTCTTCCCCTATACAGATCTCAAAGGACTTGCAGAATATCCTGATCTCTTTCTCTTTTATGACGATTTTTTTTTTCCAACTTTCTCTGATGTAAGCGGAAATAAATCCTCTGCTTTGGAAACRGGGAGAGCTGCCGGGCCCTTCCCGGCTCCGGCACCGGGCGCGGAGCAGGGACAAAGGGCAGATCTGTCCCTGTCACCCCCTCCGGAGCCTGGGGCTGAAGGAAAGGTCCGTGCTGGGAACAGAGAGAGGGGGGGTTGGCCCCTACCCTTTGGTGGGAGCGAGGGGCTCCATCTGGAAGCACTAAGGATGGGGGGAAAGCCGAGTTTCCAGTATTGTGTTTGGCCGGGATCTTGTTGTAGCGACTGCTGTTAATGCAAATCCCGGGGTGATTCGCTCCAGCTCACTTAGCGCGGGCGAGGCAAAGAGGCAGGATTCCTCCAGCTGGAGCCAGCAGCCAGGGCAGAGGAGGAGGAGGTGGAGGAGAAAGAGAAGGAGGAGGAGGAAAAGGGCACTGGGATGCCCAGCTCCATGAGCTGCCCTGGGCACTGCAGGGAGGAGCCCGCTGGGGTCTCCTCATGATCCCTGGATATCCCTCTGGGGTGTTTTCTGGGCTTTTGGGATTATATTTCCGAAATTTTTGGCAGTTTTTGTGGTTGTTGTTTATATCCATGACGCCAGGGGATGGATGAACACCCACCCTGATCTCTGGGAAAGAGCCCTCACTGCCTGAGCTCTGGGGGCTTTGTGTCCCACCCAGGGGCACCCACTGCCTGCACTCCTCTGCTCTGTTCATCCCTCTCAGAAGAGCTTTTTCCTTGCAGGTTTAAGTAGGGATATGGGATGGTTGGTGATTCCTGAAGGGATGTGTTGGGGGTTGGCATGGGCAGCTCATCACAAGGACCCACAGCCACTGGAGGCAGGATCTGCTTTCCCRAACAGATGAATTCCTCAGGCCTGGAGCACCCCCTCCCCTCTCCTCAGGTTACTCTGTTAATCCCAGCAGGAGAAGCATTGCTGATAACCGGGAGATGCTTCGGGTGGGAGGTGTCAGGATCCTCCATCCCGTGCTGGAGGACACACGTGGCAGCCCCAGGGTCACTTCCCACCTTGGGCAGAGCTCTGGAGAGCTTCACCCAGGAATGAGAAAATTCCCTGTGACATGGGGAGTGAGCCCTGACACCTCTCCRTGGCCGGGGGCTGGAGCTGTGGATTGCTGGAGAGGGTGTTCCTGCCCTCCCAGGGATCCATGTCCTGGCCCTTCCCACACCCAGGGCACGGGCAGGGCAGCAGGTGACAATTTGAGCAAAAACTGATCCCATTCCAGGTTCCTGAAGTCACTGTGCCTTTGCAATGTGCTAATTCCTGGGCCCGCACAATAATTKATTCCAGATCCCGGAGCGGTTTTGCAGGAGGGCGATGGATCTTGGCAGCCCTTCCCACCTCCAGCACGGGAACCTGCAGCTGCAGAGGGACCGGGGCACAGCCCCTGCTGAGGGAGGGATGGTGGGAAGGGCATCAGCTTCCCGGGATGCTGCAGGGCTCAGATCCAAGCTGGAAGAGCCGTGGGTGGCCATTCCATGCATCCCACCTCCTGATCCAGCTCATCCTCCCCGGCTGCTGCACGTGTCCCCCRCCGCAGGGACATCTGCTCCTGCTCTTCCCTCCCCCCTGCAATCCGGGCCGGAGGTGGTGCAGCTTCAATCTTTCCAAGGGTTCAGGGAGGTCAAAGACTTTTTCCGATGGTTCTCACCGGGCTGTGCCTTCCCCGGATTGCATCAGGGCAGGAGAGCGCTCGTTATCCCCCACATCCGACCCCTCGGTGAGCTCATTCCTTGGCCGGGCTGCTCCCATCCCAGATGGATTTATTCACCCCTCTGCCTGTCCCACAGCACGTGGATCCCAGGGGGGTTTTCCTATGGATCTGCCCTCCAGGACAACTCTTGCTGGAACATCCACAGTGTGTGGGTGAGGGGTGAAGCCTCCCCAGCCCCCTGCCCATGCACCAAACAGGGGGGTTCCAACAATTCCCRAATCCAGGCTCTTCCCGGCCATCCAGGGCAGTGCTTGGAGCCCGAACGGAGCCGCTGCGGCTGGGGAAGGTTGWGCTGGGGCAGAAGCAGCTCTAGCTTGTTTTTCCCTCTAATAAAAAACTAATAAAGGAGAAAATGAAAAAATAATTTTCTGGAATTTGGCTGTGTCTGCCTGATTTCCTCTGTCCGATCCGCAGGGATGCGGATGTGCTGGCATGTGAGATGTGGGACACTGCGGCATGGATCTGCTTCCCTTTTTCCCTTTTTCCCTTTCCCCTTTCCTCTTTTCCCTTTCCCCTTCCCTCTTTTCCCTTTTCCCTTTCTCCTTTCCTCTTTCCCTTTTCCCTTTTTTCTCTTCCCCTTTTCCTTTTCCTTTCCCTTTCCCTTTTCCCTCCCCATTTGTCTTCCCCTACTCTTTTCCCTTTGGTTTTTCCCTTTTTCCCTTTTTCCTGCTCCTTCCTCTTGCTCTTCTCCTTCCTCTTCCTCTTCTACTTTTACATTTCCCTCCCCCTATTTCCTTCCCCTTCTCCTCACTCTTTTCCTCTTTTCCTTTTCTCTTTCCCTATCTCCCTTCCCTTTTCCCCTCCCTCCCGCCGCAGGATCCCACATCGCACCACCCCTGTTCCACCCCTCCTGCATCCCATCTTTTCCCTGCTTCCCACTCAGTGCCTCCTGCCCTTTCCACCCTCTCCACAGCCATGGTCACCCCTTGGCAGGGCCCAGCCCCCTGATTCCCCCTCGTTGTTGTGTTGGGCTCGGAGCATTCCCGGGTGTAAATCCCTGCTCAGGGCCCATCCCGTGTTATTTATGCTCCCGCCGGGACCCCGCGCTCTTTTATCCTCCTCTTTAATCCAAACCAGAGAGGGGTTTGGCTTAACCCAGTCTGCAGCATTCCCACTCTGGCCCCTGCCAGCCCTGCTCCTTGGAAATTCAGATAAGGGGAAGATTTATTCTGGCGAGGGGGGGGTTAAGGGAGAGTCACTTTTGGGGGTTCTTTGAAGATAAATTTAACTTGTTCTTATCTGCTGCACTTAACCAAAAGTTAACGCTGGGGGGGCTGTTGGAGGGGGTGGTTTTAATCTTTGGCCTCTTCCATTTTGGGTTCATTCCAGGGACATCCATTTCTCTGGCCAGGTAAAGAATTCCGGTCCCTGCCAGCACAGGGAGAACTGGAGATGCTGTGGATAACTGTGGGATCCTGCCCCCCTGCAGCACTGACTCATCACCTCCTTGGGGTGRGGGTGGAAAGGGGGAGGTCCTGGCCCTGTGGGGCTCTAATCCCCCCCAAATCCAYTGACAGCCCTGCCCCCATGCCTGGGCTAACGAGCACAAGGCTAATTAGTGCCCCACGTGCTCAGGGCCCTGCTCTCGGTGCCAGGGGTTATTAAGGTGCTGCCAGCCAGGGTGACACGGAGGGTGTGGGGGGGCTCCCCATGCTGGGAGCGGGGTTCACAGACCCTATCCAGGACCTGTGCCCTTGCCTTGTCCCAGTCCATGAGGATCCCTTTGCCAGATGTGTCTCTGCCTGGATCTGGGGGCAGAAGTGCCCCAATCCCTTCAGGCAAGCAGCATTTTTGGGGTGAGCTGAGCAGCTGCAGGTGACATCCCTGGGGTACCTGTGCTCGTGTCTGGGCAGAGCACATAAATACGGGGTTTTTTTGTTGTTGTTGTTGTAGTTCTGTTTGYGTKTTGTTGTTGTTGTTGTTGTTGTTTTTGCACAGTTTCTTGCGGTACGATATTTTGGCCAGAATGTTAAAGGTTTTCCTTGTGTGAGCAAGGAGAGGATGAGAAATAGAAAGTGTGGAGGAAATCTTTGCCTCCTGCCTGCTCTCTATGCAAAGCCAGCCCTGGGTTTGCTGTTCCCTGTTCCCACATCCCCTTGCTGGAGCCTGCCTGGCACCAGGCCCCCATCCCAGGAACGGTGACGATGCCTGGAGCAGCCACGTGTCACTGCAAAGGCCACTTCCCGTGGCTCTCTGGGATGGCCGTCCCTGACCTGTGACCTCAAGGTCAGCAGGTATTGACAACCCCCCCATTCCTGGGGGGAAAGGAGCCTCCAGCCAGCCCAGGAATTCACGGCTTTGTGGAGTCAGAGCATCCCGGGATGGGCACTGCAGCTCTGGATCCCTCTGCCCCAGGCCTCTCCGGGCCAAGGGCTGGCTCCTGTCACTGATTCCCATCACTAATTTATGTCCCAGGGCTTGGGCTGCCTTAATTCACCCGAGGAGGGAGGGCAGGTCCTGGCAGCAGCCGTATTTCTGCCAGAGGTTATCTGGGAATTCCGCCCGGCTCTGCCGGRGGTTATCTGGGAATYCTGCCTGGCTGTCGTGACCCTGCATGGGCTGAGCTGTGCCCTCCCCTGCCAGGGTCCCACTCATCACCCCAGAGCACTCCAGGACTGTCACCTTCCCCCCCAGGGTCACTGGATGTTKACCTGGCACAGACTGTGGGGCAGCTCTGGGGCAGGAGAATGTGGGAAAGCAGGGAGGGAAGGAGTGGGAGGGAAGGATGGGGATCCATTTGGATGTAGATCCTGGTGGTTCTGCTTCCCAACAGGGATTTCCTACAGTGTCTCCCTTGGCACAGGGGCTTTATAAGAYACTCCAACCATCAGGAAATAGTTAAAAGCAGCCACAAGTGTCCAAAATCTAAATMGACAGGACAAATGGTGGAGAGAAGAGCTGAGGAAAGGATGAAATCCATGACTCTCCTCAGGCTGCACCAGCAGCTCCAGAGGGTGAATCTGTTCCTATCCATGGAGCAATGATGTTTTCCATGTGCTTTGTGCTCTCTCCATGCACTGGGCTGGGTGGGAAGTGCACAGGAACCATTTCCTCTCCTTCCCACCCCCCTGGAAGGTGGATGCTGGTGGGGCAGCAGCGATCCATCAGGCTGAGGACATTATTTGGGTTGCAATCAACTGGAAACGAGGGAGTACCTGCGGAACAGGAGCGGGAGGGGGCTGCATGTGGCTGTTGAAAGGTCGGGGGCCCTGGGGATCTCTTGCCTTCTCCTGATAAATTGAGGCTGTGTGTTCCAACCCCWTCCGGTGTCAGCCCCTCTCCACCASGGGATGGGATGGGGGCACCTTCCTGGATCTCACTGGGGCATCCTCCAGGACTGTGTTGAGGGTAAATAAAGGCGTCTCTGAGCTCTAGCTCCTCATCAGGCACAGTGTGTCCTTAGGGATTGMATTCCCAGCAGGCAGGAAAAGCTCCATGTCCCCACATCAGCAGTGACCTCATTTTCCAAGTCCTTTGCTGGAGGAGCTGCCCATCCCGAGCCCCTGGAAATGGGATGTGGGTCCTGTCCCCACAGTGCTGAAGGACAGGATCCCCCTGAGAACCCTTCTCCACTCCTGCAGGTATGGCCTGGATGAGCTGGGAGCATCCCAGTGAGCAGGAATGGCCCAGGCAGGACCTCGGGAGTGGCTTTTGGTGGTGGCAGTGCCAGGGCAGAGAACAGGCAGGGAGCAGGCAAGGAACAGACAAGGAACAGGCAGGAATCAGGCAGGGAACAGGCAGGGATCAGGCAGGGATCAGGCAGGGAATGGGCAGGGATCAGGCAGGAATCAGGCAGGGAAAAGGCAGGGATCAGGCAGGGAACAGGCAAGGAACAGGCAGGGATCAGGCAGGGAATGGGCAGGGATCAGGCAGGAATCAGGCAGGGGACAGGCAGGAATCAGGCAGGGAATGGGCAGGGATCAGGCAGGAATCAGGCAGGGGACAGGCAGGGATCAGGCAGGGATCAAGCAGGAACCAGGCAGGGATCAGGCAGGGATCAGGCAGGGGACAGGCAGGGATCAGGCAGGGATACCATGAGACACAACATTTTGGGAAATCCAGAGTCTTCCCTTTGAGGGGGACAAGGGAAGCCCCAGCCCTGCCAGACAGCAGCAGGGACAGCCCTGGAACTTTTCCAGCAGAGAAGGGATCCAGGGAAGGCGAGGCCGAGGGCAGGAGCCTGTGGAATGGGAGCTGCAAAGGTTTTGTCAGCCCTGAGGAGCAGAACTTGCCTGGAGGCAAGAGAAAGGACAGGAAATAGAGTAGGCTGAGGCAAGGGTAGGGAACAAAGTCCTCCAGCACTTCAGAGGGAGAAGCTGTGCCAGGGAATTTGTGCCTCCACGAGAAAGCCACAGGCAAGAAAAGGGAAGTGAAGGTGGGAAGGACACTGCAGAGGAGAGGGAGGATTTTCTGTGACAGATTCCTTCGGAGCCAACGTCCCTGTGAAGGAAATGCCAGGGGTGAGAGGGTGCCACTGCCAAGGAGAATCCCAAAATCATCAGCCCCGAGGAGCACCAGCCTCTCCAGGGGTGCAGAAGTGTGGAACAGCTCTGCTGCCAGAGCAGAGGGATCGGGCTGGGAAGTGGCCAGGGAAAAACACAATTGTTAAAAATGCCGATTCATCAACTTTGTCAGGAGCAGATCAGCACTATTTGCCTTTTTCACTGCAAAAAAAAAAAAGAGAGAAAACCTCCCCAAATTATTGAACACGTTTTTCTGTTTCGAAAACCCTGAAATTAAACATAATGACAGGAAAACATATTAAAAATAAATGACCATCGTGACTGAAACAAAAGCTTGGGAAAATCCAGGGGGAGCACATTTGGGTTGTCCTGAGCTCCTCTTTGCAGATATTTTCCCTTCYTCCACATCATCTTTTAGCTGCTTTTTTTGAGATGTCACATCCCCAGTGCCCAGTGTGGCAGMTGGGGATGGATTTGGATGGAGAGGAGCCCATCCAGGAGCATGATGAGGACAAGATGGGGTGGCAGGGATCCACAAAGGATGGAGCAGTGAGCTGGGAATTTTGCCTGCAYCCCTTGACTCACTTCAAGCCAACACTGAACCCATTTTGTATTCTGCTCCCAGGCTTCCCAGAGAGGGACTGCAAAGCCCTTGAGGCGCAACAAGGTGCTAAAGTTATAATAAATAAGGTTTTAATTAAGCTTGTGGTCCTCAAAAAAGACCTTGGTGAAAGATGGGAGCAAATCCCACCGAGGGAATGTCAGCCCTACAAAGAGTGAGGCTGTGTGAGACCTGTAATGGCTCTACCAGAAGGGCTCTCCCTTGGACAGAAAGTGAGAAAAGATGCCTTAATTGCTAATCCAGAGGAATTCGGAGCCATAGGCACAATGTCCCCTCCCCGGTGCTGGGAGGATCGGCAGGGAATTCCTGGAATGATTAATCATGGGACAAACTCATTACAAACATAGAGAGGTGAACCCAAAGGCTGGAGGCTCCTCTGGAAAAGGGATTTCAGCAGGGGAGAGGAAGGGGCTGGAGCAGCTGCCAGCAGTGACTGCTCTGGGTGACCACGGTGGCCCCAAGGAAGGGCAGGGGYGGCATTTCCTGGCTGCTGTGGGGAAGTGCTGCTCCCAAGGGAAGATCCCCACTGGAACTCACCGTCCTGGGGGCTGGRGCAGTGAGTTCAGGATCTGGGGAGCTTCTGGATGCTCCATTGGCTGTGCAGGGCGACCACAGGACATCCCTGACAGCAGGACATGAGTCCCCCATCCTTCTGAACGCTGCAAGGGAGGGCACATCCCTGCAGGACTCAGGGAAGGGATGTGCTGGGGGGGTGAGGGCAGGGGAGAGGGGCAGGAAACTCCAGTGGGAAATCCTAGAATCGTTTAGGTTGGAAAGGATCTCCAGAGCCATTGAGTACAACCATAAACCCAGCACTGCCAAATCAGCCTCTCTGGGGAGCTGAGGGCGTTGGAGAGCTGGGGGGCAGAATGGGGACCCCAAAATGCCACAAGCCTGCAGCTGGGAAGTGGCCAGGGCTGGAAGGGATGGCAGGAATGGCAGGACAGGCAGGAATGGCAGGACAGGCAGGGCTGGCAGGGCTGGCAGGACAGACAGGACAGTGGGCAGCATCCTGCCCCCCAACCCCCTTGCTCAGCAGCATCGGTGCAGCCCCAGGTCGTGTTCTCCCATCTCCACAGCACAGCCGGGGGCCCGGGGAAGCTCCCAAAGCCCCGGGCCGTGTCTGGAAGCWCTTGCTCAGCCGGAGCCCGGAGGGTGGGGAGGGACGGGCGATGAGTGGAGCCATTCGTGCGCTGGGGCCGCTCTTCCTGACAGGACCCAGCCGGGGGCAGATCCCGGTGTCCCGGGGATTCCTCCGGCTGCCAAACCGATCAAAAATCCCTCACACCTCTGGGGGAGGCGGCGGGGCGGCCGTGGCCCGGCCCCGGGCAGCCGCGCAGGGCTGCTGTGGCTCTGGGTTGTTTCGGTGCAGAGCTGGGGGATGCTCCTGTGGCTGGATTTTCTCCTGAGCTGGTGGGAGCAGCTGGTGAAGCTGTGGCCGCTCCTGTCCGACTGCTCCAGCGTCCTGGAAAAGCCCCGTGGGGTGTCCCAGGAGAGGAGACCCGAGGGAAGGAGGGGTGGGATGCCCTGCATTTACTGAGGGGTGGGATGTCCCCACATTGAGATGGATTTGGGGGTGCGATGTCCCCACATCGAGGTGGGTTTGGGAGGCTGGGATGTCCCGACATCGAGGTGACTTTGGGGGTGCGATGTCCCCGCATCGAGATGGCTTTGGGGGCGGGATGTCCCGACGTTGACATGGTTTAGGGGTGCGATGTCCCCACACCGAGGTGGGTTTGGGGTGGGATGTCCCGACATGGTTTGGGGGTGCGATGTCCCCGCATCGAGGTGCCTTTGCGAGGCCGGGATGTCCCGCATTTCCCTGGATAAGGACAGTTGTGCCCCCGTGCGCYGACCCGGGGAGGCTCCGAGCGGGGCTGGGAGGGGCAGCGAAGGTCTCGGTCGAAGCCGGGCCCCTCCCGCCGAGCCCCCCGCGCTGCCCCGGCCCCGGCAGCTGCCCGGGAGCGGCTTCCAGGTGTCGCGGCGGGAACCGGGCAGGGAGGTTCAAAGGGAGAGGTTCRAAGGGAGAGCGGGGGCTCCTGGGCGAGCCCGGGGTGCGGCGGGGCCGGGGGGCTGCGGGGAACAGGGACAAGGGGCTGTGACACCAGTCTGTCCCTCCTCCTTGCGGAAGCCAAAGGCTGATGTTGAAACCTCCTTTTTGCCACGGAAGAGCTTGGGTGGGGAAAAATTCAAACATGAACATTTTGGCGTTTTCATTTTCCCCAGTTTCACTCCGAAAACAATGTCCTATTCCCTGCCCTCCCGATTTTGATGAAAAACTCTGAAAACACGATTTCCCGCATCTCTTTTATGCGTAGGGGAAGTGTTGGTCATTTCTTGACCAGTCTCACTCCCTATTTTCCCTCCTCCCGTTTTTCYTTATCGCGGCTGGGCCTGTTCCCCACGTGCCAGGGCTGTGACATCGGCCCGAGGYGGCAGAACCCACACCAGGAGCGAGAAAAAGGAGGACATGAAAGTGGTTTTATCTCYCGGGATAGACATTAACACCCTCCACCCCACCTAATGATGCTGTGGAGCGGAAAAACACAAGGAAAGAGCCCAGGAAAGGGGGTCCAGAGCTGCCGGGGGAGGATGGGGGTACCCAGGATGGATTTGGGCGCTGCTGGATGGCGCTGGTCCCACTCGCCTGGCGGAGACTTTGGCATCCAGGGGCGATGGAGCTGCTTTGGCAGCGAACACCTGCGGGGCTGGGCCAGGGAAAACAAAGGTGAGGTGTGGGACGGAGGGCGAGGGGTTCGCGGGGTCGGCCGGCTCCTTATCTCCCGCACTGTTTGCTCCAAGATTAACCCGAGCCTGCAAGATGCGAAAGTCCAAGGAAAAGCAAGGCTGGGCTGGGATGATCGGGGGCCTCTCCCCCTCCCCCGGCGGGACGGCCGCGCTCTCCAGGAGGGCTGGGGTTTAAAGTCCAGGCGATTGCAGGGTGATTTACGACTCATTATTCTCTGCTGCAAGAGCTGGTTAATGAGCAATCAGGGGTTGGGCAGGGGGAAGGGGGGAATTGCGGGGCATTCCCCTGGGGAAGGGGCTTCTCTCCCAGGGCTTCTCYCCCSGRGGCTTCTCTCCCAGGGCTTCTCTCCCAGCTCARCCCAGGAGGAGAGCAGCGAACAGCGCTGGGAAGGCCGGGGAAAATCATTCCCAGCCCCCTCAGCTCAAGGACAGGGCAGAGAATTCCTGGATCTTTTCCATGTTTTRCACAACCCCTGCCACCGCGTTTAGCTGTTTCCCCATTACTTTCCAATCATGCCAGYTATCAGGAGCCCGTTTATCTGATAATCTGGCACTTGGAATTATTCCATGTTTTCGTAGTAGGTGATAACATTTCCCCATCCTGCTGACTCCATCGATTTGTCTGGAATGGTGKGGACGGGCGCAGGAAGCATTCCTGRAGGAAGGTCTCCCAAACCGGGCCAGAAGCAGCTGGAATATGGAAAACCTGGAAGAGAGGGAGGCAGCTCTGCTTCTCTCCTTGCTCACAGCCCGCCGGCCATTCCTGCCCGGCGAGGGGATCGCACCCCCAGCGGGGTCTTGGAAGAGTTAGGCTGGAACAAGAGGATTCCCTGCACCCCGTGCCCTCGGGGCTTTGCCTGCCCTTCCCCACAGAGCGCGGCACAAACATCAGCAGATAAAAAATCCCATCAGTGAACCCCAGGGCAGGGAGGGAGGGGAATGGGCAGCTGAGCCGGACCGGCAGTGCCTTGGGAAGGCGCCGCAGGGAATGGCTKCGCCTGGAGCATCCCAAAGCCCTGCCAGAGCCGGGGCAGGAGCGGGGCAGGGCAGCCCCCGGCTGACCCCAGCCTCCCGCGGGATGGTGCATCCCGCCCGGCTGGAAGGCTCTGGAGCTCCCGCCCGCATTCCCAAAGCTTTGATTCCCGCCCGGAGCAGTGCCGCGGGCCAGCCTGTCCCCGCAGGGCAGGGCACAGCCGGTCTGTGGCTCAGGGGACAGAGCCCAGCATCAATCACTGCCCCGGGGATGCTTAGACGATGTGCTGCCCACGGGTCACCGCCCGCGGCCAAAGGGCGCTGCCCGAGGGTCTGGCTTTGCTCTGGGAAGTGGCTCTGGAATAACAACAGCC
The DNA here is from genome assembly GCA_014549065.1 of Cardinalis cardinalis. NCBI lineage: Eukaryota > Metazoa > Chordata > Aves > Passeriformes > Cardinalidae > Cardinalis > Cardinalis cardinalis. The sequence goes on from JACDOX010000590.1 coordinate 174,733, forward strand.
CCTGCTGGCTCATCCCACCTGCAGGGAGCRTGCCCGTGGGGCTGCGACAGCCCCGGGGCTGTCGGGGGTCGGATCAGTGCCAGGAGGGATTCCCAGGGGGATTCCTAGGGGGATTCCCAGAGCTCAGAGCCGCGGAGCAGCCAGGGGGGATTCCCTGCCTGGGGTGCCTGCAGGGGATGCTCTGC
>JACDOX010000060.1:0-10298 GCA_014549065.1 Cardinalis cardinalis
GGAAGGCTTTATTCCCCCAGGAAAAGCTTCAGTTAAGGGCTGGGATTTTGGGAAGGCTTTATTCCCCCCATGGGCACCCTGGATCACCCCCTGGGACTCAGAGAAGCTGAGCCCAGCCAGCAGAGAGTCTTGGCTTTCAGCAGCTGGTGAGGAATCAGCCCAGCCCTAGTGGGACAGTTGAGGCAGCCTGGCCATACCCCGTGCTGCAGCTTTACAGCACTCAGCCCACTCCATAGAGCAATGGCATGAAAACCAGGGCCTTGAAACCCCTGCTTTGGACAGCAACAATCCCTGTCCTCAAGTTCCACCGGGCTTCACTCCAGCCAGAGCATTCCCAAAACACCATCAGCTTGTGAGAGCCCCAGGCCAGCAGAGACCTCATTGCATGGCCAGGGGCTCAGGAATCCAATCCAGCAGCACCAGCAGGGCACAGCTGCCCTTCCTCACCTCCTGTGCCTCAGCTCCCTGTGCAGCGTGCAGGGCTGCAGGGTTTGCACAGAGCACTTCCACACCTCTACATGCAGAACATTTCGTGCCAAGTGCAGGGAGAAGCGTTTTCCTGAGCAGCAGAACTCCGTGCTGGACCCTGCTGCTGGCAGGGGCTGCAGGGGCACTCACACAGAGAGGTTTTCCTGCAGAACTCAGGGCTGGAGAGGCTCAGTGGGGCAGGGCTGGGAGCAGCCAGAGCCCAGGGTCACTGCAGGGAGCAGGAGCCTGGGGGATTCAGAGGTACCTGCAGGGAGCTGTGTGCCAGCACCCAGCCTGGTGATTCATGAGCTGCTCGTCAGGAGCTGTTAAATATCTGCTTTTTGCCAACCTCACCGCTTCAGTCTGCCAAAGATACTGGAGAAACAGTCACTGGAAAAAATTTATAGTTTCTCTGGGGAAAACAAAAGCTTTTTGTGGCATAATACGAAATCATAAATTAATTTTTTTTTTAAATTAAGAAGTTACATCATGTTTTGATGTAATGTGATGTGGCAGGTCATGGTTTTAATTTTAATACGCTTAAAAAAGAGAGAGCAATGGAGATTTGGGAGTATAAATATTGTTTCTGAACCTGCAGCCTCTCTTGGTGGAGGCTGGCAAGGCAGGCTCACCTCTGCCATCTGGGTTCAGGTCTGATTTCAAGAAAACAGCCTGAACTGACTTCTGGGGGGAGCAGCAGCASTTAATGAACTGAACTTCCACTGCCCAGACCTGGCAGGAAATGCATTAGCCCTTCTGTGGTGTTTGCCATCCCCAGGCACTGCTGAGCTTTAAAAGCCTCATCATGCCCAGCTCACCTTGTTGGGGATCTCCTGCACTTGCAGTGGGTAAAATCCCAGYGAGGGCAGAGCCCCAGCAGGGTTCCAGGGCTGTGTTCCCCATGGCCTGCCCAGGCTGCAGGAGCAGCTGCAGGGCTCCAGAGCCTCTCCCGAGAGCTGCCCCTCACTCAGAGGGGTCCCTGGGGCTCAGGGCTGAGCCCATCCTGCTGCTCTCCATGGCACACTCGGGGTTTGTGGCACTGTGAGGGTGTGGCACAGAGCAGGGTTCACAGATCTTTCACCTGATGGGAGCTCTCAGCAGTCTAGGACTGTAAAGAGGTACAGAAATGTCCACCTGATGGTCTGTGGACCTGGGTCCTCTTTCTTTTCCAGGGAAAAAAGAAAGTCTTGTTAATTCGTGATAAAGGGCACAAAAGGGGCGTCAGCCTTCATTTCAGCCTTTGGTCACCGCCATGAGAAATGGAAAGGGTCAGGCACATTGCAGRGCCAAACAGAGGGGAAACAATCACCTACTCAGCATTTCACACCCCGAATCTGCTGGGTTTCCCCTTCAGCTGGCTCCCTGGGTGGTGTTCAGGCAGTGATTTGCAGTTCACAGCGTTCCTGGGCAGGAGCACTGCCCTSCTCCCTGCCTGGCTGTGGGGATGCTGCAGCTCCCACTGCCGCCTTGGCCCTGGGGATGCAGGASGGGCGAGTGCTGTGACCCAGCTGAGGAGGGCTCCACCAGCAGCCCCTCACCCTCTGCCCAGCCCGGGGACACTGGGGCTCTGCTGGGCGCCTGCCTTCCATTCTCTAACTGATTTCTCTTTCCAGTCCTCTTATTTATTTTCCTGCTAGTTCATTTCCCCCATTCTGCCTCTCATTTTGATATTTTTAATCCCATTCAGCAGAGGGACAAGGGTGACCYGTGGTCCCCGTAAGTGACACGCAGTGTGTGGCTTGAGTGACAGGAGGTACCATTAGAACCAGCAGCCCTCCCGTGACAGGGACTGTCCCTGTTAACATCTCTGTGCTCTGGGCTGCGGGTTTGATCTCCCGGAGCTGTAAATTGTGAGTGACTCCATCAAAGTCAGAGGCATTCCCGCAGTGCTGACACGGGGGTCAGCTGGGAGGGTGCTCTCAGCATTTCACTCGTCTGGCTGGGTGCTCTGCCCCTTCTGCCATCGCTGGGGCCGTGCTGGCAGGCAGCTGGCACGGCACCTGCTGGCACTCAGCTTCTCCCTGCCCTGGCTTCTGCAGGATCAGCCTCACGCTGCCATTCCAGCCTGGCTGGGGAGGCAGAGCCCTGCAATGCTCTATTGGAAATCATATCAATATCAAAACACAATAAAAGCCAACCAAAAACATCTGAAATCATTTTCTCTGTGTACACAGAGTGTGCTTCCTTGGGGTAAAACTGATCTTCCAGARTTCAAGTGGAAAGTAAACTACTGCAGGCAGAGAAAGTTCAGCAGAATTGGCTGAGAACAAGAGGCCAAGATTAAACATCTCCAGAGGTAACCTGTGAGGAGGAAAATGATTTTGCCTTCAGTTGCACAGTTTTACACCCCTGTTGTATGACTGGTTTCTGTGCTGGTAATTTCTCTGCATTAAAGAAAGCCATGAATGTTCTGGGGGAGGCTGAACTCTTAGGAGAGGCTCTGTGGGAAGGGGGGGAGAATGCAGAGTTTTGATTCATGCCAGCAGGAATGTGCTCACTGGGAACAGAGTTTACAAAACTCGTTTCAGGAGGTACCAAACCACAGAGAGATCAAAACCTGCGTGATCAGACTAACTTGGGAAACAGAGCAAGGAGCTGCAGGAATGGGTGCATAGGGAAAGTGGGGAGGGTCAGAGGTGGAGGAGCCCTTAAATCTCTTTGCAACTGAGAGAAAACAGAAAAAAGATTTTCAAGAACTCCATACTTTGTATTCTCTTAGATAACGAGAACATAAAACGCCTGGTTTTCATCTTTTTTACACTTATGTAAAATTAGGATCAACTCACCAAGTTAATGGAGTTACATAGGTTTAAATCTGGCGTAAGTGAGATAAGAGGCAGGCCYGTCAGTTCATTAAGGACTTCATTAGCTGTGACTGCAGGATCTCACCGAGCCCTGTTCCTGCAAATACAAACATGCATTTGGGGCCACAGGAGGGGATCCTGCCTGTCCTGGGCCGGGGCTGCTCCACAGGCAGCTGCAGGCAGAGGGCCCCGGCTGGAGGCACTGGGGATGGGGAATGGGTGTTTGTCCAGCCCAGGACTGGCCCTGGAGCGGGGTGGGTGCACACAGGGGACCTGCACTGCTGGCAGACAGCACAGCAGGCACACAGGGCTGCACACACACAGGAGCTGCCACCTAATTCAGCCTTCTCAGGACTCCTTGGCTGGCAAAACTCTCCTGTTTATGTTTATCTCAGATGAAAGTTAAATATAAAACTTCATTCCAGTGTTCTGTGCTTTCTGCTGAGGGATTGCTGATGGTCTCATGATGCTTCTCAACCCACTCTGTGCCAATTTGACTCGAACATCAAGAGAAATGTGTATTAAAAACCATCCACGAGAAGGATGTGAATAACAAAGCAATGAGCAGCTCCCTCACGAAGTTTATTCCCCTTCAGGATTGAAGGGCTCCATCATTTCAGCTTTGCTCTTTGATCACTGGGAAATGCTGCAAATCTCCCATGTCCCACACAGGGCAGCTGTGAACAACTGCAAATTTTTGTGTTTAAGTTATAGGTCAAGCAGCAATTTCCCAGCACAGCCCCTAATGAAAGCAAAGATTTTCTYCCTTTTAAGCACACATCAGACCAATCTAATTTACTGGGGAGAAAATTCACTTTAGTGCAGAAGGACAATCCAGACGTATACACTACTTAGGCTCTTGTTAAGTGAAAATTGGGATAAGTGGTACTAAGTGGATGCATAGATCTTAAGCTTGTCCTCTTCAATAGGGTGAATTTTACCCTTAACAAGAAGTGTAAGTGGAGCATCAGTGTTGTCTGGGTTCTTCTGAGGATCATTAGCACACAGCTGAGTTTCCCCATAAAGATGCAGCACGAAATGGGAATTAATTGAGCTGTTTTAGTAGTTATGTACTTCCTGCTTGTCGCTTCTTACTTGTAAACTGTGAACTCTATTATGTCTTGCCCAAATTATGTTGGGGAAAAAAGGTTTTGAATTAATTTCTATCAATCCTTCCTGGGATTTCCTTATGCATTTCTACTCCATTTCTGCTATTTGTTCTGCTGGAAATTTACCATATCACAAGGAAATCCTGCAGACACTTCATTTAGCCTTGGAGTGCCTTGCTGGGTTTGTCCTTGAGAAGTTCTGCTCGGAATGCAGCAAGGCAAGCTCAGATATGCAGATGTGATCTGGGCCCTCCAGACAAACCTCACAGGCACAGGCCAGCCACCAGGGAAGGGCTGATGGCAACCTCAACCTGGGGAAACAAACTGGGCCTGAGGGRGCTCCAGAGGAGCTGGGCTGAGCTKGTCCTTCCTTTAGCCAGCACCAGCAGGCCCAGAGAGGCTCAGTGCTCCCTTCCCAGGGAACCTGGGCGTGGTGTCCAGGCTGGTGTGGCTCTGGAGATGGGTTTCACTTCAGAAAAGCTCTGCAAGGGACAGTGATGGCTGGGAAGGCGTAACTTCAGCTCCAGGCTGCCAGACCTCTGTGCTGGAARAGGGGRGACCTGGAAGAGGGGGGACCTGGAAGAGGGGGGACCTTCTCAGTCTCCACAGCTCCTGAAGGAGGGTGCAGCCCCCAGATGGGGATCAGGCTCTTCTGCCACGTCCCAGCTGAAGGGATGAGAGGAAATTGGTTTCAGTTGCACCAGGGCAGGTTCAGATTAGATATTGGAATTTTTTTGTCACCACAGGARTGGTCAGGCATTGGAATGGGCTGCCCAGGGAGGTGGTAGAGTCCCCAGCTCTGGAAGTGTTCACATGGCATCTGATGTGGCGCTTGGGGACAGGTTAAGGGTGGTGGAGGAGCTGGGCTGATGGTGGGGCTGGGTGACCTGAGGGTCTCTGGGCACAGGTTAAGGGTGGTGGAGGAGCTGGGCTGATGGTGGGGCTGGGTGACCTGAGGGTCTCTGGGGACAGGTTAAGGGTGGTGGAGGAGCTGGGCTGATGGTGGGGCTGGGTGACCTGAGGGTCTCTGGGGACAGGTTAAGGGTGGTGGAGGAGCTGGGTTGGTGCTGGGGCTGGGTGACCTGAGGGTCTCTGGGGACAGGTTAAGGGTGCTGGTGGAGCTGGGCTGATGGTGGGGCTGGGTGACCTGAGGGTCTCTCCCAGCCCTGCTGACTCTGTTCTGTGCCAGCTGGGCTCTGCTCTGCTCTGCTCCTCTCAGCGTGGTGGCAGTTCTGGTTCCCAGGGATGGTCACTGCATCACTCCCTGCCCAGCTCCTCCTCAGGGGGCTGAGAATGGACAATCCTGCTCTGTCCTGAGCAGCCACTTGAGACAATTTCATCAGGTGCTCCCAGCAGGTGGCCTGAATTGCTAATAGAGCTCGGAAGATTCCCTTTTCCTGCTATACTTTATTTCCCACTTGACCCCAAATCAATCTTCTGGCTGGTTCAAAAAGCCCCACTGTCCCAGGGGAAGGAGATGACACCTGGGTGTGAGAGCTGGTGCCCCTGGCTGGTGGCCCTGATGTCACTTCAGTGCTGTCCATCAGGGGAACGTCCCTGCACAGACTCTGGGTTACCTTGGCTGCAGTGACTCATCACTTTCCCACAATTAAAGTTTGAGCTCTAATGCAGAGCAGACTTATCTGCTTTGACAGGACAGTACAGAATAAACAGAAAAGACTAAATTTGTATTGGCAGCTACCACTGCGCTGCAGTTATGAGTAATCCAGCACAACCAGAAAGGACAGCAGGAAATCAAAATAGACTCCAGGGGCTGGAGAGCCAACAGAGAACCCAGAGCTSTTGGTCCCCAGGAACTGCCTGGTTAGAGCTGCACCAAGAGACTGGATGGGAACAGCAGCARTATGTTATATGTTAATGCAATATGTTAATAATGTTTCCAGGATTTCTCTCCTATTTATATATCTCTATATAATGTTTTTAAAATAATTTCTTTCTTTTTTATCTCTTAAACCAAAATGGCACAGTGGTTGATTTTTCTGTTTGCTACGAAGTGGAACAAACCTTTCTTCACAAAGTGAGCAGCACTCAAACACAGCGATTCCSTCCACCCTGTGCCCTCCTGCACTCAGAGCAGCACTTCCCACAGAGGGTCCCAGCTGCCCAGTTTCCACTCAGCYGGGACGCCTGGAGGGGCTGCAGTGACCCAGCCCCAGCAGAGGAAGCTGCACCCTGCAGGAGCTCCTGGAGCCGTCCCTCCCCACACTGCTTCCCAGGCAGGTTTCCTTGGTTCTGGCCATGTGCTAAAGGCARTTACCTGCTGGCACAGGTGGGGCATCACACCTGGAAGTGTTTGAGGAAGAGGAGGGGAGTCAATTTGTACASAAAAAATTGGGTTCAGTCTTACCTTGGAGACCTTGGTTTGCAGATTCATGGGCTCAGGAGCTGCGCTGAGAAAAGGCCTGCACGGGATCCAGCTGGGCTTGGTTCCCTGTGCCCAGTGCTGCTGGATGGCCCAGTCAGGAGCTCTGGGAATGAGGAAAACATGGAATTTCTTATTACATTTATATCACTGACTCCAAATTTACATGTGCAATTAGTGCATCTGCACATGCAGATCAATAAAGAACATGTTCAGATGAACAGAACTTGCTGGCTCGTGTTTCAGCAAATTAGGACATGATTACACACAGTCAAAAATCTGGATCCTAAACCTTTGTACGCTTCTGTTGTGATATTTTGTAATTGCTAATTGCAACAGTATCTGTGCAGGGCATGTAATTCAACATGACAAGTGTTTTTAGCAGCAGGTGAATAAGATAAGTTATTGAAACAGCAAAATTATTGCCAACATTGAGGAAATTAGATAAAAATGCAAGGTCCAAAGAGCCTCATTCATATCAGATCTAACACAAGCTGGAGTAAACACAGAGAATTGTTAACTTTACATGTCAATAAATTATTTAAATAGTTTATAAGGAAACAGTGGCTTGGCACAGTTCTGACTTTTCAGCATCATAAACAGAGTAGTAATACTACACAGCTCTACTCATATATTTATATTTTGGACTATTCACCTCTTGTGTTCTGTGTGTAAATTGGAAAGCCTTGAACATTAATATAGCAGACACAAATCCCTCCTTTAACAGCTCCCAGCCCATGGGGGAGCAGAAGCTCTTTTGTTACCTGTGAAATTGCTTTGCCCATCGAGTCTGAGTTTTGGTCCTTCAGCAATGCTTGGCATCATTTATTCCAAACTACCACAAGCCCCACCTTGCAGTGCCTCCTCCAGGGAAGCGGTGCTGGAGAAGGCTGTGAGTGGCTGTTTGGGAGCTCCAGTTTAGGCTTTGTGTGTGCCCTGGAAGCTTTGGGAGCTGTGGTGGTGCCCAGCAGAGTGTCAGGGGCACCTGCAGGAAATGGGCCTGCTTCTGTGCCAGGCACTTTTGGACTGCCACGAAGACGGCTTCACTTTTAGTTCATGTTTGAATGCCAAGCATCAAGGATGTGATATCCTTCATGAGGAGCACTGTGCCTTTCCCTTGCCTTCCAGCATGAAGTAAGGGCTGCTGGGTGTCCTGCAGGAGCCCTGTGAGCGTGTTTGAGAGGTCAGGACAGGGATGTGGCCATGTCCTGCAGCACCTGTGGCCTCAGATTCCCTTCTCAGACAGCTTCCAAGGGATCTGTTGTGGCTTTCACTGGCCAAAAAGTGCACTCTCCATCCAGTTCTGCAGCCAGGATGAGGAGCAGCACAGGCTCTCATGTCCAGCTGCAAGTTCTGCCTTTCTTTGTGGCAACTTTGCTGTGACAGCAAGGGCATCACCAAGCACCAGTGAGAAGGATTAATCTGAGAGGTCTCAGGTAAGTTTTAATAACACTGGATGCTGCAAACCTGTTATTCCATGAATCCCCCTGGCAGAGTGAGCCCTGCCTGGGAGGCTGGGGCAGCCTGGGGCTCTCTGCTCTGTTCCCCATCCTGCTGGAGCACCTGCAGCCTTTGGGGGCTGCTTCCAGCAGCATCTCACAGCTCGTGCCTCCCTCCCTAACCCTCTGCCCTGTTGCCACAGCAGCTTTAGCTCATTTCTTGGTGTTGGCTCCCTGCTCGTGTCCTGGCCATCAGTTCATAGATAGAACTGCCATGTCCACAGCTATGGACAGGCACAGAGAGCTCAGTAAATGCACAGGCACTCAGGAAATGTGTGCCCAAAGTCAGCATTTCTAAACCAGCACCACAGGCCCACGGCCTTCCCACTTCTGCTTTCACTTTAAAATTCTTTCTTAATCAGGAATAATGAACACCAACACCCAGTTATTCAGTAAAGCAAAGCATATAAGCAATTAAATTAAATTAAATTAGCACAGCCAAGCAAACAAAGCAGTAATCATTCAAGTCCTCTATTTAGGCTGCAGCCATAGTGATAGACTGAAGAATAACAACACATTCCAGTAAAGACAATTACTATCAAATTTTTATTTTTCAAAAATCTCAAACACTGAGTAAATACTAATTTTTGTCACAAAAGGTTCCTTTTAAATCGTCTTTCCCTCTCACTTCAAAATGTGACAAATCCCAGACAGAGCTGGTCTTTTATAAGCCTCATTTTACAGGAGTATATTCAGCATTATCTTCTCCACACAGTTTGAGCTCCAATCCTCCTGGGAGTCTCCACCACTTTCCTTGAATGTACTAAAACAAGGATTGGCCAGTCCAGAACAGTAAAGGATGAAGGTATTAGAGAATAGTCTTGGGTCAAGAATTATTATTGCTAGAGGCCTCCAAAATCTAGTTATGGGTTTCAGCAAACCCTGTGGGCTCTTATGATAATGCTTTTCTACAGTATTATTGTTATATGGCACTAAATCAGTCAGATTCATGAGCAACAAGAGGTCAATGTCTGATTGAAATTCATAAGGTCAAAAAGGAAACTAAAAATCAATTTATAAGATATGAAGATTTAGGTTCAAACTATATCCATGAGCAATAAAATTTCACATCCATAAATGTAAGAAATCAGTTATTAAACTTGAGGGGGGGAAGAAGACTTATTAAGTTTTACACACACATAAGGCAGCTAACACATAATTTTATCAGACATTACTGAAATCCTATGTGTAATATAAGAGATGATGGGCTAAAATGCTAAATGGTTTAGCACTAAATTATTAAGTGATGGATCCCTAAGGTATTAAAAAAGATAAGAAATGCAGAGCAGGTGTCTCTCCCACCAACTCTTGATCACCAGTTTAAGTGCATATTGATAACAAATGCACTTTAGAGGCAAAATAGTATTAGTAATATTTTTGCAGTGTGAAAGCCTCATGTCAGAATAACTAAAAGCTTCTACCTGACAAAGAAATGTTCGTATATATTACACACACACACACATATATATATATATATATATATAAAATCATGTAAAGTGTTAGGTCCCTGTGGAACAGAAATGAAGCTCCAGTGCAGTGGAGTTGGTGTGGTACTTACACATGAGTAAATAATGGAGGGGAAATAACAACTCCACCACATTGAGGAGGAGAATTATAGCAAGGACTCTTACCTGGGCTGAAATGAAAATGCATTTCTATTAAAATTACAGATTAATGGAGATTCCTGGAAGCCAAAAGGGATAAAAATGGAACACTGCAGACAAATGTGGTTATTTCAAGCCTAACCTGTTGATTCCATGAGAACTCTTTTTTCCCTTGCTAATAATTTTCCAGTTGTGCCCCCTTGGGATTGGTGATTGCTGCCCAAAAKTGGTATTTTGGTCTCTTGGTGCATGCAGCCTCGAAGGCAAACGGAACCAGCCAGACCCTGAGCTTCTGCTGCTTCAAACCCTCCTTGTTTTCCCCTATTGGGAACAACCCACATCTGTGTCCCTGTCCAGGCCAGCTTCTTCTGCCATCCCTATCCACAGGGACAGGGATTCAATCCCCATCCAATCCCCTTTCCAGGGATTCA